>JAUKNM010000040.1:0-195000 GCA_030765045.1 Tenodera sinensis
AGCTTGCTCTGCACACCATATAAGGTCTATGCTAAGATTATAACTTCCAGATTAAAAAAAATAATTGATACAATAATCCTGAAGAACAATCAGGTTTTAGAAAAGGAAGAAGTTGCATAGACAACATACTTGCCCTAAAACAAATAAATGGAAAATGTAGAGAATATAACCAGGAAACAAACCTGTTATTTGTTGATTACAAGAAAGTATTTGGCAAGGTATCAAGGACAAAGCTATGGAGTATCTTAGAAAAGAAAGGAATATCATTACATTTAATACGAGCAATACAAAACATCTATAAAGGAAAACATCAAAATAAACCAACGAGAGCCAGATCTAATAACAGGTGGAGTATGACAAGGTTGCCCGCTATCAGCTACACCTTTTAATATGTACATGGACGAAATAATGCAATTATAGAAAAATAGGACTACAGGTGGAAATGGACTAGAGAAAACAATTTTAAAAACTATTTTATTTGCAGACAATCAGATCTTACTGGCAAAAACCGAAGATGAACTACAAAAGATGGCCTATACATTGAACAACATTGTACAAAATTTTAACATGAAAATATTAATGTAGAAAGCAAAAACAATGGTATTTAGAGGTGTATACCCAGACTGTTCCAAGACAGTACTGGACAACAGAATTCTGGGACAAGTGTCAACATTAAATTTTCTTGGGTGTAAAATATCATACATCAATGAACTAGATATATGCGGAAAACTAAACAAAAATAATTACATAACTGGAACATTAAGACGGACATTAAAAAATAAGGCAAGACAAGAATCAATAATTAAATTGTATAACTGCATGGCAATACCTATACTTCATCCAGCCTTAGATCCAGACCTTGTATCCCTTTGTGATAACCTCATGTTCATATCAGCTGTGACTAAAACAAGTGCTACATGGACTCTTGCCTCATGTTTATGTTGCAGCAGAATGATATTTACTCAGGAGCTTTAGGAATAGCATTGGCTATCAGGTTATATTCAAGTAGTCTTTACCAGGGCTATCATACATCTTGAAAATTCACGTAATTGTCGATATTTAAGGTACTATATTTTATGGTGTGCTTTGGTTTTGGCGTATCCTGGGTTAATTGTTGATGGCTTGTGTTTACATCAAGTGCGGATCTAAGGGTGCAGAGATTATACAGCCACACATGGATCTGAAATGTGGACGAATACAAACCAACATCTGCAAAAAATACAATGCGCAGAAATGAGATTCTGAGATCTATAGCAGAATATACAAAACTGGACAGAAAGACTAATGTAAGTATTTGTGAAGAATTAAAAGTAGATGAATTAAAGAACAGAATTAAGACAAATAAAGAAAATTGGAAGTTACACTTGGACAGAATGTCAAACAAAAGAATACCCAAACCAGTTGTAAATTATAAGCCACAAGGTAAAAGGAAACCAGGAGACCAAAGAAATGATGGCATGAGCAAATGGGAGCCAGAATGGGTTGAATGTCCAAACCGTGAAGTAGAAGGAGGAAGAAAAGGAAGAAGATGTGGAAGAAGAAGAGCCAGAAAATAAAGAGGAGGTGGATGAAGAAGAGGAGGAAGGAGAGGAAGACATAGGAGAAAGAGACAAGGAAGAAGAGGTAGAAGGGGAAGCAAAAGAGGAAGAAGAAGAGGAAGGAGGAGAAACATAAGGAGCAGAAGCATAAGAAGGAAGAGGAGGAGGAGGAAGAGAACAACAACAAGTAGTAGTAGTAGTAATACTATTAGTAGTAGTGGCAACCAAGTTGATTGTTGCCCATCAATAGGAATAATGTGTCATTAAGTGACGAACTTCTGTTCAGTAGGCCATATGCAATAAGTCCCCCTGCCCCCCCCCCCTCTCTCCCCATTTCCCTCTCTCTGAGTAAATTCCAACATTAATACTTCCAAACCAAATTACAACTTTTTTATCTGAAATACTCTTGTTCTAACTTATTGAATAAATGAATTAACATTGATTCTTTGTTCCAAGCTTTTTAAGTGCATTTCCATTCAGAAGTTTCAGAATACTGTGGCCATCTGTTGTAATATGCTCAAACTAAGTGTAAATGGCTATGTAGAAAACATCATAGATGTTGGTTCTATATATAATTACATTTTGATGGGATATTGGTCATGGATGCATCTCACTTCTTGAATATGGTTTTCTTATCCATCAGGCTTTTGTTACAGATGTTTCAACATGAAGGAAGTCAGACTTATGAGATGTGTTTAATAGAATCATTGATGATTTATCCTTGAATATTACTCTGGTTCATGGTCTTTTAGTTAATGGTAAAGAAGAAATATTATAACAAGATTTTAGGTGTCAAAACACTTAGGTTTAATTATATTTATGAACTAAAAATGAAAAGACATTTCTAGAATTTTAAAACACTCCCTTTTCCACAAAAACAGGCTTATGATAATGAACAAAATGTACACCCGTGAACAAAAAAACATGAGTCATGTCTGGAACGCCCAATTCGTCTAAGTCTACTCAGCACAGCACCTTGTTTACACCATCAGTGATACAGTTGTGCAGCAGTAGCAACAGATTGTCACAAGTTCCAAATCTTAATGTTACTAACCCACATGATCAATAACCATAACCAAAAACATAGCTTTAGCTTCTTTAACTACAAATGATCAATATTAACTACAAATACTAATGACACATAACAGGATACAGTTTAGATTGTATGGCATTATTAAACCTGTCACCTTCCATGTGTATTCACTGTAGTGCTGTGACAAAACATAGCCTATTCCTGTGGTAAGGGTCACAGGTTCACTTCTTTTATGTAGAACATTCTTTTTCCTTCTCTTAAGAATGTTGATACAACACATAGTGCCTAGTTATTTTAAATATTCTTATTTCCTACATGACATTCGTTGAAGTTAATAATATGATAGTTATTATGATACTTCTCTAACAGTTTATTTTTAGGAACAGCAGTATGCTGCATGTGATGTACCAAATGGTGTGCAAATGCATCAGGCAGGCACAGTTTTCTCTCAATGAATCATACCACCCTTGAAAAGGGCAGAATGTGCATACAAAGACATAGGCACAAGGAAGTCACTCCTTGCAGTAGTCAAGTAGGAGGCTTCTCAGCTGGTTAAGCTGCAGCTCGTATTGGAGTCCCTGCATCTACAGTGCAGAGGTGGGTGAGATTATCCAGGGGAGGGGTTGAACACCACTATCCTGGTTCAGGAAGAAGACATGTGTAAACTACAGAAACGGAGGCAGCTTTAATTGTAGAAGTAGAGAGGAACCCTTTCCAAACTGCTACTGAAATGAAGGCAAATTTGAATTTCCCTGGATCAATTCAAACAGCTCTGTGGCGTGTGAATGATGCATGACTTATAGAACGAGGGAACAGACGATCACAGATTGCTTCGCTTTGTGCTTACAGAGGAAAATGCCAACCGCAACTGGAATAAGATGATATTCTCAGACGAGGTGACAGTTTCTTCCACACATAAGGGAAAGGTGATTGCCTATCATCCAAAGGGATTGTGATACGATGTAAAATATGTGACTTCACAGTTTCATCATGGTCACGTATCTGTATCGTGTTGGGGCTGGATATCAAGGGGGCAGTCTGTGTGTGCTGTGGCAGCTTGTCAATTTACCGAACAGTGCACAGTAATACTTAAGAATATTTTAGTTCCCTATGTGAGGATGGGATATCCTAATGGAACTATTAATTCATACAGGATAATCATCCTGTCTGTACATCTCGAAAGATTTCAAATTGGTTCTCAGAGAGGCAGGATATCAGAGTGGTAGACTAGCCTCCCTGTTCACTGGATTTGAACCCTATTGAGAATGTGTGGGCTGGGGCAAAAAGGGAGCTGTGCTCCAATTTTCCTGTAGCTAGGCGAAGAACAAAATATGGTCTCTGGGCACAAATTCAAGAAGCCTGCAACATTGTAGCTTCTCATTGTAGCATCCATGTTACTGCAGGCATTAATTTTGTCTATGCCCCAAATGTTGGGGGCAGTTATATGTGCTGAGGTTTCATACATCCAATAATAATTATGTTTATTTTCTGTGTTTTTGTTTTAGAAGGTGATAGTTTATTTACATATATTTTTATTTATTTAAGAGGAGTGTTATTAGAATAATTAATGTTTTTATGTGCATGGATAAGCCCATAACTTCAAAGTTACATTAATGTTATATTAAGTTATATTAATGCAATATTACGTTCTACATATCCACTCATAAAATTAACAAACATAAAAACAATGACAAGCAACACAGGATTTGAACCTAGGAACTTATGAGTGGAGGCAATGCCTGCTTAACCTCTTGGTTACTGTAACATTATTCTATCTTTTGTTTTCAGACTCATAAGCTAACCATTGCGCTATAAGCTGCAGACTGTTATACAGTTCTTTTGTGTGTGTTGTGAACACAGCTTTTATGAAGATGCACGAAGCTCTACAACCAACACTTAAAATCTGGAGGTGACTTTTTTTTATCCACGGGTGCACATTGTAACACACCATTCATGGTTCATTAGTTTCCTTTTGCAAATACTTTGGAATTAAAGAAACCTTTCAACCAAAGTTACCATTATAATTACTAACACGTAGCTCACTTCTGGGAGAAAGACAGTTGAATATCACAAGAACATACTCTGGCATGAGTTTACAAACACCAACTTTACCTTTGTTCCATAAATTCTCCATTTTTGAGCCTCCTCAGAGAGTTTATTTTAGTTCAGTACTGATGTACCTAGCTTTTAATGGAACCATACAGGAAACTGAGTTTAGCAGAAATATGGGGCTTATGATTTCTTAAATAGCTATCAATTAATAAATTCTGAATGGTATGCGTTGTTAATCTTCTACATAGTCCACACAACTGGTGGAGTGCCCTAGCTAGTGACATTGAGATGGCTGGGTGTGGTATATAGTGAAGCAAAATTGTAGTAGGGTAACTCTGAGTGAAAATTAACACTTTTTAGCTTACCAACATTACTCAGTAAACCTTGACTGAGCTGGAGGTAGCTGATGATACAGACAAGGTCTACAAAACATATATACCAAATGAGTAAAAATTAGTGAAGCTCCAAAGTTTTAATTTTGATTCAAAATTACTCTACAAGAGTATTGGTGTTTCTGAGGAGACCAGTTTGTGTTGGAGACATAGCAAACAGTTTCTCTACATTTGATATTTTGTCCACATTAAGGTACAAGGCTGGAACAGCTTCATGTGGTCTTTATAGTGCATATTCAAAGTAAGTCACAAATATAATTTTGTGATAACTCATCAGTGGCGGCTCGTGACTTTTTGCAGTGGGTGTGCAGTAGGGTTCGAATTATTGGGGGGAGGGGAATTTCCCTTCGCGTTAAATAGCTTCCCTAGCTTGTCAAAGAAGAATTCCTTCCCTGGTAGGAGACACGACTTTATTTTTTCACTTTCACATATACTATGGTACTACAGCGCATTGTTCACACACGGAGAGAACATTCGCACCTTGTCCACCTGGATTTAAAAATGCCCAGAATCTTTCCACTGGCTTGCCATTTGGTAACAGGTAACGAAACACAATCTCCATTTGAATCGGCCATTACAGCAATGTACTCTGCTTCTTGATATACGTCAAGTATACACTGCAATAAATTATTTTGTATTTCTTCCGACGTTCCCCGAAAAACGCAGGCTTGCGATGTTCTTTCACCGTAGAATGTAATTCTGCTGTGAAGTTTATCAGTCCTTGAAACACGCCGGGATTCAATGAATTTTAACTTTCGTCGTGTCCCCTGAGAGCCAACTCGCATGCTCTGCAGAATTTGATGCCGTTAATTATCTGCGACAAGACATATTTGTTCTTAGTAATTTCCTCATTGTGTTTTTCCACGTTACGCCTAAAAGCACTATCTAACTGCTGAGATATATTTTCCTAGAACATTTAGTTCTGATTCCAATTCAAATGGCACGTCCACCTAGCGACCGATATCACCACAACCATTATTTGTCCAGGTGCCAGGTACTTCTGTCGCTCGCAAATAATAAACATTTCAAACAGAAGAGCGGGTTGGTTACTTCACAAGCACATATCTACGAAAAAGTTGAGTACACACTTTTATTAAATTTTCCCTTTACAATTAGTCACCTGAACTAAACAGATTGGTGGCAGCGTTCTGCCTACGTTTTAATTTTCAGCTTCTTTACCAAGGATAAAATGGAGAGATTTATCTCCTCTAGTTTCGCAACGTCATTAAGTTACAAGATTGCACACATTGAAATTTACTGCCAAGGACACACATATGCATACAGTTCGCTACCAGAAACACAAACCTAACAAATAAGAAACATAAACACAGTAAAAAAACAACTATCCCAAACTGAAGCATTGGCCTTAGTAAATTGTAAAGATCAATTGTATGCATTTATAATGGTTTAATAAAAAGATAAACAATGTGTTTGCAACATTAACATAACTGTCAAGCTAATACAGAAAATGGCTACATTATATTTAGAAACGTAAAGTTGGCTATACCGGTGGAAGGCTGATCCCAACTTCTGCGAAACGAGAGGGTGGGGAAATGGTCGTTCAGGAAGGAAATGAATATGACTTGTACGGGAACGCAGTGCGCATGCGCGGTAAGAATCGCATCGCTCGGGTTTGTCGATTGTACCAATTAACTCACCGTACTCCCAAATACAAGCTACTCCTCTCCCCCTGCGCCTTCTCGACTAAAAACTTCCTTCGCTAGTCGCAGAATCTGGTTTATGCGTGTCTACGGTGTTGACCGAATGCACTGGCCTCGCGAAAGAAGGCGCGGGAAGATTAAACGGGCAAGTTTATATCGAAGAAAGTTGAACATTTTACCTTCTCGTATACATACTTACAGAACTAAATACACGTTCACATACAGGGAAAATTAGTGGGTGTGCACTTGGGAGCATGCGATCACCCAGGAACCGCCACTGTAACTCATGCAACATACTTTGGGATTCTTTTCATATAAGGTTTACTGGAGGTAAAACTAAACTTACTGACATGCTATATACACTCTAACCAGAAGGGGTGGATAAAGAGGGGCTGCAAAACTGCAGTGCCCCCCCCCCCCCCCAAGCAAATTTTAATTTTGTTGCCTTCATTGCCTAAACTAAATACGAGTAGATTATATATATTGTACCTCATTACAACTTGTTCATATCAAGCTGTGCGGAAAATTCAGAGGACTGCCAGTACAACTCGCTAACGTGCGTACTGTTTCCGTTTTCCTCTCTGCTAGCCACGCTTAATGTTTATGCTACAATGGAATTACTCCCAAAAGTGGTGTAAGTGCAATTTCGTGTGTATTTTTGAGAAATCAGACTGAATATTTTTCACAGCTATTAAAATATATCTATGTTTCCTGACAGTAAAGTATAATAAAATGTGTTTTATATACTGGTATGTTTGTAACAATGAGTAATTCAAGTATTTAAAATCTCTTCGTTTTGGCTGCTTAACACTGGAAGAGAAATGTGACATTAAAATGCGTGGAAGACTGACCCCAGTGTTAAACATTAGTCAAACTGCAACAAGCCGCCAAAAACAATATACATAGTAGGTGTTTCAGTCCTGAAAATTACACAAAATGGGTATGACTGGATATTTCGCTATAAAGTCAGCATTCTCTTTTCTGTTTTCCTTGCCTTTTATTTGGAATTAAAGGCAATGCAGCCAACATTGCATGGGTTCAAAAGGGGACTTCAGACTATATGAAAAACGCCATAAACATGTCATGTTCAAAAACCATGTTAATAACATGTTTAGTTTTGCTACACTTGGGACAGTAAATGTAGAGGCATGTTTAAGCCTGTGGCGACTCATTACACAGACACTGTGAAAAGGAGTTGCCCTTCTTTAATGATCTCTTTGGCATGACTCACTGTTTTCTCGTGTATGTAACTTCTTCAACAAAAAGTTTTGTTTTGCATGCCTAGTTACACCGTTTATATGTTGATATGTAGCAGATTAATGCAGTTTCCTTACTTGATAAATGTGTTATTTTAACCAAAAACTGCATCTGGTGAATCCCGACGTGATGGAACAACGATTTCGTGAGTATGGTACATGCGTTCAATTAATCAATCGTAATTGATTAAATCATTATTGCATACATACGCCATGTCGAACCCGAACGAAACCAATCAGTCAAAAGTCGGCATGGAAGTTTCACGAGTTGTGGTAAAAATACCGCCGTTCTGGCGCAAAAATGTCAAAATATAGTTCATACAAGTTGAATCTCTATTACCGCCAACATCACTAACGAGAGGACCAAATACCATTATATTTTAGGATCTCTAGACGCTGAAGTTACCGAATTGATATCGGATTTCATAACCAAACCTATGTCAGATGCACCATATACGGACCTAAAGGCACGTCTTATCGCCGAGTTCGAAGAATCCAAGACGCGGAAGGCAAAAAAGTTACTCACGGAACTTGAATTAGGAGACAAGAAACCATCCCCTCTATTCAGGGAGATTCGTGCTCTGGCGGGATCACAAGTAACTGATGACTTTTTAAAAACTATATTTTTGCAACAGCTTCCTACCAATGCACGGTCAATCTTAGCAACCGCCAAGATGTAAGTTTGGATGCAATGGCTTCTATGGCTGATCAAATTGTAGAGATCTCAGCACCTAGTCAGTTCATGTATAACTCACCTCAAGATGACAGACTTTCACGCCTAGAAAAGCAACTTTCTGAGGTAACAAATTACATCCAGGAACTCCGAACCCGATCGCCATCACGTTCTAGATCAAAGTCACACCGGCGTATATCCAAGCACCCCACCTGCTGGTATCACTACAAGTTCAAGCAAAATGCTAAAAAATGCCTGCCACCATGTTCATTTGTTACACACTCATCTAGTAACACGTTACCGGAAAACTATTAGGACCTTCACTTGACGCGGCACAAAGTGAGGAGGCTGAATTATCCCGCCGCCTGTTCATAGCAGATCGAAACACAAGTCTCATATCTTTAGTGGATTCTGGAGCAGATGTATCAGTTTTGCCTGCAGCTGCACTTGAACGCAAAAACATTCAGAAGCGACAACTCTACGCAGCAAACGGTTCAATAATACACACTTATGCAGAACGCCTTCTTAACTTTGAAATAGACCTTCGGAGAAGATTTCCATGGACATTTCTTCTAGCTGATGTTCGCCAACCTATTATTGGAGCTGACTTTTTGAGTTACTTCGGCCTCTCGTTAGACATTAAATCAAAGCAGTTGCTCGACAGGCAAACCCTGATCTCAAGCACAGGTTTCATAAGCACAACAAGCCACAATTCAGTGTTTCTTATTGAACCACAGCACGAATATCGTGATTTATTGAAGAGATTCCCTAACCTCCTCGCTGAAAAGCCTATTTCAGTTCTCCTGAAGTTACTGTTCACCATACAATCACCACTACAGGACCCCCACTCCTGTATGAGCAACACGGCTACCACCAGATAAACTGGCTCAGACCAAACTTGAATCCCAAGAGATGATCAACCTTGGTAACTGCCGACCTTCAAAAAGTTGCTGGTCAAGCCCTCTCCATTTAGTCCCAAAGAAAGATGGAACGTGGCGCCCCGGTGGTGATTATCGAGCACTAAATGCCATCACAGTACCAGATTGCTACCCAGTTTCTCACCTCCAGGATTTTACTGCCAACTTTCTGACAAAACCATTTTTTCCAAGGTTGACCTCATTAGAGCTTACCATCATATTCCTGTTGCTCCAGAAGACATGCCGAAGACAGCTGTTATCACTCCATTTGGTCTCTTTGAATTTGTGAAGATGCCCTTTGGACTACGCAATGCCGCACAGACATTCCAACAATACATTCATGGTGTTTTACAGGATTTGCCTTTTGTCTATTCATACTTAGACGACATACTGGTAGAATCATCATCATCATCATCATCATCATCATCATCATCATCATCACCACCACCACCACCACCACCACCACCACCACCACCATCACCACCGGGCCCTAATGACCTAGTTGTCGACGGGCCCTTAAACTCAAATCATCATCATCATCAACATCATCATCATCGTCAGAAGAAGAAGAAGAAGAACAACACATGGTCCATCTACAGCAACTTTTTGAACGCCTTGATGAACATAACCTTAACATTAATGTGGGAAAGTGTACGTTTGGAGTGATGAAAATATCATTTTTGGGTTATCTTGTGTCTAATCGAGGATTGTCACCATTGGCGGATAGAGTACAAGTCATCAAAGACTTTCCACGGCCTACAACAGTGACAGAACTTCCAAGATTTTTGGGACTTGTGGGTTTCTATCGATGCTCTTTACCACACACTGCTGAAACTCAACAACCCCCGTTGAACTTAAGCACGAACGCGAAGAAAAATGATAACCATCCAATTGTTTGGAATCAAACGGCTGATCAATCATTCCATGAGCGTCGGCAGACATTTTTCCGGGGGGGGGGGGCACATGTTTGAAATTTGCAATCAGATAATATTAATTCATTATTTTACTGTCAAAAGTTATATTTGTTGCATATAACCATATTAATTTGTGCTAAATAAAAATTGATCTTTTAAAATAGTAGTTTAATAGTCAGTAATTGATTGCACATTAAGTTAGCCAACTTCCAGAGGGGGCCGCGGCCCCCCCCCCCCTTTTGCCCCCCTCCCTTTGTGATGCCCATGAATCATTCAGCAAGCTGAAAGAAGATCTAGCTAATGCAGCACTGCTCACTCATCCTTCACCTGATTTTCCCTTAATTTTAATGGTCGACGTTTTCAGCTACGCTATAGGAGCCTCGCTTCAACAAATGAGAGGCGAAACACCAGAGCCACTTGCATTCTTCTCCAAGTCCCTCACTGAAACGCAATGCAACTACAGTACCTATGATCGTGAACTATTAGCAGCCTATTCGGCAGTAAAGCACTTCAGATACTTGCTAGAGGGCAGGGAGTTCACGTTATTCACAGACCACAGACCATTAACTTTTGCCTTCAAGCAACGCCTGGACAAAGCTACTCCCAGGCAACTTCTGCACCTTGACTACCGTGCTCAGTTCACTACTGATATCCAGCACCTTCCAGGGGGATGTAATATTCCGACTGACACATGTTCCAGGATTGCAGACATTATATTGCCAGCAAGCGTTTCATACGACGACATTGCAAGGTTACAAGAGAATGATCCAGAACTGGAAGGTTTCAAGATATCAGAATCCTGTTCTTTGAAATTCACCACGATGATGTTACCTGACGGATCTGAGTTGGTGTGTGACAATTCTACAAATAAACTCAGACCTTACGTTCCACCTATCTACAGATAACAAGTCTTCCACGCATTACATGGCTTAGCTCACCCAGGTATCAAAGGTACAATGGACCAAATTTGGCAGCGTTTTGTTTGGCCTTCACTCAAACAAGATGTAAAACTGTGGGCAAAAACCTGTATGCCTTGTCAATGAGCAAAAATTTACAGACACACAAGTTGTCCTACTGGAACATTTAGTCCAGCCAGTGAATGATTTTCTCATATCTATGTGGATATAGTGGGACCACTACCTTGTTCTCAAGGCTTTACATACCTGCTTACATTAAAAGACCGATTCACATGCTGGCCAGAAGCAGTACCACTAAAAGACATCACTGCAGAATCTGTGGCAAGTTCTCTCTTGTTATCATAGATTGCACGTTTTGGGGTACCTAACATTATCAATCCAATAGAGGAAGACAGTTCGACTGCCAGCTGTTCACTAATCTCACAAAAGCCTTGGGTATACAGCACATTAAAACTACCGCTTACCATCCAGCATCAAATGGGAAAGTTGAACGTTGGCATCGCAATCTCAAGGCAGCCTTAAGAGCCCGCCTTTCAGATGACTGGGTCAACCACTTGCCCACCATCTTATTGGGCCTCCGTTCTTATATAATACCAGAACATAATATCACTGCAGCAGAAATTACCTATGGTGTTACTATCAAGCTTCCATCTGATTTCCTGGATTCAATGGCTTGTGACATCCCTTCTTTTGTCTTCAATCTGAAGCAGCACATGCCATCACTAAAGCTAGTCAGTATTCTTCATCGCTTGTAAAATCTGTATTTATTCACCCAGAGCTTATGACTTCATCACATGTGTTCATCTGACAGGAAATGGCGGAAACGGCTCCAGTCAGTCTACAATGGACCATATCGAGTATTTAAACATGCGGAGAAGTACTTCACTGTGGAGACAACTATTGGTCCGCAGACAGTCTCCATCGACAGACTTATGCCAGCCCCTTTTGCTCCATGATATGGACTCTACACCATCCCAGTTGATGGTGCAACCGGCTCCTAAGATCAGCTCTCCAGTCACCCAACAGCCAACCCAGCATACAACACGTTCAGACCGTACAGTGCACTTCCCATCACGGTATCTAAACATTTTCACTGGGGAGGGAGTAGTATATGGTGACTCATGATACACAGAGACTGTGAAAAGGAGTTGCCCTTCTTTAATGATCTCTTTGGCATGACTCACTTTGTTTTCTCATGTATGTAACTTCTTCAACAAAAAGAGTTTTGTTTTGCATGTCTAGTTACATTATTTATATGTTGATATGTAGCACAATAATTACTTAATAAATGTGTTATTTTAATCAAAAACTACAAGCCAAGCCTATGAGGAATCAATAGATCGTCACAATGATCAAGTTCAGAAAATTGGGGAAGCTCATAAAGACAATCAACAAATTAAATCACAAATTAAAGGGGAACGAAACACACAAATCATGTTTAAAAAGGATTTGATACATTTAAGCAGATTATGCACATCATAACGCAACGTATAAACTTCTGCAGGAGTAGTGGACTAAACCATAGACAGTTTGAAGAGTTCTTAGCTAGTTTGGACGCCGTGTTCGGAGATATTAAATTTTTTTGCCAAGTAAGGAGGCCAAGTCGGGCAGGAGTTTTAGTTCAATTTTTTTAGTATCATCAAGGAAATAACACTTTTTATGGAAATGAAAGGTTCTCCGGAGCCACTGTTGTCTGGTGATCTGGAAAGTGGTGGCATTTTCCTGACATAAAGTCTCATTTAAATGATTTAAATCTAAATGAAACGGCACCATGTAGAATAGGATCAAAATTGCAAATTTTGATGTTCAAGAATGGGTGGCACCGTGGCCGAGTGGTTAGACCATTCACCTATCACCAAGGTGGCCCGGGTTCAATTCCAGGGACCCGCATGTGGTATTTGCGATGGACGATGAGGCGTCTGGGCAGGTTTTCTCCGGTTTCCCCTGCCACTCATTCCACCAACTGCTTCTTCATCACCTTTCCATTCATCCATTTCACCTGCATTTTATATCATCCTCTTCCTCACTCTCATACCTGCTGCTGGGCTGGCCACCCACTTTCAGGTCTTCACTCTGTCCAGTCCATAGGTTCCTCTGCTCCCCGACAGGCATCTTACCCTAGGCAGTGGCTTTTAAGTCCTAGGGGGTGTCTATCCTCCATGTGAGGAGGGTAAACAATTAAAGAAGTTGTTCAAAAATCCACTACAGAAAATCAATCTAGATTTCCCCACGATTAAATTGTCTTGTCAAAATGCAAAATGGACAATTTACCAGATTATTGTACTGCTCTTGTGAAGTTGTGCAGTCAATTAAACAATAGATTTTAGGAAATGCTGGAAATTCAACCTAAGTTTGGAATTTTCTTGACACCCCGTTCAATATCTCCTGATAAGGCTACAACTAAATTGCAAATCAAACAATTTCAGTTAGACGCCATCCTAAAAGGCGGTATTACCATTACAGTGGTGACCTCAAGTTTTATAAGAACCTGAAACAATAAGAGGCTGGCACCGTAGTGCAGTTGGTAGAGCACCTACCTGCTGTACAAGGGGTCCTGGGTTCGATTCCTGGCAGGAATTTTTCTCCAGCAAGGATTATTCCTCATCCTTCCCTGAGTCTGGCAGTATAATAGCGGCGCTGTGACTGAGTGGTTAGACCGCTCGCCTATCACCTAGGTGGGACCCGCATGTGGTATTCGTGGTGGACAAAGCGGCGTCTGGGCGGGTTTTCTCCGAGTTCTCCGGTTTCCCCCGCCATTCATTCCACCAATTACTCCATTATGACCCTTCCAATCATCCTCTTCCTCACTATCATAACTGGTACTTGGCTGACCACCCGCTTCCAGGTCTACACTCTGTCTGGTCCAGAGGTCCCTGTGCTCCCTGACAGGTGCTTGACCCTAGGCTGGCTTGTAAGTCCTAGGGTGTGTAAGCCCTACATAAGGGGAGGGTAGTCAGGGAAAGAAGAAGAAGAAACAATAAGTTTCCTCGCCATCATTAACTCACCCTGCAATGTTTGGTAGTACCCACATTTGTGAGCAATTATTTTCTTTAATGATTTAAACAAATGCAAGACAAGATCCTGTTTGTCAGACATCACTTGAAGCTGTTTTGAGAATTTATTCATCTAACACTATCACTCCAAATATAGGGTAATTAAATGCTTCCAAACACAACTAAAAGTCACATTAGTGGGTATTAGTTCTTAATACAAGATAATATAAATGAACCTTTGGTCGAAATGATTGTACTCCAAAAATTGCTTTTTTAGTGTTTCAAAGCAGTTTTGTGGGACAGGTCATTCAACAAGCATATGTTAACCTACCCATCCCCTATTGCCACAATGCAATGCACGGTTGGCTCCATGGTGCCCATGGCTGCTACTGTAGCATTTCCGTTACACCAGCCTTCCGCAGACCTCCAGGTTTCAGTGTTGGGACGTATCATCCTTATATGTTTATATTAATCTTATATAACCCCCATACATTCCTTGTGTTATTGTAAGCTTGACCTGTACAGTTGGTAATGTCAATGAAATGGTAGACATGACTTCCAGTAAAGCTTCAGCTAAGTTTTCAGTCTTATATCCTGGGTGTGGCAAAAACAGTATGGAATATTTAACAGGATCCCCATTTTCGTCAACAGGTATCTGAAACCTGAACTAGAATTTACTGTGTATATAATACAGAAATATTTAGCCTGTCTGTTATTTCATCAACTGACAACGGACAGCTTATGTGTTCTGGTCCTCCATTTCTATATCACTGAATGTGTTCCAGGAGGAAAGAATTGAACTCAGCAATAAGTTCAAGGAACATAATCTGACTGTTATGTAATGAACAGAGTTTTTCGATATGCCCAAGTCCATCACTTGTTACTTTGTTGCATATACTATTAGAAATGCACCTTTTTAGGGCATTGCACCAGTATATTTTGTCTGCCTCAAAATTACTGTCTATCATTCCAAAGGGCATTTTCCTTTTAAAAGTAACAAGTTCATAGTTTTGGTGTTCAAATTAATTCTCAGGGAGAGATATAATATGTATTTTTCGAATCTGAAACACCAAAAGTTGCGATTGGAAGCTTATCTCCAAACATTTTACATGGCTTACACTAATTGGCACCAGTACTACAACAACATACCAAGTAGTTACATGAACTTGACTGACAATTTAAAAGTTCACATTGAAGCACATTTTTGTTTAGATTTACAGCTTTACCTGAAGTCAGTGTTTGTGAATTAGAAAAAAAATCACTTAAAATGTTTGTTAATTTAATGCCAATTGTTGACTTATTAATGTACCACACTGCAGGATCATCAGTAACAAGGGCCAAAATGAGCTAGCTGTCGACAGGCCCTTAAACCCCTATTCACTTACTCACTCACCCACACACTCACCCACTCACCTATCCACCCACTCACAAGTTTATTATTAGTGTTAGTACTGGTATGTGCTGTAATGTCTGACTGAACCTCTGATCTTTGAGGGAAGGCCTTTGTCGAATTTTACTTAAATTGGTCAAAGATTTATGAATCATTTATGAGAGTATTTTCTGATCCATAATTGTTTTATGTTGTTATTTCTTAGGTTGATGAAAATTTAATTGATGTGGTTCTATGGAGGGCTCAAATTCAGAAACATTTTGAACTTCTTCTTGAATTGGTTTCATTCACATTTACTTCTGACACTAGTGATAGTGTTATCAATACATGCCCCATCCCTAGACCTTCAATTGAATCTTGTAGCAAATAAGCTATTTGCCCCACGTTATGGTGCCAGTTTGAAACAAAGATGTTATGCTCCACATTGTTGTCATCAATTTGAATCCACAACCGTTCCCTCGCTGCGGTAAGTTGGCAACAACTTACCGTTCTGCCGAAGATGTGGTGTTCTGGACGCTAGTGGATATTCAATCCACAATATCACCTCTCGCTATCCCTGACCCAGCTCGAGCAATGTTACTCTACAACTCTGGGTATGCATGGGTTGTTTGCGAATGACAACACAAGTTTGTAGTGTAAATCAGGTTTAATAACTTCTCGAATTATGGAGAAATTGCCGACCGATGTAATATAAGAATAATAACAATAATACTGCTGATTAGGACTCATAGACCGGTAAATATGTGCAAGTTTCCAGTTTTGCACGTGGCGGGCAGATACTTCTGACCGCGCTGCAAAAAGGACGCAACTGTCTCGCAGCCTGCCTTGTCGCTGAGTCACTCCACTTGCTAATGCCAGTCGGTGAGCCTAGCGTTACCCGGAAGTTTAAACAAGTGACGCCACCTAGATCACGTAGGCACTGTCGCTAATGACTTCTTGCAATAATGATACCATTATTTCGGCTTCAATCTGCAATATTTGTTGAAAAAAGGGTCTACTCTAACAAGTCTTTTTGGCCTCCCTTTTGTGCTCTTCCTTAGCTAACTTTTGAAATGCCAACCCACGAAATGTTTCACATTTCTTTATGTCATGATGTTTGGACTTGTGGTAATGTCAATTAAATAATTGTAAACTACACAAGAAGGATCACATTTCAACACTTACAGTAGTATTATTTCCAGTGTACATAAATTAAAACTGTCAGGCCACTTCAACACTATATCACACTATTGCTCTGACTAGTAAAAAGGTTTCAACTGTAACACAAAATTACTAATCCAATACCACTAAGACAGTAAAATAAAATATCACTTCATTTTAAGACTGCTTTTAATTTGAGTGCTGTAAGCAATAATATGCTAATTGCTAACGTAGCTAGCAAAGCTGAGAATTATAGCTATAAATTGCTGCAGCTTACACAAGTGGACAAAACTACTGCAGACTGCTTCTATGCTCTGCTGGTTAGCATGCTAGCTTTCAAATCCAGGTCACAGGTTCAATTCCCAGCTGGAGGATGGCAATTATACTTTAGCTGGGATTGTTCTCCATCTTCTGTAGTGTTTGGAAGTATGAGCGAGATAGTGAATATGTGAATTTAATGTTTAAAAAGGAAGCCCAAAATAAACACACCGACAGATTAACACAGTAGTAAATGAGTAAACATGCTTGCGAATGAGTTGCTACAACTGCAAAGCTGCGAATATAACCTTAGATATTAAAGGCAGCACATAAATAGTCCAAACAGAGAGAGAAAGAGGGGAGGGAGAGAGGGGAGTGAGGGAGAGAGAGAGTAGAGAGTAGGAGAGACTAGAGAGAGAGAGAGAGCGAATGCTCCCAAACCATTTCAGTAACAAAATTATTAAACAAAATGAAAAGTGACGAACTGATTTAAAGAGTAGAAGCTGACAGTTGGATACAGTCTCAAATTGTCTTTTAGTAATTGTTGCCCATAACTGGAAATACTTTCACAATAATTTTCAACTGTTAAGTGCAAAAATTAAAAGTAAAGTATTGATAACATTACAAATAGGTTGCAAAATATGCTGCCTCTAAAGCTCCTATGATTACACATATAATTTTTACAAGTTTGTATAAGGGAACAGTGCAACAAATATTGAGGTTAAGGGAAGTTAAAATACTGGCTTTCACAACCGGTGTCGAAATTAAAAGATTAAGTATCTTCCAGGCTGTTTTGCTGTGGTTTGCTGGAGATTGGTGTTGCAGATGTTTCGTCTACAGCTGTGATAGACATCTTCAGTGGTGCTGTTGAAATCTCCTCAGAGAAATCACCACGTCTGATGCATTAACTATCCATGCACTTTATTTGTACTATGCACATTGTCCACTGACTGGCCAGTTTTATGATACTGTATCTCAATCAGGCAAACTAATGCCAAAGTTATTTGTAATTCTTCGAGAGCCACATGATATTAGTAAGAAAGTGGAAGAAAAGATGTTCAAGGGGAACAATCTTAATTGTAAAATGAAATTCCTCAGGAAAAATGACAAAACTGTTGTTCTGTATTCAAGCGCATGAAACCTCTTACTTCTGGACTCATATGGTGTTCATAGCAACATAGAACACATTCAACAACTCTTGGAAGAACATCATGGCCCTGAAAAGCTGATGATAAACATCATACCAGCCAACATAATGTATGAATTGAAGCCTCTCAATCGATATTTCTTCCAGATGTACAAATATATTATACATAAACTATCTCATAGCATTGCATTTGATCACCGGATGTTAGGTTGCAGAAGTGGGACAGTATCTTCAAACTGCAGTCCTTGGCATATCTACAGTTCCTCTCTCCAAGATTCCAGCGTACACATCAATACAGATGAGTACTGATGGGGTTAGCTGAAAGACATTGTGAGCATTTTCAGAACACACCTGACTATGGTTTCAAAAATTTGAAAGGACACTGTGATAAATGTGAAAGAACACTTATCAAATGTGGATGGTGTACAGAAAAGTTGTGTCTCATGCACTTTTTCATGACTATCATTATTGCAGTACATTTTGTTCAAGAATAATTATGGTCAGAAATAATTATTTTTATTAGTATTATTAATATTATTAACATTCAGAAAGAAAACAGGTTTCACACCTCCCTTCTATGAATTCATTTCTCTCACAAACCAATTGTTTCGAGTGGCCAAAATTTGCAGCACTTATTTTTAAACAGAATGATTACAGTTATTTGTCTACCCTTTCATGTTTGCTTGTTAGAAATATTCTGCTCTCCTAATGCACTCAATAATTTTTTCCATGGCTGTACCTGGCTCTCTGGTGTTGAATCAATGACTTGAAATAGAAACTGAGTGAACATCATTACGCCTAGCCGTACACATGCCTTATGCTCCAAATCAGGTTAAGGAGTACTCAGGACAGAAAGTTAAATATTCAGATTCTTACAAGAAACCTATTAATATGCCCACGTCGCAAACACCTCAAAAGTTTTACTTTTAATCTTTGTCCTATAAGAGGCTCCTGTTCTAAAAACGAACTGGCATTTTCAACCCTGATACCCAAAAACAAATCTGGAATGTGTTGGGTGGAAGCAGTGGAACATCAGGAGTTGGACATCCCTTATCTGCAGTTCAGCATTGCACATGCAAAGAGATGACCACCTGGCTAGTGTCCTACCAGAAAAAGCAGAAGTGACTGCAGTGATTAAAACAAGTTTGTTTGGCACCATGCACAACAAATAATCGTGTGATTTTCACTCTTGACATATTATCACACTTGTTTGGAGACAGAAATTAGCAGATACAATAAACTTGGAGAGTCGTTCTGCTGTACATATATCTGACTGCAAACAATGAATATTTAAGCATGTCCCAGAACCACAGAGATGACATTTGGTAATGAATAAATGACTGCACTTTTACTTTCTCTACTGCACATAGTAAGTAGAGCAAGTATTGCATTCAATCCAAAAATTCAATGTCCAGATTTCACTGGAAATATGCATTGAGGCCCTCTGAATCCAAAAAATCTTGTATTAAACCCACATGACTCCCTCTCTACTCTTGTACTAACTATTCTTACTAACTCTTATTCCTGTATCTTCATGTTAGTTGAGATAAACATTTGCACAAATGATCTAATTATCTTGTAGTTGCAATAGGAATATGGGAATACAGTAGGCTTTCAGCAATAGTCAAATCTTTTAAAGCTGGTTGCTATACAAAGGCTTTAAAATTCTGTCCTCTTTGCACAGTCAAGATATAAAAAAGTGAATAACCCTCCATTTGACAAAAGCATAAGTATTGCAAAACTCGCACAAATAACAAGGAATATCTCCGAAATGGTTCACTCTACAAAAAATTCATCTGGACATAAACTGTGTTTTAACAACATCTACATTTCTTTTACAGTAAGATTTCTATCTCTGATGGTTTACCAGTTACGCAAAAGTCATCAAGAGTAAACAGGACTAGGTGGGCTATAGCCAGAAAATTCAAAATATACATTTCATTTGCCATAAAAATGTTGAACATGTTGCATTTTGATAAAAATTGTTAGCCATTTTTGAGAAAATCAATATCTTCTAAAATGCTTTTTCTTTTATTCAGGGGCCTCAAAACATATTTGTGGTGAAATCTTGGCATCGGATTTCTGGGTGGAATACAATACTTCCTCTACTTACTGTACATACAAGAGAGTGTAAAAAAGGAGTTTTAGAAAAAGGTTTGTGTGTGTGTGTGTCTGAACAGCATAACTCAAAAACCAAAAGTCAGTTAAAAGCCAGAGTTTATATTTTGAATATCTTTCAAGGATGCGACACACAGATTTTGAAGAACATTCCTCCACCCTAAACTACTCTTTACATGGGAAATGTTTCTAAAATGTTGATTTTCTCAAAAATGGCTCTTATAATTTTGATTAAAATGCCATTATGTTTGAGATATTTTTGTGGCAAATGAAATGTAGATTTTGAATTTTCTCGTTATATCCCATGTAGTCCGTTTACTCTTGATGACTTTTGCATAACTGGTAAACCATAAGAGATAGACCAAATTTCACTATACAAAAAATGTTGTTAACTAATGCTGGATTTCTGACAATGAAGTCATTAATCCTCTTGCTCTCCAATATTTTCCACTGATGATATTGAAGAGAGCAATAGCAGTAATAGTAACCGCTGTTTAGAGAGCACCATATTTTTATGTTTTGGCAGTCACATCGCTCTCTCACAACCCCCAGAATGTCTGGAGGACCACACCTGTCGTTGGTTTACAGGTCTCACTGACCTGACTGGGAGAATTATCAAAATAAATTCACCGACCATATCCTCTGTTTACCAATCAGAGGACGTATACATGCCATGACAGGTCAGCATGTTAGGGGTTAAGATTTTATAGAGAAATGGAGAGGTTGGAAAAATAAAGACTCCCTAGCCCTCGGGAACCCTAATAGCATCGGGGTCGGAAGAGAACAAGAGATGACCAAGGTAAGGTCAGATAGAAAAGTTACAGTGAGGAGCAAAACACCAGTAAGTTGAAGTAATGTTCTGCTCAGCTTGGGTACAATTGTAGATGTCGTTAAAGCACATGTCCAAATGTATTTTCTTGTGGAGTGAATCATTTCGGAGATATTCCTCGTGATTTCTGCGAGCTCTGCTACACTTATGTATACTTTTCTCAAATGGAAGATCGTTACTCACTTTTTTTATCGCTTGGCCATGTAAAGAGAACGGAATTTCAAAGCCTTCATTTGGCGATTAGCTTTAAAAGATTTGACTACCACTCAAATATTCTCATATCCCCCAGCACCTACAAGAAAATTACCAATAAGATAATTTCTAGAAATGTTTATCTCGACTAACAAAGAAGATAGAGGAAGAACAGTTTATAAGAATAGTTATTACAAGAGTAGAAAAAGTCATGCAAGTGCAACACTTCAGATTTTTAGAATATTATCTCCCTGAAAAATCTTGAAATCAATGTTCTCATTAGATACCAAAATTTCAGTTAGAGGGCAATGAAGAGATTTCCACTGCCAGAAGAAAACTTATCCAAAGGTTGAAGTTTCTATGTGTTTATGGAAGGAATCTGCAGAAGTTCAATGGTTTTTCTGTCTTTTTGCCCCATTTTGTTGCCTTTACAATTATAATTTCAGCCCTATACATCTCCCTTGAAACTTTAGGCATCAAACTGCCAATATTCTCCTGCAGTACAACTTTAAGAAAAATAGACCCATCCTTACTAATAGTGGACAGAATAGTTTATATATGGCTCAGCACAAATAGATTGTACAACAGTTTGTGCATTGTTTCTCCCCAACAAAAGATGTCAGATTTGTTCTCATTTAATGCTTGAAACTGCTTTGATCAGTATTATAATCACAAGAAGGGGAATACCCTGACAGTTCTTTCGCTGTTTCCAAAAATTTTTCTGC
This sequence comes from Tenodera sinensis, assembly GCA_030765045.1. Taxonomy (NCBI): domain Eukaryota; kingdom Metazoa; phylum Arthropoda; class Insecta; order Mantodea; family Mantidae; genus Tenodera; species Tenodera sinensis. Next base: position 22,146 of record JAUKNM010000040.1, read on the forward strand.
TACTTTGTCTTTCTTCTTTTATGAATGCTTGTGAAATGAATTTTGTTATATTCCCGCTTTGAATTTTATGGGATTTTTTGAATCGAGAGACCCCAAGCAGAGGATGCTCTACAATTTACTCTTCCAAATGAGTTTTTGACATTGATCACATTTTTCTTTGCTCTTCTTGCTTTTGCAAGGTGTGCATATAGTTTACCATACAAATACTTTTTATGCTAATAGGAGTTAAGGAGCAGTTTCCAATTCTCTCCCATGTGTGTAATTACCTTGCTAACGTAGAACGAAATCTGCTTCACACATTGGTCAATGGACTTTTTCTTCCCACCTTTATTTAACCAGATACTCTTTCTTTTTTTTTTTTGGGGGGGGGGGGGACTGCAAACATAACTAGAACTAATGGACTTTGTTGGAGACCAGTCAATTGTTAGTCACTAGATTCTAACATGGGATTTGAACCTGGCTCCGTTACACCACCTGTGTTTGGAGGTTGAATGTCACATGCTGATCATGAGAATAATGAATTGTCACAACTGTCACTACCTTTGTTTTCTTCTATGTTTACGTCTAGAGCTGTTTCCGGAATAATGCCAAAACCTGTAGGACTTATTTCTAACAAATTAATGTCGGCTAATTGTAATTCACCCCCCCCCCCCCCCACCCAAGTTATTACTCCCAATGAAAAGCAACATTCTTGAAAATGATGCAATGAGAACTCTAGCACACTGGCAGGATTAATGATTTTCAATTTTTAAAGAAAAACAAGCCAACTGAACCCACGATATCACCTGCATAGAGCCACATCAAACAGCACACAAGCTCTTCTTACCTGTTCTGCATGTGCAGGAGACAATTGCCACCTGACAGGGTTGTCCAGTCCCTTCTCTACAGTGCTAGGCTATAGTTCCTGTATGTTCTAAGATATTTGCAACTCATTTTCAGGTACTCAGGGTTGAAAACAGTAACTCGTTTTTGGAACATGAGCCTCTTATTGCACAAAGATGACATAGTAAAACTTTCAAGGCATTTGAAATGCGAGCATATTGATAGGTTCCATGTTAGACATAATTACTTAGGATATGAATCACATTTCTTGGTAATATGTTGCTTTGATTATTTTATTCTCCAGCATGGAGGTTACATTCTCACAAGTGCCAGGAATTAAAGTATATTAAATTTGTGTTTTCAATGTTAGTGGAGCTGAAGTTACAAATGATTGATGCATGTTAAAAGTTACTAATTTTATGACTAGCTCATGACGGATTACAATTTATCACAATTGTAAATGATGTAAAATATTGTTTATTGAATGATTCTTCCAATATGCGATCACACCTTGCATTAGTCACTAACCTCAATTTAATTCAATAATTCATTTCATATCTAGCACAGGCATAGGCATTCAACTCTTGGACGTCTGGTGCCAGCATAATTACTATCTTTATGCAATCTGGATAATTAAATATTCTATGTATGCTCGTAATTATTTATTACAATTATAATTCTGTTAACGCATGTTGCCAACCTGACTACAGCACAAGAACACATTTTACAATTTGCTGTGGTTCCAATTTTATTATTGTTAATTATTTCCTGAATATATTTATGCAGGGTTATAACAGCTTACTTTAAGTACTGCAGCCTTCACAAGAAACCTCATTCCTGCACATTTCCAATAGTACAGGTTTTACCAGGGTTTGGAGATTCACCATCACTGGCCACTTTTTATGGTTAAAATCTGATAATGAACTACCTACATGGTAGCAACATCTGCCAAGCAGGGTCTAGCTTCCAAGGTCTCGTGATTTCACTGCTTTGACTAGGGTAGTGAAATTGTACCAGAAGGTGGCAGGTAGCAACTTTAAGCATATGCTGTATTTCATTATGTAACTGTTGCTGATGCATAGTTATCACCTTGATTTATTAACAATATTCCATGTGTTCACTATAAAAAAGATATTGCAAAATAGCATGCCCCCACTGCAGTTAGGTTTATGGGAGAGAATACAGAGTATGCAACCTATTGTAATATATTGCTCATAGACGATGCCATCAGTTTGCCAACTGCTAAGATGGTGGCTAGTCCATCAGTGAATCTGATTGGTTCAAGTACCTAAAACATTGGAATTAGCAGGTAACCAAATAAGCAAATGAAGCAGCAAGGCATGTGAACCATTTGGTTAGCATGCGTCAAGTCAGTAACATTTTAGTCTTCAGTTGCGTATGTTAGTTTCCACAGTTTTTCTAAGAGTGCTTATTTTGTGAAACTCCCAGTATGAGGAAATGCAGAGCTGATACAGCAGCTGTAGAAAGGAAGTTAAGCCAAATCATGGACTTGTAGTCTAATAATGTCCACTCCAGCTAAAAAGTGCATGTGATTCAACAGTATCACAAATACTTTTCTACATAATGGAGTCTTAATTCGATAAATACACAGTTACATTTTTATTTTTTGATTTTCCTTTTGTTTTTTTTTTTTTACTTGAGTAGGTGTTTGCATTATAGTGTATGGGACAGTTTTGTTTCCCCTCCTATCCCTCTCTTTTCAATTATGAACAGGGTAATGTGGTCATGCTTCAATATTGTCGGACTTGCTCTTGCTTCCATTTCCGTACACTACCTGCTGAAAGTTAACTCAACCGGTCTTAAATGATTTATTCTTTGCATAATGGTTGCACAGTGCATTTTCTGCTTATGAAGAAAGCATAAAATTGTGATTATGCAATGAAATATGGTATATTTAAATATAAGTTGTGCTTAACGCTGCTCCTTGAGGTAATCTGAAATCAGCTATCCAGAGGTAATTATTATTTATTTATGCCAACAAACTTACTGTTGGTGTTTTTAAACACACAAGCCGTGTGTGGAAATTCTTTGATAAAAGGCATAATAAATCTACTTTCTATAAATAGCATATTGTCCTTACATTAATGACGTGAAGTATAAATTTGGATCTGTAATACACCCAGGCTTCGAGAGTCAGTCCAAATCCCCCCCATCTTATATTAGCAATATAATAAAACTCAATTATTAATTTCTCTTTTGAGCAAAAGCCAGCTGAATTACATCACAAGAAAATAAAAGGGTGTATAACTTAAGGCATACAGTATTAGAAGGCACATGAGGCGGAGCTCGAGAGGGCTCGCCTGGAGCGACTGTCCTATTATACTCGTGCAGTGTTGCCTAGTTCAGAACACACAACACAAATGTGAGCAACAGAGATTTCTCTTTTTCATGCGCCAAAAATTATTACTGGAAATTCAACATTCTAATATGTCTTGGTGTATGTGGCAAGAATTTTTGAGGCAGCCTGTACAAAAGCCATTTTTCTATGACATATGGTTCTCAAGTTATCGCTTCAAGAATAAACTGACTCCCGTGTTTACACTTATGTGTGCAACTTCCAATCTGCCTGTGTGTTTTATGCCTTTTCATTACAGTTATGGAGTTAGACATTAAGAGGTGTCATTAGGAACTGCGTATATTTAGTTAATAAATTAACTGACCACAGATCACTGCAGTCGCGTGTGAATTCTTTAGTTCGGTTTAGCACCAGTCCATAACGCAAATTGTGCTTTGTTTAACTGTGACAATAAGCAGAAAATTCACATGTTTACATTGTGTTTAGTGAAGTGTTAACAATGTCACTTTCAAAGCCTGGTATTTTTTTTTTTTTATTTTGTTGTTTAACGACGCTGTCAATTGCCAGGATCACATCAGCGTCGCCGGTGTGCCGGAATTTCGTCCCGCAGGAGTTCTTTTACATGCCAGTAAATCTACTGACATGGAGCTGTCATTTTTAAGCACGCTTAAAAACCATCGGCCTAGGCCGGGTTTGAACCCGCGACCTTGGGAACAGTAGGCCAGCGTCTAACCAACTGAGCCACCCAGACCGACACCAAAGCCTGGTACCAGTGGTGCAGGTACTAAGGGTAAAGTACTCCGCTCTCAAGCCAGAAATGTTTTTAAGGTGTAAAGTTTATTTATTTATGCCAACAAACTTACTGTTGGTGTTTTTTTTTTTTTAAGGAAATGGCATCTGAGGAAGTACGTGACCGAATCAATTTTTCACAAAGCCAGGATCTCGCAGCCAGAGCGTGCAATGTGAGTGTGCATACTGTGTCGCGTATTATGAGACAGGGCAAAACTTCTAGCCCAGAAATTGGTGAACCTTTATTTAAATCTCCAGGAAAGCATGCCAGAACACAAAAAACTGTTTCCAATTTAGATGATTTTGAAAAAGACGTACTTTGTATATGTGAAATATATATATATATATATATATATATATATATATATATATATATATATATATATATATATATATATACACATATGAAATTTATGACAACGGTGAATACCTCACTATTAAAATGCTGGTTCATGTTATGAGGTAAAAAATAGACTATATGGGTTCCTCTACTTCAATGGGATTAATACTCAAGAATTTGGGCTTCAAATACAGAAAAACTAATGATGGCCATAAATTCTTACTCGAAAGAAGTGATATAGTTGCCGCAAGAATAGTTTTTAAGAACTATGCACATGCTTAGGGTATCTGGAGATTGCACCCCATTTTTTATACTGATGAGATGTGGGTAAATCAGAACCATTGCAAACAAAACATATGGCGAGATTTGACGGAAAGAGATGGCCTCAAGATACCTGTAGGGAAAGGGAAGGGACTTAAAATTTGCCATGCAGGTTCTACACAAACAGGATTCATTTCCAAAAGCAAGTGGGCTTTCCATTCCAGATCAGGGAATAAAAATGTTGACTACCATTCTGAAATGAATGCAGATTCTTACACAGATTGGTTCACAAACAAATTCATAAATTTTTTAGAAGAGGTGTCCATCATTATGGATAATGCAAGCTACCATTCTAAACTCTTAGATAAACCTCCCTCTACTAATTCCAAAAAACAAGATATTCAGGACTGGCTGGCACATAAAATAACATTCCATCCTTCTGAAATTAGAGCAGAATTATTTCAAAAAGTAAGTCAACCAAAACCCAAGAAAAAGAGGTACCAGCTAGATCAAATTGCATTAGAAAACGGGCACCAAATTATTCATTTACCTCCTTATCACTGCCAGTACAATCTGATAGAATTAATTTGGGCTAAGGTAAAGGGGGAAGTTGCTAAAGCAAACATCACTTTTGATCTCGCGGATGTTGAAAGGCTTATGCATGCTGCACAGAGTTGCAAAAGAAAACTGGGCTAGTCGTGTTGCGCACTGAGAAATTGTAAGAAGATTAACGTAAGGAAGTGGCTTGAGATAACAGTACAGAGTTTAGTTCTAAATCTTCGAGGAACTGATTCCAAATTGAGGATGAGGACGAAGACGAGCAGGAGGAAGATGAGGATGATGAGCTAGCAGCTCCTTTACAGTAAGTTGCTTTAAAAAAATCCAGGTATATTATTTTCAGTAAAGAAGTATGTTAAAATTGAGTGTTAGTTTATAATGTTAACATTATCCTGTGCTGCGTAAGTTTACGTTCTGACAATTTGTGACATGACAAATGTTACTTTCCTCGTTCCCTTCCCGTAACTTACACTCTAGCACATCATTTGACAGCAGTGCAGCCACCGTATGTACGCATTGGTTAACCTCATGTGCCTTCTAAAACCATACGCCATATAGCAATGAATGAATTAAAAATACATGGTTAGACAATCTGTAAACATAGAAATACCTTATTAAAATTAGTAACAGAAATTTGAGGTTCAGTTACACGGTCATTGCTTTTATTCCAATTACAACATTTGACATTTTGTATATCTTTAACATACATAGCAACAGGTAAATTTCATATAAGGTAACATTTCCTTGTAATTGGTCACATTTACATGTTTCAGGAACTCGAATTTCCATTTCAATTCTCCTCTATCGTACATAAAGCTACAACAGAATGCTATACAGCATTCACAAAGTTATTCTTTTTTACTTCAGTCCTTGCTCTGCATGTACTTGATGAGGTCAATCACCCTGTTTGAGTAGCCAAATTCATTGTCATACCTGAAAACAAAAGTAAAGTTTCATTTGTATTAAGATTCCAGTCCTGACAATAATGAAGTATTTTAGCTTCAATTGTCAAACATTTAAATGTCACTGTTTGATATCCCAAATAACTTCACTTAACATGTCTTCAAAAGAAGTACAGAAACCCCATTAAATTTAAGAGTAGTTTTAGATTTGTTTAACACACATGCTTTAAACATGCAGCTGGTTTACAACAAACCACAGCATCCATTTCCAGGAAGATACACAATGTTTTAGTTCATTAAGGGTTTCAATTACTTCTTGCAATTAAGTCTGTTGATTATAGATAACTGTTGAAAATACAATTTTGCAAATCACCAAATTCTTTATTACTGCTTTTCAGTTAGTTGGTCATCAGTGCCTTATTTATTCTGCAACTCATAATTTTCCAACTGGCTTATAATCTTAACCTATAACTGGTATGGCGAGGTCAGGAAAGACCCCAGTGAAAATCTTTTACCACGTGAAATCTAATTTCTCTGCAGTGTGATGCTACGGCTCTCAGTACCCTTCAGCCTTTGAGTTGTTGCATGTTGAAGTTGTGGTGCAAAGAGTGTGAATGCGTCATTAGTAATTGCTCTTGTTCTCAGCGGGGTCAGGGTGATCCCACCATACCAGTAATTTAAGTATATCATATCACATTGTAGCACGTTTGAGAAGGAGATGCAAACATCTTATGCAAACAAAATGCATTATATTGCATGTTATGTTGTAATAGAAAGATGGCATCAACTTTACGCTAACTATAAAAATATGGTGCTCTCTAAAAAGCGGTTACATTTATTGCTAAGTCTCTTCAATATTTATTGAAAAATATTGGAGAGCAAGAGGATTAATGATTTCATTGTCAGAAATCCAGCATTAGCTAACAACAACTTTACGCTAACAAATGAAAGCTGATGACTCTTTTGATGAATAGATATTGATTGAAATGAGGTAGAGAGTGACTAATGATTGAGGACTCGCATCTTGATCCGGACTAAGAAAGTGTTCATTAAAGTGACTGAGCTAGAAGAATACAAAATGAAGATGAAGTGATGACAGCTGATATGAGTCATAGAGGTCTGCACAGGCTTGGGCCTAATTTGAAAAATGCTTGTCAGGCTCGGGCTGGACTAGGGCTGGGCTCGGGCTTGAAAATTAAGGGAATAAACTGAAAATGGATTTTTAAAATTTTTCAGCCAAGTTAGCTGAACATTTATTTTCAATGCTGTCTTATACCAGCATTAGAGGATTTTGAATTTTGGTGTGATATATCCTTCAGTTTCCGACTTACGAAATGTTGAATCCGGATTTGATGTTATGCCAAGTGCTCTACACGACTAAATTAAAAAAAAATACCTATTTTTAAGTTCTATTATATTTATCTGATTATAATGTACAAATCTGCCATACAAATTTGTTTTATTAGCCTCAGCTCAAAAGACAATAGTTTTTAAATTTTGTCAGTTGAAATTTCTAGTATAAAGTTTTATAAGCTGCAAGTTTCTTTAGTAACTCAAAAGCGTTCAAAAGAAAAAAAAAGGTATATGGCAGATTTAGTTGTTTCTGTTTTGGGAATGATACAAAGAATTGCATGAAAACTACATCATGTGACATTTTCAAAAAGTGAATATGGTGAAAACATAATTTTCAAAAACCTTAAATTTTAAAATGAAAAACATTGTTATTCTGCATTTTAGGGTACATTATGCAACTACAAGTATTTGTAAAATAAAAACTCAAAACACATTTAGTATTTTTAAAGCCATGGAATACAAATGTAATGTTTGGCCAGATTTGTGCTAAATTTCAGTGTTACATTCACTTAGGAGGCAAAAAATAATGTATAATATTTCTTGGTCACCTACGTTGAAATGCGGAGAAGAGCACAATTACTGCAGCATTTCTTTACTAGGGATTCTAAACGATTATTCTGCTGACACGTTTCAAATGCTGCTACTGATGCTAGTCAAAGCACAGAATGAGAGGGTTTGTGACTATATTATTTCTCACTACTCGGCTGCAATTCAATCCATTCCACGTATAAACTCTTACACTCTTATCTCGGACCCAAGGCGTATTTGATTCGTTTATACTGCTAGTAACGCATGTTTCCTCCTGCTTGGCAAAGTGTAAACACAGCATCAATGTTTATACTGATACAATTACAGTTTGTTTTTGCTGACGCTGTAGTAATGTTACTGCATCATTATTGTTCAGGATTTCTCCAAATTGAAACATTTATTTTATTATTATCATGACATGAATCACTATATATATATATCATATCAGACATCAGGGCCATTGCCCATTAGTCAACATCAAGTTACAACGTACAAGTTGTGACACTTATTTTTCATAGCCCTTCTGTCTTACAACCAAGTTATATGTAGAAAAAAATATCTCGTCAGCATTTGATACTGGTAACCAAAGACAATGAAGGGACTTTTCGTAGAAAAGGTGGTAGCATTCATCAAGTGCGAGTACTGAAAGAAATTTTAGTGCAGCAGGATTAGCTATTCAAGAACGTAGAACCAACCTGAGCAGCCAGAGTGTGAATTCCATTCTCTTTCTGCACGACAATTTGGGTCATTAAACATGGTGAGTCCTTGGACCCATAACTTATAATTAATGATTACTTTGATTTAAAACATGCACAGGCAGGCGCGGATCCAGGGGGGGGTGTCAGGGGGCCCGGGTCCCCCCTGTCTTATCCTACTTTATTGCTATAAATGCTGTATGTGTGTTACCTCATCATTACGCAAAATGGACAAACCGATTTCTATGAAAATTGGTATAGGTATGTACTACCTTTAAACATTATTTCTTTCAGTTAAATATTTAGCTAGTCATGTTTTAGCATAAATTTAATTGTTAAGAAGTGGTAGTGGACCGGAACCAGGCACCCCCATCGAATATTTCTAGATCTGCGCCTGTGCACAGGCATGCACATATCCATCGTAGAAATAATTATAACCAGAGACCGGAACTTAGGCGGAATGCCTTTTCTAATGCGTCAAATTTATCTTCAATTTGAAAGTGAATCTTTACGAATTATACCTTTGTGATTGAAATGCCACAGTTTTATATTGCCCTTTTCTGCCTTTTTAATATGTCTATTTTACAAAATATATGCTTTTTGTTGCCTTTATTTCATTATTTATGTATTTATTAATTATTAAACATTTTCTTCAGGCACATTTTATTTCAACAACCGTTAGACCATGGCAATGAAAGTTACTTCGCCGAATGTATACTATTGTCTTTAAGTTGCAGACGACATAGGCACCCCTCATACAATTATTTTCTTTGCAACATTGAGTGCTGCAGTGCAAATAAATGTATAGATAAAGAAAGCATTTGGATTATCACGTGTGTTTATTTTAAAATGCAATAATGAGCAGGTACGGGTCTAACTTTGATTTTCTTTTACTTTTCATTGCGACGTTGTAGCTAGCAGCAAGGTGCCGAAATTCAATGTTCCTTTACGCACTAAATTACACAGCTATGTTAATACTTTTGGATCCGGCATATTTTGTACCGACGGTGAAGTACTCACATGCAAAATATATGAGCAGTCAGTGAACTACGAAAAGAAGTATTTTATATCAATATATCGGCACAATCAAACAGGGCTACAGGCAGAAGATTCCTTTGCTTCCAACAGTAATTGCAACATCGAGTCAAAAGTCCCAATTTGCATTCGACTCGTGTAGCTTTCTGCAGTGCCAGAATCCCTTTCTGGAAATTACAGAATCCTACATTATCACAGTTTTTGGAGAAGTAGGTATACTAACCAATCTGTACCTAGCGAGTCAAGTTTGCGAAAATGTTGCTTAACCGAATGTTACGATGACACAATGAAAATAACTAAAGATAAAATGAAAAATAAGATGATCTTGAATATCGACGAGTCAACTGATATCATAGGTCGTTTCATTGCCAATTTGTTAATGGACGATTAGATCCTACAGAAGATGAATCAATGAAATCATTCCTGTTTACTATAAAGTGTCTTGAGAAAGTTAACAATCGAGCTATTGCGCAGTTATTCACCAGTTCATTAAATTTGCTGCGGCCTTAAGAGGATCAATACGATGCCTTACTTTTCATCAGTCACGCTGCATCATATATGAAAAAGGCTGGAATACCGTTACAAGTGTTATTTCCAAACATATTTCACATGACCTGCGTAGCACATGGCTTTCACAGGGTGTCAGAAGAGATACGTGCTTGTTTATGGATGTTGGCAAATGGATTTCCAGTATTAAGAAGATCTTTGTGAAAGCCTCATCAAGAATCCTGACATTTAAGTACATTGCACAGATGTAACTCTGCCCCCCCCCCCCTCCCCCAACCTATCATAACGAGATGGGGGACTTGTATCGCGGCAGTACTTCGTTTAAATCTTTGAAGTTCTTTAAAATATGACGATCAATTATTGAATAGTGTAATGTATTATTGGGTTTCTCTTATTGCCTGTTTTAGTATTTATAATTCCCTTTTTCTGCCTATTTTAACTATTTATAATATCTTTTTGCCTACCTATTTTAATGATTTATAATGCCTAAACTTCCCGCCTCTGATTATAACTAATTTCTGCAATGACCAATTGCGGATAGCCTACAACAGATTGAGTACCTACATTAATATTGTTTTATAATCGTATATTGCCCCGATAAACCCTTAGAAACACACCAATAACCTTTTCTTCAAACTTGGTAAAAAAAAGGTTATTTCTAAGGTTTTAACGAGACAATATCATGATCTCAAAACAATATTAATGTACTAACATTTATGCAGGTACCCAACATTCGCTAGCGTAAATATCTGGACCAAAATTGGATTTTAGGAAATAAATTAATAATAATAATAATAATAATAATAATAATAATAATAATAATAATAATAATAATAATAATAATATTATTATTATTATTGTCAATAACTGCAGCAGAATTTTTTTAAAAGAAAATTGCACAATAGGGCTCGGGTCAGGCCCGGGCCATGGCCTATACACTATTCTCGGGCCCGGGCCGGGCCCGGGCCATGACCTTTAGACTATTCTCGGACTCGGGCCGGGCCCGGGCCATGACCTTTAGACTATTCTCGGACTCGGCCCGGGCCCGGGCTTGGTTGGTACCGGGCCGGGCCTAAGAAAGTCGGCCCATGCAGACCTCTAATGAGTCAACATGATGAAGAAGCAAGTGGAGTATAATCAGTGACACGACCCACAGGAGTTCTAGAAGGTGGCATCTTGCTATTTTCCAAAATAATGAACATTTCCATGGTAAATGCAATTGTAGTATATTATTAATAGAAAATCAGAAATCACACTTGCCCGCCTCTGTAGCATGATGGTTAGCATGTCTGCCTCATGTTCAAGAGGTCGCAAGTTTAATCTCGCTTAGGGTAAGTTATCTGGATAAGGTTCCCCCCCCCAAGGTTTTCCCTTATGCATCATTTCACCCATTTCAGTCATTCACCATCCGATATAACATCTGTGGTAAAAAGATCCTGAATGCATGCACACACAAGTTTACAATGTAGTTCATGCCTGATTAATTTTCAAATACAACTGAATATTAAATCACTGTTTAGTTCATTATGATTTATAGTCCTCATCCTTCATAATTGTCAAAAAATAAATGGGATCCTCCTAACCCCACCATGTCATTTGTGCTACAAAAAATGCACCATACTGGCTAAGGGTTAACAAAGAAACAGAATAAAGCACCATAATCTTATCTTTCAAGCAAACTGTTTGTAAAAGTAACAATTAATTTCCCTTTTGTATCTGGTCTACATACTGTGCTGAGATAAACCTTAAACTGTCGTTCCCCAAGTTACTAGGTACATCTAGTAATCTGAAGAGCATTTTGATATGAAGTCATACAAAATTAAAAGTAATCACTTTGTATACTGCTATGTAACTTTTCCATGCCAAATGCTTATGGCTTTTGAGTTACACTGCATTGTGTAACTCAAGTCACTCCAGTTTGGAACTTAAAAGCAGTAAGAAAAACCTTAAATATCTTAAAACAAGTATGGCGTGTTCGATCTTTCGCACCTGTTATAGTCTAATAAATGTCCAAGTAAAAGAAAACATTTTCCAGATAAAGACATGGCCTAAACATCTATGGATCATAATAGCCCAAGACGGTAAACATCAGGGTGATTGTGTCTTTAGTATACCAAATCAGTGAAACAAAATAGTTTACAAAGATGGCACACCACATAACCCAATAGGACATTATAGCAGGTGTCAGCATGCAGGCAAGTGTTGTGTCTGGTTGCCCTCTGATAGCCCAGTGTCCGCACTAGCCAAGCAGATTAGAGTGTCACTGTTCAGTTGTAGTGCAGTAATGGTGCGACAGGTCTTGTAATGGCAGAGTACAGTAAATCGAGCAAGCAAAGGAAAGTTGAAACGTGTCCTGATAAGACCATGGCTGGATAAAAATTTTGGTATCTGCCAATACTGAGCATGCAACATGTCTAGTGTTTAATATTATACCAGTAATACAACATTGGAAGACATTACAAAGCAAGACATGTGGTCATACATACTCTGCTTAAAAATGGCTGGATAATTTTTTTCACAAATTCTACGATTCTGCACTGTACATTACAATATAAACCTATGTGAGTATTACCCCACGAGGAAGGCACTGAAGTGTATTGAATTTGGTTATATCATAGTGCTGCATCGTCATCGGTTTGTTACAACCTGGTGTTTGTTTCTAGTGTACACTCAGCATTCAAATACAAATGGACAATGTGCTGGAACGAAATGGTATGATTTAAACTGCATCAGTATACTAAACTATAAAAATTTGCATTTATATATATTTCATATAGGCAGCCACAACTGAATATTTTATCACACTGTGTGTTATCCGATATGCCTAGCAATGTATAATACGTTGTGTTCTTGATATCTGCAATGAGTGTTTTGAATCGGCAAGAATGTGCTGTGCTTATTGTAATGTGCTCCCATATTAAACAACTAATTTCACATTCTGATACGCCTCATCAGTTTGTTACCTAGCTGTAGCACTGCTCTCTTGCCACAGATTACGTCATTACACTGTTCATCTTCACTGGGTGTCCACTGCTTCCCATTTCAGTATGATAACCTTGCCTACCTGCCAATTCCTGCTATACAGCATAATGTTTTAAAGTTTCAGAATGCACTCTACTGAGTGTAAGAAAACTTATACTGTACAGCCGGCTCCAAATATTTTTTGAGTCCCATGTTCATAGCTGTGCTGGGAAGGCAAGATAGCTTATCGGTAGGTAATGCCAGGTGGCCTCAAAGGTCTACTTGCCAGCTCATACCTGTCTACAAGGGTGAGGGCGTAATGTCTAAGCCCAAAAAAAAAATCATTCCAAAATTTTGTTTTTAGACTTGGTCGTAAGAAAGTAATCTCAGTGTAAAGAAAACAACGCTATAAATCCAGAATGAACTCGCAGTGAGGAGGAAACTAAATATTCTGCATTATAACTAACACATAAATAATAATTAACATCACTATAATAAAATTAAATTTAAAACTTAAATAATTTTAATATACCACATTTTTGTTTAAGCTATTCATGGAGACACGTATGTACACTGTAAAATTTCCAAATTGTTTTTATTCAGTGAACATGCAATTGTGTATCTGATCTGAAATTTCACATCGAGGTTAAAATAATGAATGGCTGTTTGTCAGAAATACAGTAAGACCTGCCTAAAAGGAATGCAATCATTCCAGTAATGTTTCTGTCTTACGGGTTTCCGTCTTACAGAGGGTTGTACATATTTGTATGAATGTTTATCTCAAATAGCACGAGGAGGATGTAGGAGTACGAGTTTGTAAGAATGGTTGGTGCAAGAGTGGAGAGGGTCATGTGAGTGCAATACATCAGATTTTTTTCACAAATTTTTCTTATTTTCTAGAATACTGTGTTTTTAGCGATAAATGAGAAATAGGTGTTTTTTCTTTCCTATCCTTGACATTTTTTATGAACTTGTGGGCTTTGTTAACATCTGTCCATAATCCATTTATACTCGGGAGTCTCCGTCTAGGGCATATGTGAATAGCGACCACAAGGTACCCAAGCTGAGCAGAACATTACTTCCACTTACTGGTGTTTTGCTCCTCACTGTAACTTTTCTATCTGACCTTACCTTGGTCATCTCTTGTTCTCTTCTGACCCCGATGCTATTAGGGTTCCCGAGGGCTAGGGAGTCTTTATTTTTCCAACCTCTCCATTTCTCTATAAAATCTTAACCCCTAACATGTTGACCTGTCATGGCATGTAATACGTCCTCTGATTGGTAATCAGAGGATATGGTCGGTGAATTTATTTTGATAACTCTCCCGGTCAGGTTGGTGAGATCCGTAAACCAACGACGGGTGTGGTCCTCCAGACATTCTGGGGGTTGTGAGAGAGCGATGTGACCGCCAAAACATAAAATATGGTGCTCTCTAAAAAGCGGTTACTATTACTGCTATTGCTCTCTTCAATATCATTGTGAAAAATATTGGAGAGCAAGAGGATTAATGACTTCATTGTCAGAAATCCAGCATTAGCTAACAACAACATATTTTAGTAAATCAAAGTACGAAAAATATAATCATATAGAATTAAACTGAAGGAATAATTTAAAATAAAATTCTGTAAATAAAAAATTGGTTCCATTGTATGTTTTGCTGTATTTTTAACTTAAATGTCATACATAATTGCAGTTTCTCCATTAGTTTCTTTCCCCCCGACATATCTGTCAAAGTGCACTGTCATCACAAGAGAACGTTCTATGACCTCCTTCGCATCCTGCATCAGATCAAGGAGTTCTGGAACATTCTTGGAAGCAGCAAATTCTGGAAGGTAACTCACAACGATAATACTTCTCTAAAAGTGTGTATTTTTGGCTCCCTTTCCTTGGCTTCGTCATCCATTCCTTCCATGACTTCACTACTGCTGTTTCCACCAGCAATATCTGCTGCACTTTGAATGTCTTCAGTCGTGACAAGTTTGTTGTCAAAGCACGTAACTATGTATTAAGCAGAATGAAAATTCGTCTTAGGTTATTTATGCATATGGTTCTGGAAAAACTATTCTGCTTCTGTGTTAGGCAGTTTTCTGGTTTATAGTGTTATTTAAATATTATATATTTAAATATTATATATTATTTATATATTTAAATATTATAGTGTTATTTAAATAACACTATAAACCAGAAAACTGCCTAACACAGAAGCAGAATAGTTTTTCCATAGGCCATAGCTCCGTTACGTGATTTATTTTCTGGTTGTCCAGGTTTCCGGTGTATAGAGGGTCTGGTTTAGTCAGGTTTTATTGTAGCAGGAAAACAGAACTTCAAAGGAAAAAAGTTTAGCGTAACAAGTAATAGAACTACTGTAAATTGCAAAAGAGCATTTTTTCAAAGAACTATGAGGCATCAACCTCCATAGGTTACAATGTAGCTTCTCCTCTTCAGCTTTCTTGCCTATCATCCTTTAAATCTGAACCGACACATCATCATTATTAACGAGAAATACATCATATGCATTATCTTTGTTTAAAGATTGTTGTAACATATTTCTTAAAGGCAGTTAATGCTACCACAAAAAAGCAATGTTACTTGTTTCAATACATACAGAAAAGAATGAGCTGGATTTTTTTTTGGGGGGGGGGGGGGGGGGGAATAGAATAAAACTGATTATTTAGCTTACTGTTTGCTCCCCACTAACCACACATCAGAGGAACACACACAAAAATAAGTGGTGAAGTTGTCGCTGGGCTAGGCAGACCAGCCACAACTAATTCATAAGAAAATTTGTCTCTTTCCCCTACACCCTATCGTCCATCAGAAAATATTTGGAGCTGGCTGTACCAGGGCACTTCAAAATATGGTACATATGCTCCATCTCTCCTGTGAACTGATTAATTTCTCCTATCCCATGAGATGAAGTAAAAAAAAGCATCATTATCAAACAAGATTACACAAAAACCATTTGCTTACCCCATTTTGTAACACCTCAAAATCATCACAACTTTTATTTTTTCTTCCCTTTGATGCAACATAGTGTCCAAGTATCAATGAGTGACTGAACATGCACCAATGGTGTATATTTACTGGTGTCGTGCAGTACTCTTAATATGAGAGAGAAAAGTGAAATGGACACATGCATCAATATGCAACTAGCAATGTAAGGAAGTGTGGTGTATTCCGAAATAACTGGGTTTTCATTTTTATCCGTGATTTCCCATGCTCCTATTCAGCAAGAATGACGTCATAGTTGACTGGCGAGTCTATCTTGAAATCATAGTGCCCTCTATGAAGAAGCAACTGTACTATTTGTACAACAGTAAGCATCTTACAGCGCTGTGACTGTACAAAAAGCATGTCAGCATTCTGAAAATGATGCACTGCATACTGCTAGTATCATCCAACCTCCCTTTTCAACCTTCAACCCCTGCATAATGCATAACATTCTAAGGTTATACTGTCCTCCAACACGAACACAGAGCACCTCGTCTTCATGGTTGAATGCTGCTTTGGTGCCAGCATCAAAATTAGTGTGACGTGTAAGTATGATTCAAATTGCAGTATCCAGGGCTTTATTAAATGCTATCTGGCATTCAGACATCCCTTGGAGGATAAGGCTCTCAAAGGTGTCCAAGTATAGTCAAATTATGTACTTTTGTTTGCAATTTTTATGAGATGACCAAATTACACCTGCGATTCTGCAAACATGAGCATATGGTGAAAAGGATATGAACGTGTCTTGCTCTGAATGCCGAACCATTCGTTTAACGAAAGACTAGTATTTAATTTACCACAGTGGCTCATCTTTGTTTATTTTTGTTCAGCTGTTTTATAAAACCACTAACACATGTTCAAGTTTATGAACTATGGGTTTAAGTTTCTTGATAAACATACCGAATAAGTATCTTTGTTAATTTACATCTGTTTCTTTACTGAAACATTTTAAAACAAAATTATGTTATTAATTTGGCAAAGTTATATTTCAATTATTGTTAGCATTGACCTGCATTTATGCCTACATCATTAAAACAAACTATAACAGGTATTCTCCGCAACAAGTGGAAATAGGCAAGCTTTGTATTAGGTGGCCAACATCCAACCATCAAAAAGTATGTCTGCCACTATCCCAGTATTCTTAAGCCTCCACACCGTTTATCTACACAAAACGTGGAATTAGGCACACTTCATATTATGTGGGCAAGACCCACTCACAAATAGGTTTATCTGCCATTATGACAGTAATCTACATGTCTTAACGCTGATGTCTCCACATCAGATATGATCTCTGACTGCTAGAGGAACCAAACAAACTTGCTTCATCAGCGTTGCTATTGATGACTAATTCTGCACAGGAAATCAGATAAAAGTGAACACCATGTACCTAAGTTTGATGGGTTGGATGATCTTGCTGCTCATGCTGAATTGTAATAATTAAGGTAGTTCATGCAAATGAATAACTCTGCAGAGTAAGCTAATGTTTACATCCTTATGCAGATCCGGTCAGATGGTATTCATCTTTCATATAATGCTGGGCACTAACATTTGGTATTAACTGTGCTTGAGTTACATTTGCTTACAAACTGCAATTTCTTAAGTGAAATCTGAATTTCTGAATACAAGGAACAGGAAAAATCTTTGCAGATGTTTCTTGGATAAAAATTGTCCATATGCATTACTTTCCAATGCCTGTCTTAACCAGACTGGCATCTTGACTGTGGCCTAGCTCCTGACCACTTACGGGCATGTTCTTGACTGAAAAAATCTGTACAGAAAATACAAATAGAATTTCTGATACCACGAAGAAGGATGACTCTTTGCTATTATAACAAAAGCTACTTTGATATAGAAGTTGGTGTACAAATTGTAGACCTAATCATTCTGGTGGAGGGCCAATGACATCCTGCAGTTCATTACAATGTACTGAGCCGGCACTGCAGCTTCTTGCTGGCTAGCTTGGCAGCAAAACCAGAAGATTGCCAAGATGCTCTCCGTGAAATGCCATCTCTATCATTAATAATGCTGCATGCAACAATAAAGATTAATGCTTGCGATACATTCAATGACACAGTGTGTTTGATGCTGCAGAAGCTGTCAACAATAGGAAAGAATCACGAATTTGGTGCACTTTTGAACAAACAAAATACCAAAAGGGGTAAACACCACTTCAAGACCTCGGGGAACATTAAGTTATTCAAACAAAGGGAATGGAAGAACATTCTTTTCAGAAGGAAATAAATGCTAAAGAGTAACATTTTTAGGAAATGTCTTTTTAAATATAAAACTGAAATCTAATCATATAAGCAAAATATATTTAACATTTACACCATGTTTTTAAGTGTATATTTGATTATGTGTTTGACACAAGGTTTTCATTTCTAATAGTGGAATAGAGGGATAAAACATCAAGTCTTTTTAAAAGTTCATGAATGCAAAACTGAAAGAGTAAAATATTGTTAATACAAAATGTATCTCTATTGGCATATTTGGAAGCACCCTACCAACATCAAAATGGTAAGTAAGGTTCATATGAATGTCGGTCTGAAAATCATTTATTGCCAAGTTATAAGGTAAAATTCAAGGTTACAAAAATTACTTGAATTGGCTTCCTTCTACTTGAATGCATGCCCTAAGCCTGAGTTACATGCTGTCATGTGCTTGCTTTCTTTCCAATCTAATGTATGCTGGCACATTAGCATATTATAGTGGTGCTTTGCTTATACCGGGTGTTAATGAACTACACCGAAATAAGTAGATGTGACTGATATAAATAATTTGAGATAGGCAAGGTATGGTCCGCGACAAAACATAACGCAGTTACATTGTGTTAAACATATTAATATAAGATACTCATAAGTCGGTGTTAAAGCAATGCCTGGTGAAAAATTGCTTTAGAATGTCTTTAAAACTGCCACCCGAGTATAGAGATATCGATGTTCAGCGGCCCTTTATCAGCTTTCTCAAGATTTAATGCCACAAAGGTCTCTCCAATCTCGGACTAATTACGTGACAGTGCGACACTGAACAAGGTTAGCTGCCTTCTTGCGTTGTGAAGCCTACTCCAGAGACGTTACGTTGATTGCCCTTGCAGCTCAATTTGCAACGTCAAAGGCTGTAGTCACGAAGGTTCTGGGTTCGTTTCCTATCATGCAGATACTAATTTTGCTTTATTTTTTATTCCATTTGAAGATACTATCATTTCCTTATTCGGCTCACAGCAGAAATCTTGAATAGAGTACGACAATCCTTCCTTCGGCACTGTCAATTTTGCCATGAAAATTCAGGTCACAGTTTCGAGCAGTTCCTATTGCGCCACTCTGCTATTAGCTATTAAATTACCCTTCTAAATATCACTCTCCTTTGATTAATTCCTATCCGCCGAATCTTCAGGATAGCGCAAGTTCACATCAAACAACACGTGCATGACTAACAATTTATTGAAATAACTCTAAGTTTTAAACAATATCTATATGCTAAGTAAAACCTTTCTAACATTACATAGTATCTCGTGAAATTAAGAATATGAGAAAACAACAAATCATATACACAATTCAAATATTTTTAAATCCTTTTTAAACTTATCCCAACTACACCAAACTTCAAAAACACGAGAAGTCTTTTTTTTTTTTTTAACAATAAACTTGACCTACACTAAATAAACATTTAAACTTGACCTACAGTATATAACACAAAATCCTGAATGCTCCTATATCATGACGGAAAATGGGAACTACATTCTCTTTGATTCCTTATCTTGGTAGAATTCCATCAGGAGTACATCCCTGGTTCCTTTCAGCTTGCTGTTCTTAATTTCTTCTTCTTTACTTTCATTAGATTTTCCTTTTGTCTGTTTAGCTCCTAGTTTGTTACTGTCTTTTGCTGTTTACCAATAATTACTTTGGCAACATCCTTGTTTGTATTTTTCTGTTCCTTTACAGGTTAAGCTTCTTGCCTTTTTTTATTTAGAAACAGTTTTTATGGATTGCTCTTTTTCAGCATCTTTTTAGCGGTCCCTTTTATATCTGCTTGTTCATCACTTGATGTATTTCCTTGCCCAACATGTGACTTTTGCTTATCTTTAATTTTTCTCTTCTTGTCAGTTGGTTTCCGATCATCGCCTGTATATGTGAGCTGGGCAAATGCAGACTGTTCCGCAGATTTGAATCCAAACGCAAATACAAGAACGGCACATATTAATACAAATCCTACTGGAAATGCATAATGGGGATTGACAACTTCAGACAGTTCCATTTTCCACGTCCTCTTCTGTTCAACTCCACTGTTTTCGTGAACACTAACCGTTCCACTTTCAGGACATACCCCTCTGGCTGTTCCCAAGTCTATAATAATTTCTTATATCCAACGGTATTACTCTTCTGTTACACTATAAAACACACAAATTCAGAGATTTTTTATGCTTTTACTCTTACACCGTTTAAAGTACTTTCCATTCTGAAGTGCAGCATATTAACATATTAAGCAGGTTTCAACCTTTTGTTAGCTGGAATTGTATTAATTGTACTGGCATGTTGGAACAAAATGCATACATTGAAACATAATTTAAAATCTGGATGAAAACAGCATTAACATGCTCTATTCAGAGTAAAGAAAATAAATAGAAACAATGAAAGAAGCGAATGAGGCGCGAACACGATGAGGACCTTATGCTCGAACGCTAATATCATAATCATTGTGCCAGAGAGGCATGCTCTAAGACGTCCCTTCCTATTTGTGTGTTGCACTCTTGAATGGTTGAAATTAGTCAGTGGCGTACTAACACATTAGACACTTATAGCCGTAACTTCGAAATTTGAACGATCAGGTCATAAGACTCCTATCTCAAATTACTTGTTTAAGACATCTCCATATCCTCTAAAAATATTTTGGTGTAGTTCATTAACACCCTGTATATTCAACGTATTACACAGGACATTTAGCAATGCATTTGGAGTTAGTGCTAATCAGCAGGAGGGAGGGAAGGTGAACCTG
Organism: Tenodera sinensis; assembly: GCA_030765045.1. Classification (NCBI taxonomy): domain Eukaryota; kingdom Metazoa; phylum Arthropoda; class Insecta; order Mantodea; family Mantidae; genus Tenodera; species Tenodera sinensis. The sequence continues at coordinate 43,197 of JAUKNM010000040.1, forward strand.
TCACAAAAATCGGTGTACCATTTTAGGCACAAGACAAATTCATCACACTTGCTGTATTTGTAGTGTTTCCACTTGTATCAAATGCAGACGTCCTGCCTGAATATATGATTTACCCTTTCTGGAAATAAACGAACAATCCACATAATGGTTGTGGTATGCCTCAGACTCTTTAGAAAGATAATTCATGAGGAGCAAGGATTACTCCTTACTGTGAGGGATTCAGTCTTATGGTCTCACTGTGTTATTTCCCCATGCTTCCCTCTTTCTCCCACATCCTCATCATAAGTAAGAATCAAGGTTTCACCATGGTTAGAAGTACAATTTGTTAACATTTTACTTACCAAGAAATAAGCTTCACAAAGTTGTTGTTCAAAGGTATTCCAGCTTTTGCATCGAAGATTGAGGAATGGCAATCACCAATAAAGTCTGAGGATACTACATCATCTTCAGTATAATCCAAGATTCCTTTGAGTGGTCCATTTGCTGCCTCCTTCACTTTTGCTTTGATTTCATCATAAGTGGCACCTTTACCCAGTCTGCAAAGAGCATATTGATTAATGTGATATACATTGGTACTCTTGCATTCACATATGTTATGCTGTGATACAAGTGGTGCAATTTATACCTTAAACTATTACATATTACACAAATATGTAAATAAAATCTGGTCTCATGTGAAAGCTAATTAAAACAAAGTGCATCCAATATACAGCATGCATCATAGACAAAGAGAGCAATAATTATGTAATGAGTTAACATCAGAGGCAACTTGTAACATCAGTACACCTGCAGAAAAAGCTTATACTGCAATTAATACTGCTTAAAAGCTTTTAAACACTGTACAGCAGTCAACATTTAGGGTGTCTGAATTTGAATTAAGACTGAAATAAGCATGTTTAAGGAGTTTGAAATGGACTTTAGTATATATTAGAGCCCATAGTATCCCAACGTCATCAAGTGCGTTTGCTGCACCTACTGAAGTATCAAACCTCCTGCATAAGACCTTCAGAGGCTCCATGGCTGTAGCGAATCACAGGTGTGCAGTGTTGCCTAGTGAGAACTAGCTTCATCTTACATAGTAATTACTAGATTAAACTATTGATCGGGCATTAATACCTTATTACGAGCTTAAAACTTGTGTTAGATATAAACAAAATGATCATACAAGCATGTACAAAAAGAGTGCAATTTTAACTTCAGCCATTCAGTATCTATCTACACACAATTATATTTATGCATTTGTCAGAACCGAAGCAGACCTTGAGCTGTTAACCGAGGTGTAAATAACCTTTATGGATTAATGTACCCTTACGCTTCCCCCTTTCTTCTAATACACCCCTAATTACTCTGACGAGGGGACAGAACAGGTAATTAACGTGCGGTGACCGTGATGATGGTAAGAACACTTGCTGGAGTGGCAAGTTCGTGGCCATCCCTCTAGGATAATCAGGTACCCTAATTTCTATTGCCATTTATTCAGTTTAACTGAATAGCTATATTTTACTTAGATTTTGATCTACTGTTCCACCTAACTGCTCTCTGTAAAATTCCCAGCAAAATTCTATTCTTACACTGCACACATGCTACCATGTCTATCTCTCTCTCACATACAGACACACAATATGGCTACATTGTAGCATGCTCCTGTTGACTACTGCCATATGCAGGAGATTTGACATGGATAATGGTGCTGCACATTTTCAAGTTGAAAATTACTATTTTGAGCATTTTTCTAGTATAAATGTCTGGTGTAAATAGATGCAAGGGATAAGGTCTTCAGTTTTACAAAACTTTGGTTTAAGCAATTTCATCAGTTTTTCTCCAAACCCCAGAAAGAATCATTGCACTTTTAATTCAAAGACAAGTTGAAGTAGACACTTTGCACTTTATGGAATATTATAGAACCATATAATTCTTTACAGGATGAGTCAAAATAACATTGGATAATTTTAAGGTGTGATTCAGGAGTTATAATGCAGTATTTTCTTATCAGGAACGTATGTGCATAAATGTCTCATCAGTGGCAGGTGGCAATGAAGGACTCCCTGACGGCACCCTCCTAATAAATAAAAATAAGAAAGGAAAGGTAACATTACATCAAAAGGACTAGTTAAAATAACCTTGATATCAGACATCATACCAAAATACATTCCTACACTTCCTGTTTCCATTTATCCATTTTGTTTTAAAATGTTTTTACACTGCTAATACATGGAAGAGCACCAATGTTTTCATTACAGATATAATTTTGGACTGCACCTCGCCTGTCCAGGAATCTGCACATCTTGGGGATACTGCAAGCAGTGCGGAGAGGTGTGGGGATGGCTTCGACTATAGGCAAGTGGTGTGGACAAAAAGATAATTCAAGCAGCATCCAGGTGGAGAGGGAAAGTGCTTTGCGATAATTTTTCTCTGAGCTGTCTGATCGGAATAAAACATTGAAGTCCCATGATAACTGCTAACAGTGCTGCCACTCATGTACCATACACTTTTTCCTCTTAAATGGAATTTTGTAATTTAAACTGATTTTAAATGAAATTTAGTTCTGGACTACATTAGTTGTAGCTGTACAATTTAAGGTATAGTGCTGCATATTACCGATAAAACGATACCAAGAAAGTACATTAAAAGTACATTCATGTTCATAATTTTGCTAGCATGAGGCACTGAATGCGTATTACGTAATAATGTCATTCGTTGTGTTTGGAAGTAGTTGCAATGGTTAAACAAACTCAGTTTTAGCAGCGCTTTCAAGTGGTGTCATGGTGTGAATCTTCACGGGGACTGTGAAATAAATTAGTGAACCATGAGCAGTGTAACTAGTATACTTAGTGCAGGTGTAATGAGTTTTGCATGATGCAATTTGCTGCACATTTTACTTCTAAATGCTATACATAATGTTTAGGAATTAAAATAGGGTGCATTTAATGAACAGTTAGGTCATGCATAACTATTTCGCTTTGTATGGCTAGTTTTCTTTTCACATATTTTCTGCTGAAATTAGGACTCGTGTAAAGGGTACTGATTCTAAAAATATATTATGCCACTATCTCAAATTTATGAGTAACAAGCTGCCACTGCTACTTATCAAGCTAGAGGGCACTAAAATTTTAGAAGCACTACATGGGTTGGACAAAATTCTGCCGAACAGATTGCTAGCATTTTTACTACAATAGGTACATTAGGAGAGTTTTGATATAAGAGTAGCCGTGTATCCTTAATTTTAAAACAATACAAAACTCTGTTTTAATTATCGATTTAATTGTATGGCACTAAATACATGTGGTCTGAAGCACGTCAAACTTTTGACTGATCTCCAATACAGGTTATTGTCAACATATGCAGATACTTCCACTAATGGTCAAATTTTCTCCACCATTAAAAGGCTCCAAACACAGTTAAAACGAGAATAAAACAAGAAATAACTATTTATAAACAATGTTCAAAATGTCAACATTGCAGTTCAGAGCGTAGTTGATAGAATCATAGCAATAATTGCCAAGTTCTTTCAGAAGTTATGAGGGTGAGTCAAATGAAAACCAGAAAACTACTACAGAAATTCTAGAACTTCTCTTATTATGATCAGACCCAGTACGCATGGGCGTGGACTCTCCCACCATCAATTGGCATTGGTCCCGTGATCCCATGTGACCCAGCAGCATGATACAGCAGTTTCCAATATGGCAGCCCCTCTGTTGGAGTGCACCAAGGAAGAGCAGTGCGAAGTGATCAGTTTCCTACACAGCAAAGGCACAAAACCAATAAAAATCCATTGATGCACATTAGCACAGTATGGGGCTGCATGTTTATCGCAGATTCAGGTGTACAAAATTCAGCAGTGACCCAACAAGTTTGACAGATGTGCCGAAGTCAGCCATGGTACATTGTGTTGTGACAGCTGGGGTGATGGCAGCAGCGGAGGAGATGATTCTACAGGACAGATGGGTCACCATTGATGACATTGCAGTGTCATGGTTCTGCTCACCATATTATCCATGATGAGTTGAAGTACAGGAAAGTGGCTGCAAGATGGGTACCTGGTGGACACAACCGACAGGGAGGTGAAACAGGCGGTGCACGAGTGGCTACTTGCACAGCCAAGGCTGACCCCCCCCCCCCGAAGAATCCATGCCCTCCTGACTCAGTGGTGGTAATGTATTGAAAATTAGGGGTGTACTTGTTTTAACTCTGCCTGTAATAATGGAGCTGTAAAGAATATTTTCGGTTTTCATTTGACTCACCCTCATAGCATTAAATGCTACAAAGATCCAGGTCATTAACTCCTCTTCTCTATTAACTGACATCTCATACACAAGAGTCTCCAAAAGAAAAAATCCAAAAGGGCTTAGATATGGTGAATGTACTGGCCATGATATTGATACTCCTTTACCAATCCAGCGATCAGGATGCTACACTCAGGAAATCCCTTACATCACCGGAATAATGCCCAGGTGCCTCATCGCCTTGGAACAACATTAACTGGCATGTTCCTAAAGGACCATCTTCCAGAGGTTCTGGCAAAATGTGGCAAGAATTGTAGGTAAATGTGGCCCATCAAATATGGATACTAAACAGGGGCCTGTGAGAGTGTCATTTGCAAAACCAGCCCAAATACTCCTCACAAACCAGTGTTGGTAATTGTAACTAATAGCTCTAGTATTATCCTGTGTCCAAATGTGACTTGTGTATTAAACATGCCCTTTTGTGTAAAAACCTTGTCTGTCCACAATATGGTTGTAGGAAATCTTGGTTGATCAATGTGTTCATGAAGAAAATGTGGAACAAATAATTGTAGTTGGAGTAGAAAGTCATCTAGCCCAAGTGCTTGAACTTGGGTGACATGACACGGATGTAATTGCTGTTCATGCAGAATTCTAGTAACCCAAGACAGGTTTGTATGCGTGGCATGCGCTATTGCTCTTGCACTGTGGATGGGGAATTATGCACCTGGACAAGAGCCTCCTCTTCTAGAGCCACTGTTCCTTCATTTCTTTGGAGTTTGAGCAATGTGCTTGTTTTTTGGAAAATTTGTTCTTTGTTATCTATGCATAGCAGTAAAAGTCCTATGAGGAGGCAAAGGTCTCCTAGGGTAAAGCAGAGCATAAAGGTCTCACCCTCTTCGCATTTCCCCATGTAGTACCATAAAGGTAATACATCTCTGCTAGTTCTCTTAAGAAAAGAAACATGTTTAATAATATGGTGTAAAACAAAGTCCTTTCAGCAAACAGAGCACTTTAGTATATATTGATAGCTGAGACTTAAAACTGGAGCCACAAAGTGCTGTATAATATGCGACAGAACACTTTACCAAATAAGTAACAAAATTGAGGTTTTATGTTAATGGTAATATAAACAATGTTAATAACAGAATACAAGAGATATTCCAAAATGCAAAGAAAACAAAACAAGCGATATTCCAATGCTGAAGGTGGAACAAGCATCTGTGTGACTGAATTTCTTCTGAGCTGATGTGCATTTGAAAAACTTTAATGTCCTGTAGCTTGTTAAGACGTTTACAGACACACATTCACTCTAAGGGAATACCCAAAATTATTCAGTTTTATTCGGACTCATCCTGTATATCACACATGCACACACATATCTAGGCTTTTCACATTGCAGGCCATAAGAGAATGACCATGCATTATGGGACAGCTGTAGTAAGTGGGAGGAGACAGTATCTTCATGCATGAAATAATGGGTTTTTACTTACAGCACAAAATGACACTGATAACACTTATGACCACTAACCTGTTTTAAGAGGCGATTAAAATGATTTCCCTCAAAAGCAATACATTCCTGGCATCTACATATAACATTTTGGTGAACATTAATAAGCTCCTTCGATGCAATTCTCACAATTTCTTTTATGATATTCTTAGTCTTCCATGTTTGGGAGTTATTTTTGCACACTAGTTTATTAGAGTTATAAACTAATACTGATAATTCTACCTTTGAAAATGTCTGCAAAGTGATCTGTAAGCAGTGCAAGCTGTAGCCCCAAAAATTTTCCTCTGCTGGCTTGTTCAGGAAACAAGTATTTCAAAATCATAAAATTGCCACTAAATTAAATAAATGCCTTACAAAATGACAGTAGCCTATGTATTGCAACCATTGGATCACATGAGCTTGGTTCTTTAACCTCTTCAGCGATGGCCATTTAAACGTCCGCGAGCCGAGAACTGCTAGCATTTAAATTGTTAAATGCGCTTCGTATATACACAGCTGTTTTTTGTGTAAATATTAAGTTATTTTAATGAAACAAAAACTGGTATAAAACTCGTTATTTGCAGTATAAATGTACGTCATCAGCAAAGTTGAGTTGTATTTACAAAACGTTGAAATGGCACAATTTTGTTTCACTGTGGTAAAAAGTCAACTTTGCTCTGTCGAACGCATCTAATATTAGTTCTCAGAAAGATACAGTAAAGGAACACCCATTGTATGTGTGGCTAATGCATCAGCATACTGTGTAATAAATCGCTACTGCATGCGTGGCCTCTTGAGTCATCAGAATAGATCAACATTACAACTTTTGCTCACACGAGTTTCGTAACTGAGTAGAGTCCGTGTCTTTCTTTGTTGAAATACATACGTATTCTTTCCTGCTTGTAGCTGAAGGGAGAAGTAGTATAAAAAGGTGTTTTTGCACCAACTGAATATAACCATATACAATTGTTTGGGGATTTGGACAGCTCTCTAAACCCACACAGGACAATGACCGACCTTGACTGCCGACTATAAATAACTCGCAGCCTAATTGAACAATACCACGTTGGGGGTTGAAAATCCAAAACCCCTGCACCCCTCAGACTTCAAGGAAAACATTATCCTAAAAGGATACCACCAACAGCAAAGAAGTCCCGCCCATTTCGAAAGTGTTTCGTGTGCCGCAAGAAGGGAATTCGCGAATGTGGAGATTACGTACCCTTGTGTGTTTATCCCTGTTTTGAGGTAAATCACTGCAGAACGAACATATTAAGGTAAGCCAATAAAGTATATAGACCTTACTAAAATGTTTCATAAAGGGAAAATTATAATAAGTTGAGTTGGATAAGGGATAAATAAGGGTTAAATGCTTAAACGCACAGGACGCCCATATCGCTCATCCGCCATTTTAAATGGACGTGATTTCACGTCGATATCCCTCAAGAGGTTAAGTGGATAAAATTGTAGCAACAATCACATTTTCAAAGCAGTTTGGTTTGAATTCAAATTTACTATCCTGATCAAACATATTGAAGTCACTTAAATCACTTTTCAAGCAGCTAATGAACATAGAATGCCAGCAATCATTCTTTCAGCAGGACTCTGTTATTGCTCTCTGTTAGTAAGCTCTGTTACTACTCCCAATTATTCTCTGCTATTAATGCTTACTTGTAACTTAGCCTGAGCAGAACTGATTACAGAATAATCAGTACTGGGTTGAGCTGATGCAACACCCAGCAATTTTTATTTATGTAAAAATCTTTAAACCCAAAGTGTATGAGAACAACCCGGTCATGATACATCAACCAGGACCAATTGCAACAAACACACTTAAGGAATTTAGAAATAATCACAGAAATTTCATATGCAGATGCCACAGAGATGCTGTAGCTCTTCTCCCCACCACTGCCATCTTGAAGCCCCTACTTGTTGCCATACCACTAAACTCATAACCTTTCTGGATATAAACAGACAACTGCACCCCCACATATTCTTTATGTATTTCAATTAAAAATTAAAGGTTTCTTTCTAAACGTTAAGCATTTGTTCTCAAGCTTCTGGCCAGGTGGACAGCTGAAGAAACATTGATGTTTTAGAGGGGTGCATAGTCCCTATCTCAAGGATGAACAGCAGGTTCTCTCCACTCCTTTACTTTTCTCGAGTAGAGGATTGTTGCCAGATCAAAATTGGGAGGAGAGAACTACTGCAGCTGCTAACAAGAGCCTGACAAGCCTAAGGGAATGGCAAGAAGGGATTCCAAGTGATCTTCATTACAGTGTAGAGTGCAGGCCAGAGATGTCCGGTGATCAGTGTCTGTTCCCACTTGCCGGCTGCAGTACCCGCCCATGCAGGCACACTAACAGATTAGCTGGGTAGAAGTACAAGTCTACTGCTAAGTCACCTGACTGGTATCTAAGCACCTTAGGGCAGGACCTCTGTACTTCAGGCTTCTTAGCATCCACTAACTGCTCTTTTTCTCCTGCTATTTCTATTTTCCTCTTTTCTATATTAGAGTATAAGCTCCCTGTTAGCTCCCCCGCCAATAGGCTTACATTCTTCTTATTCTTCCTAAACTCTTCTAGGAGCTGGGTTAGGAACACTTTTTAGTACTTTTATTGCTTTTTTTCTTTCTTTGTCATCTAAGCTACTCCTATCAGCCCTATCCTAATGGCCAAGTCAAAGAAGTCTGTGGTTCGCTCTCCTGTAGAGATGTATACGATCCGTGTCAAGGTCCAGACAACTCAGACTGTGGCACTTTCTCAAAGTACTTGCATTGTGTACACTCTTGCACTCACTGAAACCACTCCTGCCACATGTTTTCTTCGATGGCTGCATGCTCCCCCTCGCAAGTAGTTAACAGTATCTTCAAGGGTTACAAATCTCTTTCCATGCATGCAATTTTTTACCACTGGTAACAGAAAAGTCCCATGGGGCCAGGACTGGACTGTATAGTAGATGAATGAAAAGGTTGACCTCTGTAGACTCTAGGAACTAAATGGTAATGTTGGCTGTGGCTGTGTGTGTTGGTACATTGTCATGATGGTGAAGGATCCCTCAGTCCCATGAATGGCTGCCATTCTTGAAGTTTGGCAAAAACTTTTGGTAAGAAAACTGGTGTACCAATTAGTGGTAACCATGCTTTGCTGCTCCAGAGGAATGGTTGCAACAAGGCCACCCTTTAAGAAAAATCAGGCCACCATTTTCTTGTCGACACCTTGGGGACACTTCACTTTTGTTGGTGGTTTGTCATTAGTAAAGATCCACATTGTTGATTGGCACTTGGTCTCTGGATCAAACTAATAAATCCAGGTTTCATCACCTGTGACAATGTCAAAAACCCGTCTGAACTTCCCTCCTTTGAACCATGTCAGCATTCAACATGGGCATGTTTTTGTTCTTTCGTCAAATTGTGAGGCACCCTTTGGGATGTGACCTTCCTCACATGAAGGAATTCGTGCAGGATTTCCAAAATTGCTGGAGCACCAATCTGCAATGCTGCTTCAATTTCTTTAAATGTTATGCTTGTTATACGAAGTTTCTGATTCTGGGTGAAGATATTAAGGTCTTTATATTATGTTAGGCCAAAATCTTAATTTAGTCCACTAGCCTCCCTATAGATGGAATGCAAGTGTTGGCAGTCAGCTTCTCCATAGGCTGAGAAGTGCAGTTGGATCTGGTCTGATCTGTCTGCCCTTCCAATCATAGCTGTGACCCCCTGGGAGAACACCCATTTTGCTGTCTGGGATTGTTCCTGCAGATGCTATTGGTCAGATACAGAAATTACTTCATGATTGAAGGTACTGACTGCTGAATTGGGACTTCTAGCTAAGTGGATGCAAATAAAGTTCTATATGCGCAGGCTTCCAATTTCAATTTACTGCTTGGCACTTTGGGGGGGAGGGGAGGGGAGGGGAGGGGGCTTGGAGTTCTCAAGAGGTGGCAGGGTTCCATTTTTCTGGACTTCCATTGTAACCTGAACCTTATGCCAACAGCTGTTGATGTGCTTCAGTAAGTCTGGTGATGTGTTCATCCAATATAGCCCAGTCAAAATTGTCATCTGTCCTATCTTAAAGTGATTTCAAAGCCCATTGCCGCTCAATTTCCTTGCTTCTAAAAGGGTCAAAGAAAATTGAAGACAGCATGTGCCATGAGGTGTTGTTAAACAGATGGGAACAGCATTAAATGGGCTTTACAGGGAAACCTTGATGAATAGAAGCACATCACTGCCACAAGCACATTGGATGGCGAGAATAAAGGCTGGTTCACAACTATCAGTAACGGTAACGATAACCAGAACAAGAAAGTTCAAATACATGTATTCGAATGAATGTGTTCACAACTGTCTGGAACCTCCATTTTACTATCAATATGCTGATCCATATGCACTCTCATTCTCGTTACCAGGCTGTTGTGAACCAAAATGTTCAGTGCTGCCTTGTTTTCATTCTGGTTACCATTGACATGTGCTTGTGAATCAGCTGGAATAGAAATGATTCAAGGAGCTCCAATAGATCCCAGTGAACCTCTAACATTGTGAGCATAAATTCAAATCAGTGGTTGTAAAATCACACATGGGTGTGCTAAACTATGAGGGACTCACAATGGTGTTAATGCTACATGCCAATTTCTTTTGCATTTACTATGACCAAATTGATGGGGTAGCAGTGAGACTGGTATTCTCTAGGCTGTAATGCTCCAGAAAATGCAGAGGAATAAAAGAACAGCACAATAACAAGGAACAGAACAAAGCTTTCGGCGAAGTCCATTCCAAGTGTATGAATGCACACAAATAGGGACCTTTCAGTGAATTCAGCCAAACTAATGGGGAGAATGTACACCTCTGAAATATTGAAGTTCACCTTTGCTAGAAAGTTACTGGGAATTGTATGTGCACATACACACATAAGAGATACAACCAAGAAGTTCCCGGAATGTCTGTAGTTTGTGAAGTCTAGCTAGCACAATAAAATGCTACCAGATGGTATCTCACACACCCTCTGTGAGTCAGTGTCAAAATGACTGCTAGGTGGTCATGTTTAGTTTCTATGCTCATTTCCCCATTCTTATATGTTATGTGGCTTGTAAAATTGAGGATGGTGGGAGAAATATGTGCACATAAACTTTTTAGACTCAAGAAAAGTGCTACATAAGCACACAGCATGTTGAAGCAAGCATTTGGGGATAACTCTTTAGGTCACAGTTAAATTTATGACTAGTTTGAACATTTTCAAGGTGCCAGATATTTGACGATCTCTATTCAGGATGGCTGTCAACCAGCATCACTCCTGAAAATGCTGTTTGGAATACCATGCTGGACGATGAAGGGAGACCATCTCGGTCATATGGGATTTATCAAAAGATTTTGTCTGATGAAATGGACACGTGATGGATTGCTGCAAATTTTCAGCAACAAGCAGAAACAGGTTCACGTGCAAGTCTGCAGAGAACTTCAAGAAAGGTTTGAAAGTGAACCAGATTTTCTTTTGAAGATTAATACTGGTGATGGAAGCCGGCTTAGGGTATGATCCTAAAACCAAGCAACAGTTGTTACAATGGAGGAATCCATCGCCATCCTGTTTCAGAAAGCCCACCAAGTGAAGAGTAACGTAAAAGCCATGCTCCTCTGTTTCTCCAACATGAAACGAATTGTCTAAGGAGTTCATTCCTCCTTGTCACTTCATCAATGCAGTGTTTCACCATGGTGTCCTGAGGTGGTTGAAGGAGAACATAAAAAATGTTCAGAAAAGTGGCACACAGGTAACTAGTTCCTCCAGCCAATGTGAGGTCACACTGCATTGATCATCCAATAGTTTCAGGTGAAAAACAAAATGACAGTGCTTCATGGTCATATTCATCCAACCTGGCACAGATTGACTTTATATTTCCCAAAGTTGAGATTCAAGCAGAATCAAAAGTGGTAGTAAATAGGCTTATGAAAGATTAAATCCAGGGAACTTTCAGTTCATGGAAAAACCTCTAGGACAAAGGGACTACTTTGAAAGTGATTCTCTACCTGAAACTGGAAAATCTGGAAATTTCTCCCAAAATTTTCAACACACTGGTCTACGCAATTCAGTTCTCCCAAAATTTTCAACACACTGGTCTACGCAATTCAGCTTTTAACATAAATAATGTACATAAAAATTCTTTGTTTACACATGAATATTTTGGCAGGCATTTCAATGAACTATTTTCCTATTGACATGCACAATGACTACACTTAGTCTTTACAGCCTGAACCGAGGCAAACAACCGACACTATAAGAGCTGATAAATATGTCCTTCAGATCACTCGCGGCTAGTATGCAGCAGTAAAATATTGAAATCACTGCAGTGAAGGCAAACTACATATACACAATATACAGCCCAGCTCTGAATGAAATGCATGGTATGCATTTAACATATCAAGAGAATAAGAATTAACGTTGGTGGGTAGGAGGTGTGGGTATTCATCAAGTTATTTAGCACAAAGTCCTGCAAAGTAATTGCTGAGCTGTGCAAGTGAAATGTACCTTTTCTGCTAGAATTGCACTTCAATAATTACTGCCTTCTAGGTTTTGTAACCTCATGCTTAACTTAAGCAAAATCAAAGTTTAAACAAAGACTATTAGCTATGTTTCTCTCTTCTGGGCTTGTAGACCATGGTCTAGAAGACATCCAAGATACTGACGTTTTGCTAGGTACTGCACTTGGCATCTTCAGGGTGAGGTGATCTGTTGTCTGTGCTGGTAAGAGTGCAGTACTTCGCAAAATGTCAGTATCTCGGATGCCTTCTAGACTATGGCCTACAAGCCCAGTAGAGATAAACATAGCTAATAGTCAGGACGTCAGCCATGAAAGCCTAGGTTTATACACAGAAACAGTATATTTTATACGAAAGCCTACAAAAACAAGTATGCCCGATAATACATTTGAAACTTTGCTCGAGTCATGTGATTTGCATGGTTCTGGATGTAGTTGATCACTCATGTTTTGCATAGCTCTAAGCTTTCTCTTACTTCATTTCTCCTTTCTCATTTCTATGGCTTATCTTGGCAAGGTTTTATAAATCTGCTGGGATCCTTCTACTTGCAGCGGACTGGAATGTGACACAAGCATTATCTCACCAAAAACTGGGATCTTTCTAGTTTGCTAATGAATCCAAAATCCAGAGTAAAACTTTCAGTATATTTATCAGATGAGGGCCACAAAAAAGAGATATCCATGCTGTTGCTTTCATCAAGATTACTCCTAATCTACAAATTTATAGAAACACTATCAAGATCAAATGAATATATGGAGAAAGCAGGAAAACGTTTAGGAAAAATAAGGTTAACACAGTTAAATATGAAGTGAAGTACAGAAAATACTGCAAAAGGGTAATGAGGTATAAAAGAGTAAATAGTGAAATTGCTGTACTTCATTATATATACAAATAAATGTTACATATAAGTGAAAGTAAAAAAAAAAAAAAAAAAAAAAAAAAAAAAAAAAAAAAAAAAAAAAAAAAAAAAAAAAAAAAAAAGTAAAAAAAGCACTAAGAGAAGTAACTCGTGTAAATTCTATGAAGTTGAAGGAAGCTAATAAACCATTCATTCATAGAAAAACTACAGGTTCAAGATTTAATTCCGTTTTCCTGCTACTGTTTAAGATGTGAAACAGCTTCCATTTGATCATTTGCTACCAATACAGCAAATTGATTTCATGGGTGCAAAACTTAAAGCTAAATTAAGGATAACCTTACCTAACAGTCAGATCCACAACAGATACATTTGCCACAGGAACTCTGAAAGCCATTCCTGTAAGTTTGCCATTCAGAGCTGGGATTACTTTGCCAACTGCCTTTGCTGCTCCTGTAGAAGCAGGGATAATATTCTGTGCTGCTCCACGGCCATCACGCCAGAGCTACAATATTTAAAAATCATACATCAACTCTTTCTATGCTTTACAAGATTAGGCTATCAGTATTTTTATCCAATATTAAAATATAACATTCTGATCAAATCATTGTTCACTGCTGAACAGCACTAGGCTTGGCCAATCTGTTACTTAGAGTTCAGTGTTTTTGATGCATCAATTTGCTACAAAAAATCAAATCATTGAGGTGAAGTAACAATCTCTACAGTCAAGAGTCAGGACAGAAAACTCTGATATCTGATAGGTATTGTGTGTCTGGAGCTGAGAAGTGTTCCCCTCATGAACATGAAGAGCAGAGGGACAGGAGCAGTCTACAGCAAGTTTATTCTGATTTAAGGTTTATTCAAGTTCCCAGAATGCAGTTTGTATCAGCTGAAGCAACACAGGGGAGTGAGTGAGTGGCGTGCAAGGGCCCGTTAACAATTAGGTCATTCGGGTCCTAAATCACAATGTAAAAACTGAAAAACTGTTGCTATAAGGTTAAAAATGAAAAAGACAAAGGTAAAATATTAAACAGAACACTAAAAGGTAAAAGATGAGAAAGTTAAAATACTACAAAACAAATCTTAAGTCTAACTCAAAAAACTAAAACACAAGTTGGATTTATCAAACCCAATATGGGTGGTAAACCTCAGTGCCGTATCTATGGCCATTGCCCGTAACTGAGCTAATGTAAAACCAGGCCAATGGATTGGCACACTCGAGCATATTGTGAACAATCAAAGACATGTGACATGGAGGTTCTACAATTCCCCCCCAAAAATAAGAATAAATTTACCATACAGAATTTAAACAATCCACAAACCAAAATCTTTGAGTTGCCCCTGGTGCAAATATAGATAAACACTGTGGTTCACTACTATATTATACCCAGGTCTCTATATTTGAGCTCCTAACACAGAATTAACTATAAATTACCTATATCAAATTTACCAGTTGGCATCCTTTTCATCTTCCAACTTTGAGATTCTCCCTATGCTTCTCATACATTTTTCTTTCGTCCTTCCTAACACTTCTCCTAGCTTTCTAATCACCTCAGTATTGTTTAGCTTTTCTATTTTAATCCGTAATACTTTGTGGTATTTTTGATCACCTAGCTGGTACTCATTTTTCCCTCCATACTATTCCTTTCATAGTTCATAATAAAGTACAAATTTTTCTATTTCCCTGGGCACTTCTGCGGGTCCAACTGTCTTAATATACAAACTTGCATTAACTCATATAGTGAACACTTTGAGAAAATGATCATTGTATACTGTAAATCAAATGATCAGAATGTCTATGAAAGGATGTGCCAAAAGGTGTAAGCCTGAAGTAATCAATTTAAATGTATGCTTAGTGCACATTTTTTAAATTACTGAACATATTTTAAGGCTGTGACATCAATGCATGCATATGTTAAATATTTTTAGTTCATACAACTCTTACCTCTAGTTATTAGAAACATAAATCCCAAGAATGGAAAGATTTATTCAGTTTACCTTTCCAGATGGTCCATCCACAGTTTTCTGGGTAGCTGTAATTGCATGAACAGTTGTCATCAGACCTTCTACAATTTCAAAGTTGTCATGAATAACTTTGGCAAGTGGGGCCAAGCAGTTGGTTGTGCAAGATGCATTGGAAACAACTTTCAGGGAGGGATCATATGTCTCATGATTTACACCAACCACAAACATTGGTGCATCAGCACTTGGGGCTGAGATGATTACCTTCTTTGCACCGCCTTCCAAATGTGCCTATCAACATAAACAAGAACAAAAACTTAATGTCTTGCAAAATGTACACCATGCCTTCCACAAACAAACTGCAAATCTGTACCACTATGACTATATGAATGAGCAAAAAATTCTAATAAGTGGAGCATGCACCATTTTTTTCATTGCTCCTCATTTGGTCAAGATCTCTGGGGAAACCTCATTCCACCAAGCGATGACTGGTGGCACCCAGCGGCCACTGTGCATTACATCCGGTGGTAGGGTGGTGTCAATGTAACAAAAGGACCTACAGGTTTTACCATGAATAATTTCAAACCACAAATAGTCCCCTGAAATACTTCACATGTGTTAGTGCAGACACAAGCTTGAATGGAGCCAACTTAAAATCACCATCCCAGAGTCAGGATTCCAAATATGAACCTCAGTTTCTTTCATGGCTCATGCTTAGCTAAAGCCGCACCCAGTATGCACTATATAACATAACTGTGTCAATAACCACAGGGATTTATAAAGTCAAGCACCCTTCAATTAATCAAATGTATAGAATGTGAGTGAGTGAGTGAGTGAGTGAGTGAGTGAGTGCGCGTGCGCGCGCTTGTGTGTGTGCATGTGACTTTACCACTCCCAGCAATTATTTTATACCTTCTCTTTACATTTAGGAGTACTCTACTATCTGTCAAAAACAATATACCCTGGAGCATTAAATCCTGCAATTTCTCCGGTGAAAAGTTACCTGCTATTAGATAAAGAACCATGCTCTTTATTGGCACCCATTCTCAGGCACGTGCTACTAGCCTGCTGAGGTTGCAACTCTCAAGGCTTACATATGGTATAACCTTCTGACTCACGCCACATATGACAAAGGCAGTAGATAACTTTCTTCGGTGGGGTTTAGTTGCGTGTTAGTCTAGTCACGGTCCAATTTACTACAGCAAAGTTTTCATTTGTTGCAACTTTATATAATGGGAATCTCTGTCTCTGTTGTAGAACATTCTGGGAAAATGCTTTCCTGATGTTGATCCGCCTAACAGAAGCATAGCTCATAAAATAGTTAAATTCAAAAGTCCAGAACCAGTATTAGCCCAAAGAAAAAAAAAGAAAGAAAGATAGAAAAAAAGTAACATTTTAACACTGCAAAAGTTTGACGATATTTGTTTGCAGTTAGGTTTATCACGAAAGTCAAAGACAAGTCGAAAGATTGTATTAACCAAATCTCTGAACATTACAAGAATTACAAAATAATAAACAGAAAGCAATAACCAACCTATCACTAGAAGAATTGCAAATCCTTTTGACAATCTGATATCACATTGCAATGCCTGTCTTCAAGCATAAGAATGTTTTCAACATTATCTTTGAAAAGGTAAGCGATGTATATGGGGCATTCAATTTTGTAATTTGTAAAAAAATAATGGTTCTAGTTAACCTTATTTGTTCATCCTATTTATTTAGATGGATAAGACTGTGTGGGGAAGCAAACTAAGAGGTAAGCAACACGTGGTCATGACCCTGGTGGCATTAAAAGCATGGCTGCTCAATCTGACAGGACCATACTTCTGTGGGATTTATATTGCACGTATATGGTGTTGAACAAATACTGCTGCCTAAAGAACACAGGGAAGAATAAATAGTCGACTTAAAACAACTACTTTGTAGGTTTATTTTATTCAGCTTTCCTGGTTCCAATTTATGCATAGAATTGTTGCACAGAACTTGTTTTACAACCATGATAAAGCAGATTTCATGAAACTCAGTTCCTTTTGCCCATGGTAGTCACCTTTAGTTCTCCCAGCCTTCGTAACAAGAAGATAATTTTCTAAAAGGTCGCTTACATTACATACTTAGTAGACAAATGTAACTATCAGCAGGTTAAAAATAGGTTTTATCTGATAGATGTAAATAACATGATGTATTTAATGAGTTAAATATAAACAAAAGCTACCATAAAAGACAAGAAAGGAGAATAACTATGGAGTAAATAAAACATATCCGGATAAATCCTTCTGCGATACACGCAATCAAACTCAAAATAGGTACATCATTTAAAGTAGTCGCATATACGAAGCATACTAAGCCATATGACAAGCATTACAACTCACTTAACGCTTCACATATGTAGGACAAAAGTTTCAACTTATCTACATTCAGAACCAAAATATATACAACTCCACATCTAATATTTCTGGAAAAGCATTGTCTTGAAATCTGTGAGAATACTTCTGTATGAAAAGATTACAAGCTCACTCACTACACCAGAACATACGTGCACTTGCATGTGCTCTGAATCTGATCACAATGAGTGCTTGAAATATGCATCAAAAAAGATTTTTCATTTCTAGGCATGTATGCATATTCAGATCATAATTTTTGCCAAGGGAAAAAGCTAGTGGACAGCTCCATGGAATATTCTAAATCGCCTGGAGATTGAGTGTATAAAAGGTGGTACAATAAAGTACAAGTGTAGAAAAAACCTTGTAATATTAATAGTGAGTGAAGTAAATGAACACGAGTTTCAATACAATTATGATGTACCAGGAAATACTGATCATAGCGACATACCTTATTCTATAAAATTAAACCTAATAAGCAGGAAATGGAAGGATGGCAATTTTGTTTCCATTACCTTTGGAAGAAAACTGAAAATAGCATATATAAGAGGAGTACAAAGAAGTTTAATTTTTGAAGCACAGATGTTCGAGGTGCTACAGTGATGACATTTCTGTTGAAACTTATGCTACGTGTGGTCACTGCTCTTGCAGGAGATACTTGCTTCAAGAACACTAGCCATGACATCACCACACTGCACTATTGTGTGAAAAATTACATGTGCATCTGGAATGTTAAGTCATATTGTTCCAATCTGGGTTGCCAACTCGTACGATTTATTATGGGGGCATACGATAATTTTAATGTTTGTACACATGGTTGCCAACCCATACGATAATTATGGGGTGTATGATAATTTGAATGTATGATAGTTCGATACCAGCGAAATATCAT
Organism: Tenodera sinensis; assembly: GCA_030765045.1. NCBI lineage: Eukaryota > Metazoa > Arthropoda > Insecta > Mantodea > Mantidae > Tenodera > Tenodera sinensis. The sequence continues at coordinate 61,517 of JAUKNM010000040.1, forward strand.
TTTCACTTGTTTTGTCACATCAGCGAAATGAAACTAATTTACAAATAGCAACACCACTTTTGTCCTCATGGCCTGTCTCCACCCCTCTAAGGCATTCATTTCCAACCCTATTAAACTTCCTACCCTTTATCCTCTTATTATCAGTGTGCCCAGGTCTGATAATCTTAATGGAGAAGGCACTGTTCAGAAAATTGATAATCAATGGAGAAAACTCGGAATAAGTGATATTCCGTGTGAAATAAAGAACACGCCTGAACCCAACAGTTTCTGGAGTGCTGTTAAACACACATCACCTTGGTGGAAATACTGATTTCAAAGAACTAGCAGCCTTTGCATTATCTGTGATTTCGTTGCCCTATAGACGCGCTTCTTGTGAAAGGGTTTTTTCTAAACTGGGTTTAGTAAAAACCGAAGTTAGAAACAGATTGGCGCTAGATACGGTAAATGAATTTATTCTGTCTTAACTTATGAAAGAATGTGGTAGATCCGAAAATCTGCAAGTCACCGAGAAGATGTTGAGGTTTATCTCAAAAACAAATTTCTATAATGCTGCAACGGTTGAGGAAGATGAACTTTCAGATGAATAGTGGGAGAAGCATAAGTGCTAAAGTTGTAATATTGGTTGAGGTCATCAATCTTAAGTGGATGTAATAAACATCATTACCATTACATTTTCATAAGTGTTATAGTGACATTTTTATTGTTGTAACATTTGGTTTATGATGTACGATAATTTTGAATCCAAATCTATAATTTTGAGTGGCTGGTACGATAATTTGACTTTTAAATGTTGGCAACCCTGGTTCCGATCTTCACCATTATGCACAACCCAAGATCTTGTAGAATATTAAATAAAATAGACGTGTATTTTTAATTCAATTCTCTTTTAAACTGAACACTTCAGCATAGACTACAATCATTGTATCAGGTCTATTGCAGAATTATAGCCTGGTAGCAGAATAGGTTTTCCAAAACAGCACTTAACTTTCTAGATATATTAAGACCAACCCTATGATGAAATGGTATGTAGCAACAGCATAGTCTGACTTGTCAATATACATGAGAAAAACATGTACTTACAGAGGCTTTCTCTATTGTTGTGAAAACACCAGTAGATTCTACCACATAGTCAGCTCCAGCCTTACCCCATGGAATAGCTTTTGGATCCCTTTCTGCAAAAACTGCGATCTTGTTTCCTGTAACAAATAGTGATCTCGTAAAACAAAAACATCTTCCAATACAAACTGAATGCAAGTTGTATGACCTGCAGGGAGAAAAAACGAGTGAGTGACTGCCGTCAATAGCTAGGTCATTAGGGCCCGAAGTCAAAGGATAAAAACAGGGAAACTCACCACCTGTGAAGCCTCAGTTAAAACGTTAAAATGTAAAAGCTAAAACAGCTAAAGTTAACACAGTTGAAACCTAAATGCTAACCGGGAAAACCAGTAGTGTTAAAAAATTCTAAAAGGTTAACAGCAGATTTTAACCCTTTGCTGCACATACAATATTAGCTAGTTGTTCTCCCATAAGACTTGTGTCCCTTTACATTCTGAACTGCTACTGCAGATATTAAACTAAAATTGACCTATATCCTTGCATAAATTACAGTATCTTTTACTGTTTGAAATAATGTGTTTAATTAATAACTTATTTGGAATTGGTTTGCAGTAAATAAGACCGTTTTATTTCAGCTGTTTATAACTGAAAACATCAACCCCCATTGGAAGGAAACACATGCACCCCTTTGTAACAGTTTTAATATTCCACAATATTAAAGGAATTAAAATTTGCTACTTTAGAACATTGAAAACCAGACCAAAATGTCCTAGTTAGCTAAGATAAAATTAAAATAATTTATGCGAAATGTTATGGTACTAACCCTTAAAATGTTTACATCCCTGCCATTATTATATTGAAGATATTGAAGCTAGTCCATAAAATGTTATTCACATTATTCTGCTGCACAATAAAAATTGTTCTATATACACTTATGTTTATTAATGGTTTGATATGTATGCCCCGTGTGAGTTTTGAATTTCCACCCCCCTCGCTTGATAACTAAGGAAAACCAATTGTACACAAGGCAATGCCACACTATTTGCACTTGTACTGTGACTATATGCCATGGCCTGATTGTGTTTTCCTTTTCTTCACAATACACTGTGCACACAATTTCACCCAGCCTGGAATTTTTATGAGTGTGTGAAGAGAACTGGGTGCAGGGGTAGCAGAAGGTAGGCTACACTCAAATCCCACTTGTTTGCGGGACGTGAAGTTTGTAATTAGCTGTCGCACTATATTCTGCCTGTGGTGAAGTCTGTTGCCATGAGCTGTAGAAGCAGGTCTGTTTGAAATGCTGTATGTTATAAAACTATTAACAATAGCAACATTCACTATGAAATGGAACAAGTATTTTCACCATTTTTTTAAGGCCAGCAGACACTGTAACACCCCTCCTTTGATCTGCGAGATCAATCCCTGCCATATTGCATGTGTAATTTATCACTGCATTATTTGTTCTCTCCCCCTGCCATTCTTCCTTTCTACCTCTTCATCTGTTCTAGGTTCGGGTTGGTGGATAAGAGAACATACCTGCTATGCCAAAGTACTGCAGTTACACTTTCATGTGCAGTTTGCAAGATTCACCCCTTTTCAGTTTCAGTTGTCTTAGGTTTGAAAATTGTTTTGGCCAGTCTTTCCTTCTGGCAAAAGTTGTACCACACACATCTTCTTCTCTAAAAGTAATTTCATTAACCGCATGGAAGCAAACAAATTATCAAAGACGTGGTGCCACAATCTCTAATATTTCTCATATAAACAACCTGTTCTCCAAGTAGAAGATTGCTGTTTCTTGCCTCCTTTCTTTCCCCAGATAGATTTTACAATTCAGTAAATACCCACTTTTACTGTCAAGGTAACTGACCTTGGTCGACCTCATGACCACCACATATTTCCAATCAACATGTTTTCCATGTTGAGGAAAAGGAACTAAATAACGTTAGCAACCAAATTTCTCAAGAACATGGAAAATGGAGCTCAAGAGTAATAAGAGGAAGGGGTAATAAAGAGAATAGAAACAAAGCTTTGCATTTCCTGTGTTCATAGTAGCATTTATGTTGATACTTTCCACAGAACTGTCCATTCATTACTAAATGCAGAAGGAGTTACTTTTGAGGAAATTCCTTCAATACATTAAAGAACTATGCTTCTTTTTTTTTTTAAAAAAAAGCTAACATTGTGCAATTCAGGGAAACCTGAACCATTATGTTTCATTTGCAACACCTGCAATACCCTACTATAATTCCAACATGTTAAAACAACAACAAACAATACTGGTACACTTAATTATATGATATGGCATCCTCGCAAATAATTTTAGCCTGAAGTAAAATACACCCTAGTCTTTAACCACAGTACACTAAGTTCCACTTGTGGTATTTGCAAAATAGAATCGCAGAATACAGGGCACACTGAAATTATGGTTGTCTAGTTAGCTAATTAACGCACACTCCTAAAAACAGACACGGAAGTAGGAAGTGAAATAAGGGTTTTCTGATGTTCTTTAAAATACAGGTTTCACACCGGACTATTGCCATACTAGTTTGAAAACGTATGTTAGTTTAACAGTTTTCCAAAACCATAATGTGCACATCAGACAACTGTCTTCTCTTTAAATGTGATGGGTTTTGTCACCTTCAAGTGGTTATGAAACATTTTCTATAATAAAGTAGGAGACTTAGGTAGAAACTAGACGTCTGAACAATTAATATGAAGCTACTTTAAAATCTGTAATTTTCTCACATTTGACAGCATCACCTTTCAAAGCGGTTACTGCAGATGCTTGCTTTGCAGCTTTTTTTTTCTTCTGTTAACATCCTCCAACGTAAGGTCATATCAGATGATGAATGAATGAAATGATGCTCAAATGAGCCCAAGGTCCATGGAGCTTTAAGTTACCTGACATTCGTCTTCTCAGGATAAGGGAAAACCTCAGAAAAAAAACCATATCTGAATAACTTACCCTAAGCGAGATTCAAACTCGCAACCTCTTGAATGTGAGGCAGACACGCTAGCCATCACACTGAGATGTGCGCCCTGCTTAGCATGTTATGCATTCAAAACTATTTTATTATCTTCACTGTACTTCAAAACATACCATTAACAACAAGATGCCCATCTTCAGCTTTCACTTCACCCTTGAAGCGGCCATGAGTAGAGTCATACTTGAACATGTACACCATGTAATCCAAACCAATAAATGGATCATTTACAGCAACAACCTGGAGAAAAAAGAAGCAATGTTGAAATTTAGGGCCAAATTACAAGGCTGGTTTACAATGGACTCCATATTTCGGTTGCAAAAAGTTTCTAGTACAGCTCTAGCATATATTAGGTCACCTTTGTAATGTTTCTTCCAGGGTTGCCAGGTCTACTGATTTTGCAGATCATCTGCTTTTTTGTAAATGTACTGATCTACTGTTAAAAACTGAACAGGCTTCAAAGTCTCCTGCTTTTTATGTATTTTACATTTTTAAACACTAAACATCATAGTTAGCTCTTTCAAAAAAGATTTTCAGGCAAGGCATTTCCCTAGTGTATAAAAACAAAAGATTATATTAATCATCTGTATACACAAACCGTATACCACATCTGTTGTTTCTGCATTGTGAACTACCCTTGACTGTTATATTAAACCTGAACATTCGAATCTCACTGAAATAAAGTTCAATACAGCGATACAAAAGTATTTCTTCCTATGGAAAACATGTATTTTGGTGCCAAAGTTCAAATATCTCTGACAAAATCATCCCTGTCCGACAAATATGGACAAGTTTTCAAATTACACTGTTGGTTTTTACGTTGTCAGTTCACAACATACCAAGTCGTTTTTCACTAAGTGATCCTCTTCTTACAATGTTAAGTGTTAAACCAGCTAAAATCCAAACAGTCAATTACATCACTTGCTTCTCATTTTCCTAATTTGGTGAAAGCAGAAGAAATCCAACAAATAGATACAGAATGGAGGCTATTGCGCAATACTGACATTGCATGTGGTAGTAACTCTACTGCGCAGAATTTTGTAGCAAATATATTATATTATTATAATAATAATAATAATATTATCATCATCATCATCATCATCATCAAACATGTATGCACTAAGCAAAATTGCCAGTTAAAAAATCTCCTGTTTTTTTTTCCAAATTAAATCTTCTGCTTTTACTTCGGCAGACATGGCAACACTGGTTTCATCCAAAGCTGATGAGAACCCCAAATCCAAGCTAGAAAACTAACATAGCACTAATCAGGTCAACAACTCAAATATTCTGTTGTGTTAGAATGAACAGAAATTTAATGTTTAAACAAAAGGATTTTGAAGTATTCCTTTACCTGAGCTCCCTTCTCCAACGATGCCCTCAGCACCAGACGGCCTATGCGACCAAAACCATTAATCCCAATCTTGGACATTTTTTAACTCCTGCAAATAAAAAAAATCTTATTTAGCAATAAATAATGCCCAATTTAAATATGTACCCATTACTTCAATACCCGTGAAAAGATCATTCTCCACTCGTAAAACTATTCTGATAAAATACAATACACAGTTTCACATTACACATTTTTGAAATCTTTGTTTTATACTGCAATGCCACTTATACACGTGTAAATTAAATAAAAAAATTGCAATGTAATGTCCACATGTATGTTACTGAACATTTCTTCACTGCTAAGTAATAAGTCTTCATTAAATAAGCAGTAATTAATTGCATATATACAACATTTTTAGCTTGAAGATACACAATTTAAGTGCAGAAAATTGTACTTATAGTTGCATGAATTTGCATATTTAAATGCCTAAAATTGTATTTTTAGTGCCAATTTTGATGCTTTTTTGCCATGTTATGTGCCTAAATGTTTTCTTAGAGTCGTCTACGACCATGAGGTATAATTTTTCAACTAGTATAGCTGAGGCAATTTTAACTCTCTTGTAATATGTGAATACCATTTAAGATGCTTGTACCAACCAAGTTGGATTGTAAACATTATCTTTATTTGATTAACCTCACCGTATGGAGAACTTATATGCCTGTGCCTAGGGTCAGATGAATATACGAACCTGGAGAGAGTGAAGACATGGAAGTGGGTGGTCAGCCCAGCACCAGGTATGAGTGAGGAATAGGACGATTTGAAATGCAGGCAAAGTGGATGAAGGGAAAGGTGATGGAGGAATAGTAGAATAAGTGGCATGGGAAACGGAGAACCTGGAGAAAACCCACCCAGATGCCACTTCGTCCACCATGAATACTACATGTGTATCCCTGGGATCGAACCTGGGCTGCCTTGGTGATAGCCCAACGGTCTAACCACTTGGCCATGGTGCTGCCATTGTGAACATTGATTACAAAAATAAATCTAAAATTAAGTTACAGGAAAAGAAAGTGTGTCAGCAGTGCTGCTTCATATTATAGAAAAAGATGGTTCTATGGTGGTTGAGTTCACCCAATGAGATATAAGCAGCTTAGGGGCTGTATTCCTTATAGGAACCTGTGTTGGCTCCAGGCAACATGAACTCTATAAACATCTTAACACAAGTAAATATAACAATGTATTCTCTTGGCCATTGATAAGCAGGAAAATGTAGGAAGGACCATAATCCTATGTTGCCCTCCAAAGAAGTCAATTTTTACTACAGCAAGCTTTGTAAATTACTAAACTGCACCTACACTGTCAGTATCCTCCCACCCCTCTTCAGCAACATGTTTACAATTGCACATTAAGCTCAGTGCTACCTAATTACTTTAAAGTCAGCAGAACATTTATAATATGCAGGTATCTTGGCTTAGGAGCGCACTCCAGACAATTTAAATTATGTGACTCAAGTTGAGATATGCTGAGATATAAAAGTGGTTTAAAGAAATTAAAATATTCATGTATTCTTAAATTATTTCTGTGGTCCAAATCCCCTATAAACTTTATGTTGGCTCAGCTAAATTTTAAAAGAAAATCTTTGACCCCAAACAAAAAGATAACAGCATGATGAACATGGTGTGTATGATGGCAGAACCTAAAACTTCATAACTGGAATTCCAGAAATGTGCTGCAACCAGTGGCATAAACAATGGCCCCAGATATACTGTGGCATGAGGAGCTCCCTATCTTTAGGGCCCCCCAGACGGCCTTTAGTAGTTTTCTTAAAAAGGACATTTTATATTCAATTCAACCATGAAAAATCTCTAGGAAGAGGCGCTGGAACAGATGCAGTTCAGTGATGACTAGGGCCCAGAAGTTCATGCCCTACAAAGCTATGAAATATGCATGCAAATATGCTCTAAAAAACTTGAAAATATGCCAATAAATATGCACTTAAAATATACTTTGTAACATTCTTCACTATAAACAAAGGTAAATAAAATTGAACAAACTTGTTGAAAAGTACAAACTTCTGATCCAGTGTCCAAAAGAAGCAATGAATTACAGTTCACAACAGCAACGTGAAGGAATTTCTCAAACTTGAAAGAACAACTTATCTCTGAAGATCAATTTATATCTTGAGAAATTCCTTTACATCACAGGATGATACAGGCACATGCTTAAATGATGCTGACTGGTTCGCAGTAAAAGGCAATTCATGTACGCTAATGGTAGGGTTTCCATTTACAATGTCTCCGATTTTACATATGTTTACATCTGAGATTTTTTATATTACACTCTTCGCTTTGTTCTTTAGAATTTCCCCTGCACTACCAGAAACAATATAAGTTGGATCTTTCTTGAAATACTTTGAGTGCTTCCTTAGAGGACAGCATCAACCCAAGCTCCCCATCTTGTTAATATTGGTTCAGGAGGAAGTGTAACCAAGGGCCTAAATAACTGAACTCTGATGGGGCTTTCTAAAAAACTTTTTACTACATTCACTGAAGTAAATTCTGCACATATTTGTGGAGAAATATGGTGGAGAGCATGTGCAAAGCACGTTAAATGTATTAAATTAGGGAAAATACCATTCAATGTGCATCCTGATTTAATCATATAGCTGGCTCCATCTATGACTAAAGCACCCTAATCATACTTAATTCCATTTGACCAAAGTACACAAAGAACCAATTACAGATTGAATTACTATTACATTGTGACCTCCAACTTTATCACATTAAGAAAAATATGATACGTTGTTAAAGGCACCACCTACTACATTTGCAATAAATCTACCTTCAGAATCTGTTGTTTCACCTATGGAAAGCCAAATTCATTTGCCAGTTTATCTTGCATTGTTGATGCAACACTGTCATACAAACTGCTGATATACGTTTTTTGTAATGTGCTTTTGTCAGGTACATGATGTGTGGTACATTTATGAAGAAAGTTCCTCAAATTACGATTAGTTTTGTGCTAAAATTGCTAGACATAAATTGGAAGAAAATTGATCCAGTTTGCTCTCTGAACACTGCTCCAATCGCTTTTGCTTAGGCTTTTTTTTTTGCACTTCTATTTACAAGCGGCTCAGTTCGGAGTTGCAACATCTCTAATCTTGCATGGGAAAAAAAAAAAAAAAAAGATGGTTTTATACCACGAAACATTAAAATTCTAGAAATGTTTTATCAGAAGAAGTGAAATATGCATTTATATACAACATTAAATTGGGTTTAATAAGCTTATAAACTGATGATTCATGCATATCATTTACCAGAATTGTGATTACAACAGAGAAAAAAAATATGTAAATGCATTAACTTCTGGGCTCTACTGATGACATACTGACAACAGAAAGGTACCATGTAGACATTTCCTATTCTTTCTTGCTTAAAAGTGTGAAAAAAGCTTACCTCCAAGTGCATATGCTCTCAAAAGCATTCACAATCACATAGAAATCACTGAAGCACAGTATTTTATTCAATACGGTTGTTATAAAAACTGAACGAACCACATAGTATGTACAACTATTACTTATCTGGAAATGTACTCTATGGGCCAATAACTTGGATTATTTTAGAACTTGGTCATAAGGTATAAACACACATCAAATGTTTGTTCTAACCAGTTGTTCAGTGTTATTGCTTCTGAACGATATCCGAGACACCACAAATAGAAGTCTGCTCGAGTTAATACCCCAAGTTATCCAAAACATTGACAGGTAACAATTTTGTTCCACCTATGTGCATGATGGTTTTAGTGATTGCACATTATTTAGGAAAATTAACTATTAGTATTGGTAATCAGGGAGTGCTGTTTTAACACTTATTCTACATGAGTAAATACGTAATATTTTAATCTCTCCCTTTTTAAGCCTTATTAGTATGTAGGGCCCCCAAAACCTTAGCTACGCCACTGGCTGCAACTGATGACTTATTTGCTTTTAATTTATATTGTGCTCATGTGCAGCCAATGCCAGTCAATCCACAGTCAAGGATGAAAGGAAAAGCTTTTGAAACTTTCTTTTTTACACGCTTTATATTAGCTTAACCTGTGTGGTGTGTGTGTAAAGGAATCTTTCGACGTAATTTTCACCAACTTAGTCATCTGATTGGCATGAAAATTTGCATACATGTCAAGGATTGATGACAATATAATATAACTTTTTCCTAAGATCCTAACCAGAATAATCAGGATACAAAGGGATTTAGCTAAATTTATCAATGTAACATAATTTTTACCCACTTGAGACGTATGATTGACCTGAAAATTTCCACTCGTATCAAGTACTGATGACAATGTAATAATATCATGACTTTGTCCTGAAGTCCTGACCAGCAATATCAGGATACAAAGTGACTTGGCTAAATTTAACAATGTAACATAATTTTCACTAGCTTGAAACGTCTGACTTGAAAATTTGCACACATATCACGGACCGGTGACAATGTAATATGAATTTGTCCTAATATGCTGGCTAGGGTACTCAGGATAAAAAATGACTAAGCTAAATCTATCAAGCCAAAGGAATCTTCAATGTAATTTTCACCAAATTAGAGTCATCTTTAAGAGGTTAAATCAGAAATTGAAAAATTCAATGCCATAGCCGGGATTTGAACCACGGATCTTCCGCTTATCGAGCGGCTGCTCTAACCATTAAGCTACCATGGCCAACTTGCCAGTACGACATTAAATTCCCCAGCTGAATCATACTGTTTCCCGGTTAACCACAAGTGGTCCTTGGGGTATTTATCTCTATTGTGAGATTCCCTTGTGGTTAACCGGGAAAAAGTATGAATCAGCTGGGGAATTTAATGTCGTACTGGCAAGTTGGCCATGGTAGCTTAACGGTTAGAGCAGCCACTCGATAAGCGGAAGAACCATGGTTCAAATCCCAGCTATGACTTTGAATTTTTCAGTTTTTGATTCAACCTCATAAACATTGCCCACATATGACTTGTGTGTTTAAAAACACCAGCAGTAAGCTTGTTGGCATAAATAAATAATAATTAGAGTCATCTGATTGACTTGACAATTTGCATACTTGAGGACCAATGACAATACAATATCATGACGTCCTTATGACCTGATCAGGATCATCAGGATAAAAAAATTACTTAGATGCATTTATAAATGTAAGAGAATCTTTCAAGGTAATTTTCACCATCTTAAGAGTTTTCTGACTGACTTGAAAATTTGCACACGTGTTAGACCAATGAGAATATAGTATGACTTTGTTCCAATGTTCTGATCAGGATCATCAGGATAAAGAATGACTAAGCTAAATTTTTAGAAAATGCTACAGTTATCTTAGGTGTTGCTAAGGCACATTTCTACATGCGCCCTAAAATTGCTTTAATTAAAGAAATACATTCTAAAGTAAGAACAAATTAGAAACTAAAAACTTCACTTATCTTAGTAATGTTGCACGTTCTTTTTGCACAAACTGACCCAGGGTTTCAAGTTGTCTCCAACTTCTTACTTTAGAATCTTGTTGCTTCACTGTTAATAGCTTCAATTTTCCTTATTTAAAGAAATAAATATTTATATATTGGATGACGTGGATGTTCAGAGGGAGGACCTGAAAGGAACATGAGACCCAGGGGAAATATCGCGGACCGGAGTTCATACAGGGCCAAGATACCCATAACATTTGGTAGTTTAGAAATCGACATGTGTTACACTGGACAAAGAAATTAAACCACTTGAAAATATTGAAAGATGGTGATGCCCAGAGAGAGGACCTGAGAGGGACACGAGACTTCCAGGGAAGGATTCGGATTGAAGTTTACCCAGGGCCAGGATGTCCACAACAGCAGATTGTGTAGATAAAACAGTAATTCTAATCTAATACTGTTCCAAAAAACACTGATTTGAAAATTTTCAAAGAAATATTTGAAAGAAAAGATTGAATAGAAAAATTTGAGACTAAAAAGTTATTAGTAAATTATAGTTTTAAAAAGCTAACAAAAACATGCTTTTATAACAAACCGAACTAAAAAGTAGAAAATAATTTTTAAGTATGAAGAATCTGTTCTATAAAGTCAAGTAGTTCATTATATTTCAAAATTTTGTAATAAGTTTAAAATAAAAACTAATTTATATTAACAGTATAATAAATTTTATTGTAAAAACGCATGGGGTGCTTTTCACGGTACTTGATAAAACATTACAGATAGCTAGCAATGTAATGATTTATAACATTGGATATCTGACATGACACCCCACCCCAAGTATTAGCTGCTAAGAAGTTCAATTTTTGTTTTTTCATTAACTAGGTTTCATTATTTATATTCTGCATTGTTTGTTTTTATTATACCGGGAGAGCAAAAATCCTTCCAGCAGGCTGCATGGTGTTTGACCTCTCCACTTCCTTGGCACTCATTGCCATCTGCTGCTATCATAGATAGGCACAGATGAAACCATGCAACATTTTTAGAACTACTTTTAAAGGCTTACTCACCAATTTAATGAAAGAAGATGCTGAAACTGGTCCCCATCGTTATCCATACATTTTTGGCACTTCTTTAGGAAACTATGACACTTGCCGCATTTCACATTGAGAAATGCTGGCAATTTCCTGGCAGATATCCTGTTTTAATTCTTCCAGGGTGTGTGCATTTGTCTTTTACACTTTTTATTTTAAGTTACCCCAGAGACACACTTTCAATTGTTCTCATCAAAAGGTTGGCCGTATGAGCTGTTGCAGAGACTTAAAAAAAAAAAAAGGTGCAAAACTATATTCATGTATGTACGGGCGTCAACTGTTGACTTGAAACAAAATTGGCCCTATTACTCAGAACCTAATATTGCTCATGAAGTAGCCCTTCATGATGAAAAATTTGGTGTATGGTGCACGATTAGCAGAGAAAGATTTCTCAGAGCTCCAATGAGCAATTTCTATCCCTGGGGTAACTTAAAACGAAGTGTACAAGAATGCACACACCCTGGAAGAATTAAAACAAAATCTGCTACAGGAAATCTCCAGCATTTCTCAATGTGAACTACAGTAAGTGATGGATAGCAGTTTTAGAAATGTGTGATTTCATCCACACATTTCTATCATATCACCAGATGGCATCAAGTGCCAAAAATGCCAACAGGCAAAACATTGTGCAGCCCATTTGGAGGTTTTTTTGTTCTCCAAGTATAGACACCATTTCTTTCCTTTACATATAGTTTTCTGTTTTGTTCGCTGTTGCTTATCTTACATATTTAAACGAGCAATTCTTGTATATACATATAAATATATTCCGCGCAACTTGGAAATGGCTAACGATTTCGATCCAATTTTGTATTCAGAGAGAGTTTTGCTTTTCAAGTTTGTCTATATGGGTATAATTCCTGAAAAAACGCAATTTTCCACAAAAAACAGCTTTTTTTATTCCCAATCCTACAAATAATTTATACAATTTCTTGAATTTTTGTATTATAAACACTATGTATTACATTAACAATGTTTTCTCTTACTTTTAGAGAACACATTCACATCTTTGTCTACTCACTCCTCTAAGAACAATTTTCATGAAAAAATGTCCATAAAAAACTTATTTGCTTTCCTGTAAGAGCAATTCCGCGTGTGATTGACATTTACACTACATTTTCTTCCTAAAATATCTCTCTAATGGTCAATATAGCTGTAAAAATATTATTTTAACGAAATACGATGACAGAAAATACATTGGTGGTTTTGATAGGAAATATAAAAACCTTAAAAAAGTGAAACAATTATTTAATGAGCGCTAAACTTTTCGTGACTTACTGACATTTTTGTCAACTGCAGGTCCAACTTCAAACGTTTGTCCTCCATTTTCTCTGAAAATGTTCTTATTTGATTTGTTCTGAAAAAATCACTTGAGAGAGGAACTTCTAAGCTTTCAAATGACCTGAAAAAATGTTTGGCATGTTATTCTCATCTGGAGATATTTATTCAAAAGGTCAGCGTAGCTAACCGACATGAGTTTGTGACTGACACTTGCAAAAATTGTAATACTTTGTCTGTTTTACATGGTATAACATATGGTAAATCATAGTGATACGTATTATACGTTACATACATGTAATACATACAGGTGTGTAATTGTATTTATCATTTTGAGACGAATCATATCCTTTGGAGAAGCATTACTGTCATGCAACATAAACAGAATAAACATGTTGACAGCTCTCATTTCTTATTACAGTTACGTCGTTGCAAGTATAAAAAGCTGACTCAAAACCATAACAAAGACGACACATGAGAGCACACAGCACACAGTACATACCTGCATCACATGATTGGACTCCTTATAGTGCAGGAACGCTAGATGCAGTAGTCTCGCAGTATACGCACATATCACTACACTGTTTTTATTTCCGAAAGTTGTGCATCATTCTGACACTTTCTGCACATGAAAGAAAAGCATATTCCACAGCATTTAAACCTAATACTTTCACATAATGAACCCGCTGAGTGGACGGCATAGGTGAAATACGTTCAAATCTTTTGTCGAGAAATTCTTTTGCTTCTTCAATTTCAGGCAGAAAAACTTCAAGAACACATATTTTGGTTTTCTTTCTAACAGTATTAACAAATTCTTCAGCACTCTGAATCCTGCTTCCTGCTGTCGCAGCTGTCCAGGTCATCCTCTTCACTTGTCCTCCAATCGCATCTACTGCCCCCTTTCCGTGATAGGATTCAAAGAAGTGCCATTCAATTTGGATTCCAAATACTTCGGAAATATATGTCACATGGCTCAATGTGTATTTCTGCTTAAAATGACAAGCAGCTCCATCAGAAAACACTTTCACAAGTTCAAGATTCGGAACAAATACCAATATTTCCGAAAATATATTCCTTAAGCAAATATCAACTGCATATTTGTCATGTGATACATAATCAGACTCCAAAGCAAAAGATTGTTTCTGAATTTCACCAATATCTTCTTTCCTATACCAGGCAACAGCAGTAAATATTGAGATCCATGTATTGTTCCAGTGGGCAGCTTGAATTTCATTTTGCCCCTTGCATGTGTAGTGCTGAAAGAAGTCGATCTGTATCACAGCTTCACTAATTGCAACATTTTCCCGAGCCTTCTTAAAGGCCTCGGATTGCTGTCTTTTTACATAAACGTGATTAAGGAAACATGGCAGGCAATTGCTCAGTTCTTCAATGCAGTCTTTTACAGATCCCTTTTTAACTTCTATTTCCATTCTTCCATTACATGAACTCCACAGTTTCCATTCGCATGGAGAATTAGCGAGTTCATCCGAAATGTCTGCTTCACTCAATCCCGGGCAGTTGGAGCATCCTCCCTGCATACACTCACTCGATTTCTGATCACAAACCACTTGTGCTATGAACTTACGAAATTCAGTCTCACTGAGTACGTGATTTTTACACAATGCTTTGAGAAGAAACTTCGTATTTTCATGTATAATGCGTGTGCACACATTATGTGGGATCTGACTTTGAAGACGCACGTGAGCAGGGCGTAATTCAGCAAATTTTATCAACCCCACGGACATTTCTACTCGGTCTTGTAGAAAGAGTGCATGTGCTTCTTTTAATGTTACCACTAGATACCTAACGCGAACTTCTTTTGTTTCTCCCTGAACATGGATTTCAATAAAATCATCTCTTCCAGGAGCTTGGTAAGATATTGAATCATCCTGACAGAACTTGATGATTGCACATTTAAGTTCCTCTGATAGTTGTTTTCCTGACACCGGGACAGAATGCTTTGGTTTTACAACATGTAATCCCTCTTCAACTGCTAATTTATGAATAATTTCTTTTCTTTTACGTGGAGATTGCGGCAATGCTTCAACACGTTTTCTGCACTTTCCAAAATTCTGTCTGCTTTTGAAACCCGCTGATGTTGATGGAGTATCCTTATCAATCCCTTCTTGGTCTCTTATCTTCTGTCTTGCCCACTGTGCTTGCTTATGTCTCCTATATTCAGCTTTGAGGTGTTCTCTTCCTTGTTTTGTTTCAGTATTGCTCTTCCTTTCCTCATAGTCACTTCTATTTTTTCCTTCCATTGTGCATAACTGCCTTGCTCCTTCAGACATTGTTTGTATTCACGTTGTCTTTGGGCTGGTGTTTTAGTCACGGAGTCAAAAACAGACTGATACGTCTATCCTGACTTAAGTCTCAGAAGCACTGTGCGCGTATGACGGCCACAGGGCACCCGCACTAACTGTTCGTTAGTCACGTGTTTTGTGGGAAAACTAATGACTATAGAGGAAAACTTTCTGGTACTTATTTGTAATATTGTAATGACGCAGAATCAAAAAGGATATTTATTTCAGTCTATTACTTTTCCCTCCAGAGGACTTTATCCTTATTTACCGTGACTGATATTGACACACAGTAATAATTAAAGAGGCTGTAAGGATTATTTATGAATGTCGAAAATTATTAGCCATATACACGTTTCGAAGACGAAGAGTCATTGTGTGATGTACAAAACAAAAAAATTAAAACAGTTGTACATAGCTCCTGAAATATTGATACGAAAATCACTTATTCGCGCTTATTTTTAGTGCTTTGGAAATATATGGGTAAGAAGTGAAATTTGAACCCATATTCACGTTAAAAACATTTATTTTTCACTTCATAAGATACTTTGGAGTATCTAGCATCATCTTTCCCCAGTAAAAAAAGTGAAACAATTTCAAATTTTAACACTCGGTATGACATGTTCGCGGAATTGCTCATAAATAATTTATACAATTTCTTGAATTTTTGAAATATAAATGTTATATATTACATTCACACTGTTTTCTCTACTCACTTTTATGGAACACATTCACATCTTTGTTTCTTTTATGAACAATTTTCATGAAAAAATGTGATATTACAAAACAAATTTTATTCCCTCTTCTGCAAATAATCTATTCAACTTTCCGTATGTTTGAAATGGAAATGCTACACAATAAACTTGCACTGTTTTCTCTACTCACTTTTAAATAACACATTCACGTCTTTCTCCACTCACTTCTACAAACAATTTTCCTGAAAAAACTGTTATTTTGCGTACAAAAAATGTTTGTCCCCGCTTCTAAAATAAATCATACAATTTTCTTTCTTTGAAATAGAAATACGTGTTGCATTCACACTGCTTTCGCTACTCACTTTTAGGGAATAAATTCACATCTTTCCCCACTCTTCTACTAACAATTCAAATCATCTTATATATTTGAACGAGCTATTCTTGTATATTCCGTGCAACCTGGAAACAACTACGGATTTCGATCAAATTTTGTATTCAGGCTGGGTTTTGCTTAAGTTTATCTAGGTGTCATTCCTGAAAAAAATGTGATTTTATGTGTAACAGTAACAATTACTCTAAACCTTATTTTGGCCATAATTTCTTTGTTAATGGGCCAATTTAATCTCCAAACCTCACACAAATAAGGCATATCTCCTAAATGGTTCTCTACAAAAAATTTTATTTAGACATAAATTGTGTAGTTTAGCAAGATCTACATTTTTCTATAGCAAGATTTGGTCCATCTCTTACGGTTTACCAGCTAAGCAAAAGTCATCCAGAGTAAATACGACTACAGGGGATATAGCCAGAAAATTCAAGATACACATTTAATTTGTCATAAAAAAACTCAAACATATTGCACTTTAATCAAAATCGTTAGTCATTTTCAAGAAAATCAAAATATTTTCCATGTAAAGAGTACGTTAGGGACTACAGGGGATATAGCCAGAAAATTCAAGATACACATTTAATTTGTCATAAAAAAACTCAAACATATTGCACTTTAATCAAAATCGTTAGTCATTTTCAAGAAAATCAAAATATTTTCCATGTAAAGAGTACGTTAGGGTGAAGCTATTTTCTTTAAAATCTTCGGGTCGCATCCTTGAAAGACATTAAACTTAAATATCAACTTTGTTTTTAACCGACTTTGTTTTTGAGTAATGCTGTCCCCCCTCCTCCACACACACAGACACAGACCTTTTTCTTAAAAGGGGTTTTTCTTTTGGAGTCCGGGGGCCTCAAAAAATATTTCAGGTGAAATCTCAACATCGAATTTCTGGGTGGAATACAATATTTCCTCTACTTTACTACGTAGCAGAGAAAGTAAACGCTCTGAAACGAGTAACGGATCTCAAGGACTGATAAATATGTCATTAGAAGAACAATTCAAAATTTTTATGTCCAGGAAAAATGTATTCTACAATAGCTACGTTACTTAGAATTTTAAGAGAAGTCATTAAGTTTCAGGGCAGCAGGTCATCCTTAAACAGAATAGTGAGAGAATTGGGTTTTAAATGGAGAAAGATCAAATTTCCAGTATCTGCAGTTATGTAACTATGAATTAATGCAAACATGTGCACAGCTTTTACTAGGTACATTGTGTAGACATTTTTGCTGAATGACCCGTACTACTTTACGAAGAACATTATCGAGTAGCACATGAAGCTGATGCACCAATTTGCCTGCTTTCTGCTGTCACCTGGCTTGGCAAGTAAACTCGCTTTCAAGCTTTACATTTACTTCCTCCATGGGGCAAGAACGGTGAATCCAGCTGTACTTTCTTTGTTGCTATGGTAATGTTAGATATATTTTTCTTGGATTACAACAAGGAAGTAATACATATTATTTCAAGCGTATATTTGTATCCAAAGTGCACAGTTTAAAACTCCTAGGAAACCTATAAATAATTAAATAAATGTTTAATAATAAATATTTATATGGAAGCAGCTCAGTCTCCCTAGGTGTATGTCTATGTTCATCATTGGACATCTTACGGCTGAAATGATGCTATGAAATATTTTAGATCTATTTCTGTATATCTCATTACTCGGAAATGGCTCCAACAATTAGGATGAAAATTTATATTTAGTTAACATTTTGCTTTTCAAGTTCATCTAGATAAGTATCTTGTCAAAAAAAAAAAAGCAAAGAAAAGAAAAGCCAAGTGAAGCTTGGTTGCCCAGGTACTTGTTTAATTATATTACCTATTTGATGGAGTAATCAAAGCTTAATAAAGGCTGTGCAAAACAATGAGCTCTTATATTACAAAAAAATTACCCTAATTAAGATGACAGAATGAAGAACATGTGGTTTTCCATAGCCGAAGTACTCAAAACCACTGCTGCCCTGAATAAACTATTAACAAAACCTACTAACAATAATAAAAACCTAGCAGCAAAAAATGGTAGATATTAACACAGAACTAAAGCAAACTACAATAAAGATCACCAAATAATTTTAATGAATGCAAAAGGACTGACAATAAGAAACAAAGGACATCCCAATGCACAATGTTAACTTTCTACTTTGATGTATGTATGATCAAAATGCATTCCTGTTCTTACCAGGCTGCTGTGAAACGAAATGTTGCTTCCTGTTGTTTGTTCTGATTACTGTTACCAAGTGGCAGTGAACCAGCCTTTACAGACACCCAATAGTCTTAAAAATTAAGCTCTTCCTGGAAAAGTTTTAAAATTTGGCCATCATAAAGGTTAACAGTTTCCTTTAAAAACTGTAAACAGCAGCACTGATATGTTCTAGGCAATAAGAAACTACATCACTAAGGTTCGCGTCAAACCAACTGCATATGGCCTTCAGAGACTCCACAGTTGTAGCAAACTATAAGCGTGCAGCATTGCCTAGTCAGAACTGTCTTGCTTAGTAATTACTAAATTAACGCTGCAATATTAATAGTTTATTACAAGCTTGAAACTTGTCAGTTGCAAACAGAATGGTCATGCATGGTCCTTAAAGGCCATAAATACAATGTAACTCCACCAGGTCATTTAATTCAACCACCTCATATTTGCAATTCACTTAAAATGAAGTGCAACATGTGTTTTAGCAAAACTTAAAACAATACGAATACACATCGACTTTAAGGACTCAAGTAAGGATACCATGGAACTGTGCTCCATTGCTAGTATGTCTGTTATGCAATCATTACATGAGCTTCTTTGGAAATGCCCTTAAATATATAAAGGGCTACCAAAACAGTTACAATGATGCAGTCACTGGCAGAGGAAAGCAAACTATCTATAAAAAGGTTCCAATTGTTCGTACTCTTGGGATAAGTGCTTTATATGATTGCAGTGACAGTTCACTGCCTTTGCTCATTAGTTTTGAAAATCCAAACTTCTGCTAATTCCAGCAAAATCCCTCAGCACAAATCCATTTAGATTAATGGAGTTTGCTGTATTTTGAATACCTTAGTTCAAATATCTTAAGTCTGCCTAATTTCACTTTGATCCATTTTGCTTTTCGGCACAGAAAAGTGAAATTGCCTTTGTTGCACAATTTCTGTTAAATAACAGACCATGGCACTCTATACAAGTTTTGGGAACCTTACATCTTTCAGTAACACAATAATACTGAAACTGATACATACACTTAAGATATACACTGCTGAATGTACCCAACACTGATGACCCCTATATAACCTTGGGAGGTGCACATGGTTTCATTGCCAACTTTTAAGATTTTTCTCAAATATACGAGCAAACTGTAAAGACATGAATTACACTGTACAACACTGAAATTTGCACCTGACCAAAAATAGGCAATTCTAATAGATTTTTGGGCATGAATTTCAGAACTGAAATCCGTTTTGTGATATCACGTTACGTTTTTTAGATATGGCCCTTTTTGTGATTTACAAAAATGTGCTGTGGCCACTCCCACTGCCGCAACCTTTATTGGTCGGCTCACCCTCTCAACATCTGTTGTCGTTCAAGACTGGCAGAGTTTTATTGCAGGCAAGGCAACTTCATCATTTTGGCAAGGGGCTTAAACATGACTTCTTTGAAAGGTCTTTGGTCATGGAACAACTGAGTGACAGTTACAAGCCACTCTAATGGCATCGAAGTTGAGTTTAAAGGCAGTTTTATTACATAATGATAACTCTTATCCTTCCATTCCTATAGCTCATGCTGTCCAGATGAAACAAACATATGAAGATATGTTTTGAAAGCTATAAACTATGCAAAGTATGAGTGGCAAATCTGTAGGGATTTAAAGGTCATAGGGTTACTCCTGGAATGCAGAGTGATTTCACCAAGTCTTGTTGTTTTATATGCGAGTGGCACAGTCAGGCTAAAGAGAAACATAATGAAATAACTTCATGGCCTATAAGCAGTGCTTTAATACTGCATGAAAAGAGTCGAGTATGAAGCATTAGTTAACAAAGACAAAATTTTGCTACCACTGCTTCACATTAACTTAGGTTTAATGAAACATTTGGTAAAGGCTTTGAACAGAGAGTAGGGGTTTTCGGTGTTTGAAAGAAAAGTTTCCAAGAATAAGCAAAAAAAAAATTAAACGACGGTATTTTTATAGGCCCACAAATAGGCAAATTGAGGGAAGGTGGGCATTTCGAAAAACTACTTTGCGAAAACGAGAGAGCAGCATGGGTGGGATTCAAGACTGTGTGCAAAAATTTCCTGGGAAATACAAAAGCTGACAACTACAAGGAAATTGAGAACATGCTAAAGACATATAAAAATTTAGGGTGCAATATGTCCTTGAAAATACATTTCCTGCACTCGCACTTGGACTTTGACTTCTTCCCTCCCAACCTGGGGTCTGCAAGTAATGAGCACAGAGAATGGTTTCATCAGGATGTAAGTGCCATGGAAAAGCAATACAGCAGAAAGTGGTCACCTAGTGTGTTAGCTGACTACTGTTGGTAGCCCATAAGGGAGGTTCCTGATGTCAGCTACAGCAGAAGTCTTTTCGAAAGTTTTTTTTAAAAAAGTGAGTAAAATTAATATTTTTAGATTTCTGCATTAGTTACCTAAATATGGATTGTTAGTTCACTTTAACTGTAATTTATGGATTCTGCATAACTTTTTCATTATAATGTTGAGCTATATCAAATTATTTCACCTCAGGATAGATTATAATATTTTAATTGCATCTATTGTATGCATTATTTTCTAAAAACATTGAAACAGATTTCTCAAAAAGAAAAAACCGTACGTGATAGAGAATTTTGAATTTCAGATTTGAGTTCAGCATAGCTAATATGTACAGTCATCTATTTTCGTTCAAGTGCAAAAACAAAAGCTGAAATTTGTTCAGTGTTATCGCCTTAGTTATTACACAATTTCTGTTAAATAACAGACCCTGGCACTCTATGCAAGTTTTGTAACCTTATATCTTTTAGTAACACAATACTGTACTGATAAACTTAAGATATACACTGCTGAATGTACATAACATCAATGACCTCTATATAACCTTGGGAAGTGCACATGGTTTCATTGTCAACTTTATTAACATTTTTAACAAATATATGAGTAAATTGTAAAGCCATCAATTATGCTGATACATATTTGTTTTAAAAACATATGACCCACCAATATCACAAATAATCTAACAGTACGGGTGGTACTTCTTTGCCAGTGACCCACTTACCTAGGAGAGTCTATGCTTAATGTCACCCTTCTGCTGAAGATGTGGGACTTCGCTAACATGACACAAACATCACCATACCTCTGAATGACTGGTTCAACGTCACTGCATTTAACTTGCAGTATCATAATCTATATTTACACATACAAACCCCGTCGCAACAAACACCTTGTCCTCAAGCAGCAGGGGCTTTATCCATCTGATAAATACTCTATAAGACATCTACATCTTCATCTCCATCAGTGATTTCTCTTTCATCATCTCCATTTTCTTCTCCTTCGCTGTTATTAAATCTTCCATTCTGGATTACAAAGCTTTCAATGACATTTTTAAACAGACCTAGTTCAATATATTTGTCCTCCAACTTTATAACATATTGGCAGAATTTTCCCACTAAAGTTATCAACACGCTAATGGCAAAGCTTCATTACATCTAATTTAAATGTGTTCTGACCAGCTACCCATTGCTTTACATCAGTCTAGATAACCTCTGTTGGGTTACGATCTGGTGAAGAGGGCAGTAATCTAAGAAAACTGTGTCCATGAATGGCCAACAAACTGTCAATGACAATTTTTTGAACTGGCTTACGAGCCATAATTAAGTCGTAAAACTCCAACTTTATCATCCTTTCTTTCAATGGTATATTATTTGCTGCAAGCCAGTCCATCTTACATTTAGTTGAAACCGAGGCTGGGGTCTTTTCCAACTGTACATTATGGTATAGTGCGTTATGAATCACCAAAACAGATCTGGGAAGCAAATTAGGAATTAATTTTTACATTAGCCATTTTTGTTATTTTTGCCATTCATTTCATGGTGGTAATTACCTGCTTTTTTGTTTGAATTGTACATTAAAATGCTTCAGGTACAAATCCAGTTTTAACTTCTGCATACACAAAGATTGCTCTTGGCCCTTTTGCAGCTGGTACATATATGGAAACTGAGGTGCTATCACCACTCCAGCTGTTTATCTCGTATGGGTGATATGGATGTAGGTTTCATCCTCAAATATTACGGGCCTACCTTCTTTCCTGTATTGTGTAATTGCCCGCAAGAATGAAACACAAAGAGCTTGAATGTTATGCTTTTCCTGCAATATTCTAGTGTTTTTTCTTGAATCTCGTATTCCTCAAAATTATTTTCAAACTTGTGCTACCTCCATTAAAATGCATGGCCTCCTTAATCTTAGCAATTTATTGATGGTGGGCAGTGTTTTTTCAACAATGTAAAAATTATAATACATTGAATAGCACTTTATTCTTCTTTACCTGATTACCCTCCCCTTATGTAGGACTTACAAGCCTATGCCTAGGGTCAAATGCCTGTCAGGGAGCATACAAACCTATGGACTGGACTGAGTGAAGATCTGGAAGCAGGTGGTCAGTCAAGCACCAGGTACGATAGTGAGGTAGAAGATACAAAATGCAGGCAAAATACACGAATGGAAAGGTGATGGAGCAATGGGTGGAATGAGTGGCAGGGGATACCAGAGAACCTGGAGAAAACCCACCCAGACATTGCTTCATCCAGCACAAATACCACATGCGGGTCCCTGAGATCGAAACCGGGATACCTAGGTGGTAGGCAAATGGGCTAATCGCTCTGCCACAGCATGGCTACATCGAATAGCACACTTATTAACATCATCTACATTTGTGACATGCTTTGGTACATGGTACACTTTTTCAGGAGTTCCAAAAGAGGTGCGCTGTTCTCTGCATTGTTTCCCTTGCTTGACAATGTTTCTAATCGTTCTTTCAGGCGCTTTAGTTTCAGCACTTGCTCTTTCTTACGCTTTATTCAATGGAATCAATAACTCAGGAGAAGCTGCTTCGCGTTTCATGAGCACATGGATATTGTTCACAACTTCCCTAGTTTGGCTATGCAAAGCTTTCTAACAAGTTTTAATAAAATTGGAGGCATTTTAGTTCTTGTAAGAATGAAAAGACAATCTCCAATAAACACACCAAGATACAGTATATACTATCCAAATTCCAAAACTGTACACAGCAAGTTCAAGATATCAAACATGACAACAAGAGATGTTACTCAGAATACTACTTCCCCTAAACTGAACTGGTTGTCACTGCACGAGTTGTGGGCTCGCTCACTGTCCAAATAATCACTGTGCATCCAGGCTTCACTGGCACAGAACTGCTGTCCAAGCTGTAGAAACCACGGGCTTCAATTATCTTCAATATGTGGTGGAAGTTATAGAAATACTGACTCGTTTTATCAGGTCTTATCGAGATCAAGGTCAACCAAGGTCAGTCACCTTGAGGATGTCAGGAAGACCTGACAAAGCTAGTCTGTTTCTATAACTTACACCACCTATTGAAGATAAGTGAAGCCTGTGGTCTCTACATTATTTGTGATTTTGGTGGATTATATTTGCTTCACTGTTAACAGCTTCGCGTTTCTATACCACACATATGACCCAATTTGCTTGGTTTTGGAAGTCCCACATTGGGGAATTATGAAATATACAGCATAATTAATAACATACCCACTAACAAGCTTTTTAATGCTATATAAAAGGCAGCAATTTAGACCAGTAACATGTTATATTTACTTCCAATTAAACATTATCTAAGAGAAGATTTTTGCTGATAAATGTTACCACCATTTAAGAGTTAACTTCCCAAAATATATTGCTCTAAGACTATATCAAATTATCACATGCAAATCTCTCCTATGTATTGAATTTCAATCTGTTGAAGACCTATTAAAATACTCCTGCATAGTATATAGGGAGCAAGTATATAACCATATTTAAAATCTTTCTTGAAGATTATCTTGATTCATATTGCCTACTTCTTCAAGTAACTTGGAAGGTAGTGATAAATTGTTGCTGCAGAAAAATAGCTTCCTTTCTGAAGTTGTTTCAAGTTATTTGCTTGTCTACACAAATGGCCTGCATGCCTCAGTGGTCATGCACAGCAAGGTTTGTTGTAAAATTATTTGTATGATAGCTTGAGAGAGTGTGTCATCAATAACAAACTTTTTGGGTTTTAAATAAGGGCCTGCAGGAATGACAAGGTCCTACACCACAAATAATATTGTTTTTTATTTTTGTAACAAACATTTGTGTGCCAAATTACCCAAAAAGATTGCAATACAGAGTGAAAGTTGACAAAATATACTGCTCTTTAAGCATTTTGGTAGAGATATTTTTAAGATTAAGGCAAACCAAGCTGAGCTAAGGTTTCATATTCAGCTGGGATTTACCACCGACTGATGCAGTTTTAAATCTGCATGCAATCTGCTTCTCTTATTAAGAAATTAAAGATTAAACTGCACAATTACTACTTACTGGATGAAGGCTGTTTCTCATAGCTTCAAATTGCATTAAACTGCATGGGGCCACCTACTCTCTCCTCCAATTGTATTTCAGCCCCCAACATGGAAAAATATGTGCAGGTTTAAGTTTAGTATAGTAGGAAAACTGTCAATTCCACGGAGGTTTTCGAGGTTAGATTCACTCTATGAGTAGTTTTAAGAAAACTAATGTTTCATATATTGTAGCCGACCGTTTATTTTACTAATATATTCATAAAACGAGTTAGACCTAAGGTTAGCTATATATCAGCAGTTTTAAGGAAACTATGGTTATATATAATGCAGCCCACTGAGAATTAAGCTACGCGAGCAAAACAAGTGTTTACTAATATAATATTCATAGATGCATGCGAATGAGATCAGAAGCGACTTAAGTAACACATTCAGTTTTTCTGCTATACTGAACTAGTACGATATGTACATTAGAACGGCTAATATTGGGAACTCTTATTATCTACTGCTGTCAGTACCACAAAATTTCAGGATTATGACAAGTTGGCACCACCTTTTGCTACACTTTCTGCCGTTTTACGTGCAAATTTATGCGCTTCCACTTAATCTTTATTCCCTGTGACGTCTGGCTAAGAGCAGGTTAAAGGGTTTTTGAACACCGTGATTGGCTCGTTTATGACTTTGGACATTTTAACCAAATCTACACTTATCCCAAATTAATTTCGTACTGCTTCTTTGAATGCCTTTAGTAATATAATTAAAAATCTACACAAAACAATTACATTTTAACATTGGATTAAAATTCTGAAACATATTCCAAGCATACCGGCTCAGGCAACACAAAATATAAATGTGTTCCAAAGTTTAAATGATTTGTTGAGAATAATCATATAGAAAAGAAATAAAAATTAATTTTAAATAAAAAGTAAATGAGTTTAAATCAGATCCTGACTTAACTGCGAACCTAATTTATTTGACGAGTTACAATACACGTACTTCTCTGAACAGCATGACGCGGCTTTAATTGAGAACAATGATACAGGAAAAATATTAATGAAAAGTTAAACTGAATCAAACTGTTTTTCCTTTCTTTTTTTTGCCGTTCAACTGAAATTACTGAAAAGGGTGTGCGTGCGCAAGACATGACAAGGACATTTGAAGGTCATTGTGTTGTCAATAAGGGTTTCGTTTTCTTCTTCTTCTTCTTCTTCTTCTTCTTCTTCTTCTTCTTCTTTCTTTGTAGTTCTAAACCTACAGGTCTATAGGTGTCCCTGTGAAACAGTGTGCGTAATAGACAATCCTTTTGAGCTTTCAATGCCTTTATGATTCTCATTTTCATTCAGAGACAATTGTAATACTTCATGCAAAAATGAACCGCATTCTAGCAAATCAGTGCACAGATCGTTCACATGTATTCTTATAGAGAAGTAAATACTTCAGCTTTACTTACGTAAAGTTTCCAATTAAACAAGTAGCACGACCGTGAAACTTCCTTCACCTTCCTCAGACCACGACTTCAAGGGTAAAGAAGGGTCGCGAATGCCGGCTGTAGGAGATATCTCCGTATCACGTGATCCCTCCCGCCACACCAGCATGTCACATTGTATTATGGATCACAGATTAATACGGTCCGAATCACCGAATTGACAAACCAGAACACAAAAAGCATTAAAATATACGTGTGTTCTCAATTTTTACCCAAATCACGGTTAAACAAGAGTTCAAAGATTGAAATCAAATCACTTACATGAACATCAGCTATTATAGGCAAAATAATGGCACGAAATGTTTTTGTTTTATCTGAAATGTTGGCTAAATCTTGTACATATATGTATAATTATTAATTTACTCCCCCATATGCAATGTTGCGTACCCTCCACTCAAAATCTCAAGCGGGCTCCTAATTCCTATTTCTTTTATGGAAGAAAATAAATTAGTCGTCCTTCCATTTTTATTCCGCTCATCTGTATGACATGGGCCAATGCCAATGACCTGTGCAAATTCTGAATTTAATGTTTCAAAAAAGGGAGAAAAAAATTGTACACCCAAATAAATAAGAACTTCACTCTCATTTCGTAATGTTTTGCTTTCCAACGGGAAAATGGTAAGTCTATACATGAAAAAGGGTTCTTTTATTACCCCTGCTGCTATCTTTCGGTCAATATGACCCGACAAAAACTTTATTTTTGTGGTGCCTACTAATTTAAATTTAATAGCTGGTACTTGTAATGTTATGTATTTGTTCGTCTTTATATGTACTGCTCATTTGAGCATCATTTCACCCATTTCATTCATTCATTCGTCCGATATGACACAATGTTGGAGGACGTTAATTTAAAAAAAAAAGAAAAAAAAATTATATGTACTGCTCATAAAACTTGAACTTTAAAAAATACCTATTTCGTAATTTTATAACCGAAATTGCTACACTTATGTGATTCCTTTTAAAACTAAGGACTACATTTTTCCATTAAATCTGAAGTTTGGTTTGGTTTAAGGGCGCTCAACTTCTAGGTCATCAGCGCCCTTAAAAGATTCATGGCAATAGCCAGATATAAATTTCACTCAAAAATAAAAATACTAGCAACAAGAAAAATATACACAAAAAGTAAAAAACAGTGGCAATAGCCAGATATGAAACAAGGTGATAAATATGTCCAAAAGCATAAAGAGATAAATAAAATTTTAAATCGTCAAATTGATATTGCACTCCGCTAAAAACTTAAAAACTCTATCAACCGCTGTTTTGTCGTCCGCTAAGACTTCTGCAAGTCTGGCAGGCAGCTGCAGAGAATCCCGAAGGTGCGCTAGAGAGCAACACTTTAGCAGCACGTGGCGAACTGAAAAAAGGTTGTCACACAGCGGACATAGAGGGGCAGGGTCCCTTTTAAATAGGTAACCATGCGAAAAATTGCAGTGCCCTATTCTTAATCGAGCCAAACTGACCTCCTCGCGGCGAGATGTGCGTCAGAAAGTTACCCAGTTTATCGGAAGTTCTTTCACTTCTCTAAGCTTATTACCGCGGAGAGCTGACCACTCGTGGTGCCAGGACGACAGCACCGCTCTCCGCACTTCAAGCCTAAAGTCTTCCGAAGTAACACGTGAGATGGTAATACTGGGTTCTGTAGTTACCGGCTTTGCTGCTAAATCTGCCATTTCATTCCCCGGCAAACCTACGTGACCAGGAATCCATGCACACACCACTTCGACGCCAGAAGCGTGTAAAACATGGAGGGTATCCTGTTGTACAATAGGGTGGGGGTTGTACAGCTCACAAAGGCCATTAAATTTCAAGCCCCACTATATCCATATGTATGTCAATGTATACAACAATATAGCGGTTGTTTGCTTTTGCAACAATGGAAATATATTGTTGAGGAAATAAATGCAGGAGAATAGAAATCAGTTACGTCGCGTTATGTTGCGTACCCTCGACTCGAAATCTCAAGCGGGCCCCTAATTCCTATTTCTTTTATGGAAGAAAAGAAATTAGTCGTCCTCCCATTTTTATTCCGCTCACCTGTATGACATGGGCCAATGCCAATTACCTGTGCAAATTCTGAATTTAATGTTTAAAAAAAAATGCACATAATGTCAGTCAATAATATATTGTTGAGGAAATAAATGCAGGAGAATAGAAATCAATTACGTCATACGGACTATTGAAGGAAGATGTAATTTTAGTTGTCGTAGTGAATAGTGCCGTGGCGTAGCTAAGGTTTTGGGCCCCCTGCATATACATGTTGGGGCCCTACTTCCTAATAATGCTTAAAAATGGAGATATTAAAATATTACATATTTACTCACATAGAAGAGCATGAAAGTGAAATAAACTCACCTAATGATGAACTCCTTTTAGATCAACCAACCTAGCGAATTGTTGAAGTAACATTTTTCGTAAATAAACAATATACAGCTTGTCCAAAACGTGCTGGCATTCCCCCACTCCCGAATCAAAGATGCGTAATGGCAATGAGCAGTCCACTTGCATAAAAGAGAAGTGGGGGTCAGTCTTCCAACTGTCACGAGAGTGATAAGTCCATACTTTGTATATGTGACTGCCTCCAAGTTCTGATAACCTTCCAGTCACTTGCTCCCCACCAGTATCAGCACTTCCCCGTTTTTTTCCTCACTCGCGCATACGGAATGCCAGGACGTTTTAGACAAACTGTACACTCGTTAAACGCATAATGCACATACTCGTAGGTGGAACAAAATCGTTACTTGTCAATATGGGTAAGTCAGGTATTAACCCAAGCAAACTTCTAGTTGTGGTACCTCAGATATCGTTCAGGAGCAATAAAACTACAACTGGTTAGAACAACAACGTATAATAGTTTATGTCTCCAAATTATAAAATAATCCAATTTATTGGTCGATCGACGTACTAGTCGTACATGCTATGTAGGTTGTTCGGCTTTTATAACCACCGTATTGAATAAACTTCTTTCTATATGATTGCGAATGCCTTTGAGAGCATACACACTTGGGGTAAGCTTGTTTCACACTTTTAAGCAACAAAGTGTAGGAAATGCTTGCATGATACACTTCTGTTGTCAGTATGTTATCAGTGAACTGCATATGTCCCAGCGCTTCTTCCTAGCGATCTTCCATGGTTGAATTGAATATAACATGTCCTTTTTAAGAGAACTATTAAATACAATATGGGGGCCGCTAAAGACCACCCCCCCCCCACCCCCCGCGACGCGGGGTCTGCGGGTCCTTTATTTACGCCACTCGAACGGTGACAATTGTCATGATAAAACGTTGCTCCACTGAAAGTGAATTGGAAGCACTAGGCAATGTATCTGATAGTTCGGAGAATAATTCAGATGAAGAAAACCATACTAGTGAAGAGACAATTTGTCAAATGTAGAAGCAGTTCAATCGAAATATAAAAACATGCATTGCAGTTTAGTACCCTCTCCCAACATGGAAGGGCATCCAGTGTAGACATAATCAAACACCTGGTCCAACTAAACATGCTACATCCAGAGTGAATGATATAAAATCTGCTTTTCAAATAATTATGAACACAACACTTTTCAATATTGTGTTGAAAATGAGTAATATTACGACCCGAAGAGTGTGCTGCGACCACTGGGAAGATTTAGATGAAATTACATTAGAATCATAGATTGGTGTACGATTGCTAGTTGGTGAATCTACAGGTAGCCTGTGGGATACAAAATCAGATAGAGCCATTTTTTTATGTTGCAATCTCAGTAGAAATATTCTTTCGCGTATCTCGAGTGTTACGTTTTGACGACAAGTCTGATCGACGGGCACGAAGAGCAAATGACAAATTAGCACCTATAAGGGACTTATGGGAACACTGAGCGTAAGTACTTGCAAAATTATACAATTCTGGATCAAACGTGACTGTTGATAAGCAACTGATGGGTTTCAGAGGTCGCTCTCTCTTCAAACAATATATTCCATGTAAACCCGCCAAATATGGAATAAAGATATGAACACTGTGCGACAGTGCTTCGTCATGTGTTTTAAAAGCACAAATTTACACAGGGAAACCACCAGGGATAGCATGTGAGAAAAACCAAGTTATGTTTTTGTTATTGGACCTGACTTATGATCTAAGAGGACAGAATATAGCAATTTTTACACTCTCTATTTTGGATCAAGCACTTATCAAAAGGAAAACTACGCTTTTGGGGACAATGAGAAAAAGCAAGACACAACTTACTAATTTATCAAACGAAGAAGAGGTCCACAGTTTAAAATTCTATTTCACTAAAGACGCCACAGTTGTATCCTACATTTCAAAGAAGAATTAAAAAAAAGGATGTGTTTCGATGAACATCAAAGTTACATTACATAGCTATAATTTATCTGCGTTAAACAAGAAATAAATACAACTTAATAGTATATAAATTATGTCCTTAACACTAATTCTTAGACTTTTCTTCAAGGGTCATTATGACCCCAAGAACCAAGAGTGTGCACCATTTTTAAGCAGAACAGCTGAGTTAAACGCCATTATTACACAACATTCCAATTGAAACTTGATACTGATTAACTACAATATTTAATAAGATTCCTTAAGAGGTCTCCCCTATACAGAGGGTATCGTTACCGCCCAGCCGTTACGTCCTCCAGCCGCAGCCACAGCCACGAAGGAAAGCAGTATGGGTGTGGCTGGTGTCAGCACAACGATTCTTCCGACTGTAAGGCGACTACTTGACCTTTTAGGGACATCTTTCCATCAGGATAGCTACTTAATTGGCATCACGGGGCTGAGTGCATTCTGGACCAGACCCCGGCGGGGAAAAATCTCCGCGCCGATATCGGGAATCCAATCCGGGTCCCCCGTGCCAGAGGCAGGTGCACTATCACTGCGCAACGGGTGATCAATTTTATTTACAAAAGCGAACTTTATGTTATATTTTAACCATTGAGCTATATGTATTGTAACAGGTCATATAGTTTGTACACCGATAATATTAGTAATTATTTATTCATGTTATTCATTATAAACAGTAGCAGGCTCAATAGAACGCAACTTCCCAGTTCTTCGTTCACATATGGCCAGATTAGAAACGTGTCATCCACGTATCGCCACCACATTTTAGGCTTGTGAATGGCGGATTCAAAGGCTATTTCTTCAAACTTTTCTACGTAGTAGTTAGTTACTGTCAGACTCAGAGAGCCATGGCAACTCCATCTTTCTACATGTCGTTTTCATTCCACAGGAAATAGCTCATTGCAAGGCCATGCCGAAATAGCTCGTTGTAAGGCATTGCCGAAAGAACGCTGTAATGTCTTCCCAGAAAAACTTGAAAATGTGGAGAACGGTGTCTTCTATTGGAACCTTTGTGAAAAGCGAGGTCACGTCAAAAATTATAAGCAGATTGTGTAGGTCCAATTTTATCGTGGGGAGTTTTTCAATTAAGTGTGTGGGGTTCCTTATGTGTGTTTCGGTGTTGCCAATATGCGGTTGCAGGAGCTTTAACAATTGCCTTGCTAACGTGTAGCTAGGAGATCCTATTGCACTTAGTATGGGGCGTAATGTCGTGGTTTCCTTGTGCATCTTAGGCAGGCCGTACATGTCAGGCGCAACTGCTTCACTCTTGATGACCACTTTCTGTAATTCGTGGGAAAGCGCTGACTTCTTCACCAGTTCGTTGGTTGTCGTTACAATATTGTTTGTGGGATGTTTCTCTGTTTTCTTGTAGGTTCCTGGTTCTAATAATTCCTCTATCTTCTTGTGGTAATCTTCTGTGTCCATTACCACAGTGGCGTTCCCTTTATCGGTGTCAAGAATAATAATAATGGGCTAGTTGTTTAAAGTCTTGATGGCTTGTCTTTCTTCCCGACTGAAGTTCAATTTCGGAGGTTTGGCATGTTGAAGCATCCGTGAGGCTTCGGAGCGTATTTCTTCTGCTTTAGTGGAAGGTACTGTGGATTGCATCTTCTATATATGCTATGATTTCTTCTTTTGGTATACCCCATGGAGTTATTGCATAAGTTCCACCTCTGGCTAAGGGCTGCGCCGTTGCCGAATGGTTAGACCATTCGCTTCTCATCAAAGTGGCCCGGGTTCGATCCCAGGCAACCGTATGTGGGACTTGTAGTGGACGACGTGGTGCTGGACGGGTTTCCTCCGGGTTCTCCGATTTCCCCCGCCATCTCATTCCACCCGTGCTCCATCTTCATTCCATGTATCGTCAGTGTCACCATCTGCGGTGTCGTATCTACTAAAAGTGGGCGTTAACACTGCAAAAAGAAAACTTTTGGCTAAGAGCAATACATCGTTTGTGGACGATATTTTTCCACTCAAATTAATTACAATAAACTCATTGTCCAATTGGTGTCTCGGTTGGTTGCGCTAACATTTTTCGTATTTCCTTTTCTGTCTTTTGGGAACAGTGATGAAAGACCTCTCTACCAAGTGGTAAGTCAGATCATCCAATCGGTTCCAGTCATCATAAGCAAGCTTATGGCTGATATCTAGATGCAAGTTCAGCATCAATTCACTTGTGAACGTCAACTTCTTGACGTTAGTACGGTTGCGCTTAATAGGAGGGCTTCCTCAGACCGATTGTATATACGGTGAGCTTTGCCGGAACTGAACAACCTCCTCATCTTGATGAAGTCAGGCATTGTGTCCATGCCCTGGCAGCGTCGGAGAAAGGCCAAATGTGCGAGTAGTTTGCTCTTCTTCCTGAGCTTTCCATACTTTTAGTGTTTGAATACTTCCTACCCGTAGAGGCGTCTAATATACATGATTGGGCCTTCATGGCCGGCGTTTAGCCAATAGAACGTTGTTTCCGGGCGTGTGGTTCAGTCGATGAATCAGCATCTGACGTTTCGCACATGACTTCGTGTGGCATGTTCAGAGAAGGTGACTTCTGGCTTCCATCACTGTTAAATATCCATATTGTTGTCGTAGATTGTCCGCAAAAATATAGTCTTTCAGATAGTCAATGAACTTTGCAGTAAAATTTGATTGTATAATCACTGGAAATGGCAATATTTTATACAGCTGATATTGTTTTTCATGCAACAATGGCATTTTTGCAACATAAACCAACATTGATCCCTGAGTATAAATTATTGGCTGGATCAAGGGCAAAAGTTGTGAAGAAGGGAAAGGAGGGAACATCGTTGGATCTGGCATGCTTTCCTTTTTTGAAAGATCTGTTATCTTTTGCACTGTGATATTTTGAGGCTGTAAAATTCCTATTTGAGAATTCAAATATGCATTAATGAGAAGATCGAAAGTGTGTTGACACTCTTCAATCCCTCTCTGAATCTGCTGTATCAATTCTTTTATTAGCATACTTGTCTCCAGTTCATAACGTAGAGCTGCATTTTGTTTTGTTGTTTCTAATGACAACTTCTCTATTACTTCTTTAATTTTATTTTTATTTTCATTTAATGCTACTTCTTTAACAGTGGAATTCATAGTGATCAGTGTAGATTTTAAAACAAGCATCTGTTCCGAAGCTATTCGCAAAAAAATCCTTATGATCTGATTTTAAATGCCTTATGTGTTTAGCATATTTTTGAAGTTCATCTTCAGTAGCTGTTCCAAAAAGAAGATTTAATGCACTACCAATGAAATTTAGAGGGCTGCGCTTGCGTCTAACATTTTGATTCAACTCTATCAAATCGCCTAAGACATCTTTTAGCCTGTCTATCACTTTACGTTTTGAATGAAGATACGGAATGGAAGATTTACAATCGGTATACATATACCATGTTTCATTATTTGCCTTTTCACATGTTTGTATCAGAACTGTAATCTGTTGTTTTGTCTTTCTCCACAGCTGTTTTACAGGTTCTAAATCTACATATGTTAAGAAACTCCACTCTGCTGGATAGGAATACAATGTTCCTACATGGTCGAAGTAAACGCCTGCCTGATTGCTAATTACTTTTACCTAAGCTTTTATATCTTGTTTAACCACAGTTCCTAACGCTTCTCCCTGAAGCTGTCTCCACTACCACAACAAAACGATCGCCTTGATCACATAACTAACCCTCATCTTCCACCGCACCTGCAAAATAAGCTTTGGTCCTATTAGCATGAGCTTCGATTGTCCTTTTCCCTGTTATTTCTACCTTCTTCAACGAAACTTTTGGGTCCTTTCCCTCGGTCACCTCATAAGGTCCGTTCCATAAAGGATCTAGTTTCTTTCTTTGCTCATTATATACTAACGCCAAATCTCCTTTGGCATATTTCCTTGCTTTTATAGTTTCATTAAATTTTTCACACTGTTTTTCTTTCCGCTCCTGTAAATTAGACCTTGCTTGTTGACATGCTACTTGGAATTTCTGTTTAATTTCTCTCACTAAATCATCGTAATTATACAATGGCTGAGGCTCTCTTTGCAATATCCCTGGCAGATTTGCCTTTCTACCAAATAACAATTCATGAGGTGTATACTTGGTTGCAGTATGAGGGGTTGTGTTGTATGTGAAGCTTGCAAAATTAACCCATTTATCCCAGTCAGTTTGTAACTTGTTTCCAAAACAACGCAAATATTCTACAATAAACTTATGTGATCTTTTCAAACTTCCATTGGTTTCTGGGTGGTAAACACTTGTGTGCAACTTCTTAATCTTAAGTAATTTGCAGCAGTCTTGAAATACTTGACCCATAAACTGAGATCCTTGATCTGTTGAAATCTCATCAGGAATCCCATACCTAAGAATAATTCTATTTAGAAGTTTATCCGTCACAGTGTTTGCACTCTGATCTATCATGGGAATTACTATTAAATATTTAGTCCAATTGTCCTGACATATTAATAAATATTTATTTCCTGAATCTGAAGTTGACAATGGACCTACAATATCCAAGTACACCTTATTCCAAGGTTGTGATTGTGTGTCTGTTATTTGCAATTCAGCTTTGGGAGTGTCTGTTTGTTTAGTTGACAAGTTAATAATAGTTTTATGTAATTCTCTACTTCCTTAAACATATTAGGCCAAGAGGTGTACAATTTTAATCTTTCATATGTTCTTTGAATACCTTGATGCCCTCCTATAGGACATTCGTGCATCTCTTTCAGTAACCTCTGCTTTCTTTCTTTAGAAATTTCTTGCTCTGATTTTAGAACAGCATTAATTTCTGGAAGGGGATACCTACTAAGCGCATCTGCATTTACATTTTTGCTACCTGATTTATGCACTATTTGAAATTCATATTCTTCCAATAACAGTCTCCATCTAAGAAGTCTCGAACTCGGATTCTTAACATTAAAAATCCATAAAAGAGGTTTATGATCTGTCACCACTATGAAATTTCTACCTAGTAAGTATGGACGGAAATGCTTACAAGACCATACTATAGCTAGTAATTCTTTCTCCACTGTGCTATAGTTTATTTCTGCGTCATTCAATGTCCTACTTGCGAAAGCTATAGGCCTATCGCTACCAATTTTCCCTTGACTTAGAATACTCCCAATTGCATAATTGCTCGCATCAGTTGTCAAAATAAAGGGTTGTGTAAAGTCTGGAAATTGCAATACTGGATATTCCAACAATTTACCCTTTAATTCCTGAAAGCTTTGTTCCTGCCTTTCCGACCATTCCACAGTTATTAATAAGGCACAATTCAAAGGTAAGAAGTAGTTTATTAGTAAAACTCCAAAAATTTAGTAAAGTTCTCGTTGAATACTGGCGGCAGGTCCGCCAGCGTTACACAATTGACTGTCAGAACATAAGTAACCAGCGAGACATCTCCAGCGGAATGTTTTATAGCTTTACACACTATTAACTTTCCAGTTGAGATCATTACTGCATAAGCACAAGAAAAGAAAACAATGTCCACACACTTGCCACACGCGTTTTAGCTGAGTGTTCTGTACTGGCTCATCTAAGAGCCTTAACTTATTTCTGTTTCTGGTTTAAACTAAATACAAAGTAAACATGGGTGATGAATGGTATCATGTTGGTTAGGGATGCTTTACGTTGGTATGTCACAGAAGTTGTATCTTTATACAACTATAAACTATTATTTTAATTTTGATGTAAAGAACAATTTTTATTTAGCACAAATTAATACGGTTATCTGCAACAAATATTATAAATTTGGACAATAAAATAAGGATTTAATATTATTTGATTGCAAACTTCCAACATGGGCCCCCTCCCCTTGGAAAAAAGTCTGCCGACACTGCATTTTCTACCCGTTCTTGCTTAAAAGTTCGAAACAAGCTTACCTCCAAGTGTGTTGTTTATTTAGGGAAAATAACCATTAGTGTTGGTAATCAGAGAGTGTTATTTTAACAGTTCGCTGCCTCATGCAATAAAGAGCGCAGAATAACAAGAATGCTTACACCACGCATTCTTGTTGCTTGCTTGTATCGTCTGCGGTTATTATTATTACCTTCCACGAATTTCATTGCTGTTCACAATACTATAGGCATCAACAATTTCTCTAAGCCAACAGCTCATTTAGTTTATGCGTGTGATACAGACGACGTTGTACAATAATACGGATTGCGAAAATGAAGTGGGGAAACAACCTGGTGATACAGAAGCGGAACGTGGACATGCTAGCACTACCATTTCTAAAAACGAAACGGGAGAAGGATTTACCGATTTACAAGTTCATAGTGGACAAGAAACCAGTTCTAAAAATTAATCAGGAGGAAATTCTGGAGATCTACTGTCTGAACGCGGACTGTCAACAATGGATACCGATTCACCACTATCACCACCACCATCACCACCACTAACATCAGTAACAGTTCTTCTCAAAATACACCCTTTGGCACCGACCGAGGATTATTCCAAGGTAAGCTGAATGATGAAATTAAGCTAAAAATTATAAATAGCCCACCATGCAAACCTCAGGGTCCTTTCCCTAGAGGGGCTGAGGATAAAAGTTCTTTTAGCTGTGATTATTATTATTATTATTATTATTATTATTATTATTATTATTATTATTATTATTATTATTATTATTATTATTATTATTATTATTATTATTATTATTATTATTATTATTATTATTATTATTATTATTATTATTATTATTATTATTATTATTATTATTATTATTATTATTATTATTATTATTATTATTATTATTATTATTATTATTATTATTATTATTATTATTATTATTATTATTATAATTACAATAAAACAGGTCAGAAAATTGAACGATTCTTGTTGTGCTATTCTCCTACTTTAAATTCAGTATATTGTGAAGCATGCTGGTTGTTCGGAGATGGAGAAAAGGCTTGACGTGATAGACAGATTCATGATTGGCAAGGTCTAAGCAAGAAAATAAAACTACACGAAGCTTGTGCTTCACATTTAAATGCATGTATCACTTACAGCATGTGGAAACATGGCAAAACCCTTATTACATTTAGGGATGAAGAGCATGAACAAATGAGAGCTATTGTTTCTATAATACTGGATGTAGTGAGGACACTGGCTCAATGTCAGCTTGCTTTCCGGGGCCATCATGAATGTGAAGGAGGGGAGCAGAATGGATTTTTTTTAAACATAGTACACCTCCTCGCCAGATATGATCCTCTTTTGAAAACACACCTTTCTAATGAAAAAAGCAAAACAAAGTATTTGAGCCCACAAATTCAAACGAGATGATACAACTGTTGAATGATTGCGTTTTAGAGCGGATCACAGCGAAATTAAACAACAGCTCTTCTCAATTATTGTAGACACAGTTCCCGATATATCACGAAAGGACCAGTTTAGTGTTGTCATAAGATACATGTGTTTAAATCTAAGCAAATCAAAGAGTAAGGAAATTGAAATTAAAGAATCGGTTTTAGGATTCCTTGAGATAGGCGGGATTGATGCAGAGAGTTTTAAAAAAGAAATAATAGCAGCTTTAGAGAAGAGAGGTATACAACTGGATAGATGTAGAGGCCAAGGATACGATGGTGCTGTATCTATGAGCGGCCAGTACTCAGGATTGCAGGCAAGAACTAAAGCACGGGTCCCAAATGCTGAATTTATACATTGTTCGGCGCATAACTTAAATTAGGTTCTAAATGACTCTGTCGTGAATATAATGGAACTATAACGATTTTATGAGAAAATAAAAAAGCATTTACATTTTGTTTAGTAGTTCTGTGGTTCAATGGCAACAAGTAAATGAAACGGTTGCAGCCGATAGACACGGCAGGCTTAGAACTACTCTGAAGAAACTGGGTCCAACTAGATGGTCTTCCAGATTTGATTCCTTGCTATCAATCAAACAAAATTTCATATACATTTTACAGTATTTATGCTATATTAGTTCGAAGAGTAAGAAGAACGCAGAGAGGGACGAAGCTTCAAATTTGAGGAAAGATATGGAAAGCTTTGATTTTGTCCTGCTGCTCGTATTTCAAAGTAAGGTTTTGGAAAATATTAACCTAATTTCCAAACTACTGCAATTCCCTATCTTTGATCTAGATACAGCCTCTCAACTTCTGCAAGCTTCAAGAGACAATTTAGTCACCTTAAGGAGCAAGTTTGAAACTTTAGTAGAGGAAGCTAAAGTTCTAGCGAAAGTTTGGGGCATTGATCCAAAACTAACCTCAAAGCGCCCACGAAAAGTAAAGAAACATTTTGACGAGCTTTCTTCGGATCACACAATTGAGGATTCACTCAAGTATTTTCAAGTTACAGTTTTCAATGTTTCTCTTGATATTTTCATTCAACAGTTAAGCAAACGTTTTACTAGCCTACAAAATAGTAACGATTAGTTTTCTTTCTTACATCCAATTCATCTCTTCAAGTTGGAAAATGAGAATATCCATGAAAGAGCAGAAAAGCTGGTTAGAAAATACGAATCAGACTTAACTATGGATCTTTCAAACGAACTCATTAGTCTCAAAGCGCTCTTGTGGAAAGACATTGAGAAAAAGGAAACCATATTGTCAATCAAGGACCTCGCAAGATTTTTGTTTGTTGAAAATACTTTTCTTGCAAGCAGTCTTCCAGATGTATGCACAGCTCTTCAATTATATTTTACTCTGCCAGTTACTTCTGCTACAGCAGAATTTTTTTTCTAAATTGAAGCTAATTAAAACGTTGCTGAGAAACACAATGTCCAAGACCAGATTAAGCGCTTTAGCAGTTCTGAGTATTGAAAATGAAACGTGTAGCTCCGATGACTTGAATGAAGTTGTTGAGTTGAGTTTCTGAGTGCCAAGCGCAAGAGAACTGGACCAATATTTTTGCTGTAGCTGGACTTCATAAAACCGAATGCGTTGTTTGTTCCAAAAAGTCAATGATTAAGTGAGTTTATTTCACTTTCATGCTATTCCATGTGAGTAAATATGTAATATGTCAATCTCTCCATTTTTAAGCTTGGCGCAGTTTAAATATTAAGTAGAAAGTTTTGGCGTCTTATCTCGCCCCACGTTGTGGTGCCATTTGGTGCAGTTTAAAAGCGTGTTGGCCGATGAGCGATGAGTAATCTCTTGATCTCGGGTCGCGGTGACGGAATAAAACATATACTGAAGTTCTCCAATTAAATTTATGAAGTTATTTGATTGCAAACTTTTTATTAACACAATTACTATGTTGTTATGATATGTTTTCTTGAACATTTCCCGCTAATCGACATGTCCGAAATCATATAATTCACAATTTTTCGGAAGATTAAGAAAATTTAATGAAAGTGTGTATTCAACTTTTTCGTGGGTATGTGTCTTTTAAGTAACCAACCGGCTCTTGTTTTAAATGTTTAATATTTGCGAGCTACAGAAGCGGCACCTGGAAAATAATGGTTGTGGTGATATCGGTCACTTGGTGAACGTGCTGAGGGTCCATATGAATTGGAATCAGAACTAAATGTTCAAGGAAAATATATCTCAGCAGTGGGATAGTGCTTTTAGGCGTAACATGGAAAAAACACAATGAAGAAATTACTAAGAACAGATATGTCTGTCACAGATAATTAACTGCATAAAATTCTGCAGAGCATGCGAGTTGGCTATCACGAGACACGACGAAAGTCAAAATTCATTATATCCCGGCGTGTTTCAAGGACTGATAAACTTCACAGCAGAATTAGATTTCGCGGTAAAAGAACATCTTAAGCAAGCCTGCTTTTTTCGGGGAACGTCGGAAGGAATGTAAAATAATTTATTGCAGTGTATGCTTGACATATACCAAGAAGTTAAGGGAAAAATTTCTAAAGCAGAGTACATTGCTGTAATGGCCGATTCAAATGGTGATTGTGTTTCGTTACCTGTTACCAAATGGCAGCGAGTGGAAAGATTCTAGGCATTTTTAAATCCAGGTGGACAAGGTGCGAACGCTCTCTCCCTGTGTGTGGAAAATGCGCTGTAGTACCATAGTATCTGTGAAAGTGAAAGTCGTGTCTCCTGCCAGGGAAGGAATTCTTCTTTGACAAGCTGGGGAAATTATTTAACGGGAAGGGAAACCCCCTCGCCTATAATTAGAACCCTACTGCACACCCACTGTGAAAAGTCATGAGCCGCCACTGATCAGAACCTTCCGTGGCTAACGAAAAAGGCGCTTTGCGTTAGCCACGAAAATCATCACAATGACGTCATACGCCGCGTATATTGTATGATTTAATGGTTGTTTCGGTCATGCCAGGAAAATAACATCACTTTGTATTTCAAAACTCCTAGCATGATATAATACAAAATAATAATTAATTATGTAAACATAATTGAAATATCGAAACAACATTAATAATTTGTCATTTCCACAAATTGGGAATAGATCAACTAACGAAAGAAAAGTATTAAATTAACAAAATCAAGTTGTTACTAATGATTGTTTGGTTTAAATAATCTTTTAAATATATATCTGCTTCAAGCTTTATTGGAAAGTAGGGCCCCCAAAATTTATTTGCAGGGTGGCTACGCCACTGTCGTCTAGTGTATAGCTTATGTACAGTTTGTTGTGTTTTAGCAATAAGGTGGATATAGACGATGATATATATGTATAAATTTGTGTACTACGTTGAGATTTTACACTTTATTATTTTTGGTTGGTTTTTGAATGTGTTTTAGGGTACTTACGTTTACATTGGCTACTTCTAGACGTGAAAGGCCGTGCTCTGTCAGTGTTGTTGCCCGCCGGCCAGCGGGCCAGCGCTGGGTAAATAAACTAGACGTCTTGTAACAGCGTAAGCTTCGATGGCTGGCCCCTTTTTCAAATTGCGGCGCCAGAGGAACTCACATATGTACATGTGAGACTAAATGTTGTGTTCCTTTGTATCGGCCGCAAGGTGTTCTATTTAGC
Source organism: Tenodera sinensis (assembly GCA_030765045.1). Taxonomy (NCBI): domain Eukaryota; kingdom Metazoa; phylum Arthropoda; class Insecta; order Mantodea; family Mantidae; genus Tenodera; species Tenodera sinensis. The sequence continues at coordinate 103,334 of JAUKNM010000040.1, forward strand.
ATTATTGAATGAAATATTACTAGAAATATAGGTAATTGAATGCATATGCTCAGCAACGAAGTTCTTGGAATGATTTACTGAAAATTATAAATAGATGGCATTAACGCAGTTTCCGTTTTTGAGAGTAAGTTGTTAATTTTTCAATAATTTATATTCGGTTAGCAATAGCTTCGGCCGCGTTAGGTTAGGTGTAGCTTAGGTTTGGTTATGTTAGGTTAGCTGTAATTTAGCTTTGATTACGTTAGGAGTAGCTTTGGTTAGGTTAGGTGTAGCTTAGCTTTGGTTAGGTGAGGTGTAGCTTAGCTTTGCTTAGGTTAGGTGCAGCTTAGCTTTGGTTAGGTTAGATGTAGCTTAGCTTTGGTTAGGTTAGATATAGCTTAGCTTTGGTTAGGTTAGGTGTAGCTTAGCTTTGGTTAGGTTAGATGTAGCTTAGCTTTGGTTAGGTTAGATGTAGCTTAGCTTTGGTTAGGTTAGATGTAGCTTAGCTTTGGTTAGGTTAGATGTAGCTTAGTTTTGGTTAGGTTAGGTGTAGCTTAGCTTTGGTTAGGCATAGCTTAGCTTTGGTTAGGTTAGGTGTAGCTTAGCTTTGGTTAGGTTAGCTGTAGCTTACCTTTGGTTGGGTTAGATGTAGCTTAGCTTTGGTTAGGTTAGATGTAGCTTAGCTTTGGTTAGGTTAGGTGTAGCTTAGCTTTGGTTAGGTTGGACTAGCTTAGGTGGTGTAGAGCGAGAGTATGATTTTTATGTTATCATAGTGATGTAATAAATCACGTGGTTACTGCTTGAAAGGGCCATTTGGGAAATGTACAGGGTTTGTTGGTAGAGTGCGTCGTAGCTCAGTGGAAATGTGATATACCGAAGAATGAAGGGTATCGTGGGATCAAATTTGCGTTAAGAAAATGTGGACTATATGAAGACGGAAGGAGAAGACGAGTGAATAGTAGCGTTGTGTGCGAATACGGTGATAGGCAAATTCGGGGATCAAATCGAGAAAGGTGAGGGACAAGGAAGGTAGTGGAGGAGAGAAGAGGCGAAGTGTACAGAAACTGCGTTTCAGTGTCTTTTTTCGTGAGTGTTAACTCTAAACTTTTTTCGGTTTTTTGCGGCAATTTGGAAATTTTTTGGCGGTTTGAGGCATTTTTGGAAGCTGGAATTTTAGATACATATTTATACGTGCCTAAGGGACATTTTGGGATAATTTTTGTTCCGACGGTGTTGGTCTGCGGAAGTTTATCCGCCAATATCTTTGCCAAACAGTGGCGGCTGGCAATGGAGGACTAGGATGCTGCCCTCCCAATAAATAAAAATAAGAAAGAAAAGCATTACTTCAATACATCAAAAGTATTACTTCAAATATCCTTAACATCAGACGTCATGCCAAAATACATTGGTACACTTCCTGTTTCTATTTACCCATTTTGTTTCGTGAAAAATGTTTTTACACCGCTAATACGCGGAAAGGCGCCGATGTTTTCATTACGGATACAGTTTCGGTCTGTAGCTATCCCTCCAAATATGTTCGCATGTTGTAGATACTGCCAGTGGAGAGAGGAGGTGCGCGAATGGCGCGAATGGCTTGACTATTGGCGGAGGGGTGTGGAGAGGAATGACAATTCGGGTGGCGCCCGGGTGGAGGGGGAAAGTGCGTGCGATAATTTTTCTCGGAACTGTCTGACTGCTAACAGTGCTGCCATTCGTATACATAAACACACCCACTCACCCACCCACTCTCTTTCTCTCTCTCTCTCTCTCTCTCTCTCTCTCTCTCTCTCTCTCTCTCTCTCTCTCACACACACACACACACACACACACACACACACACACACACACACACAGACACACGTACGCACGCACGCACAGACACACACACATATACATACTCGTTCCTCTTAAATTGAATTTTGTAATTTAAATTTATTGTAAATGAAATTTAGTTCTGAAGGAAGTTAGCTCTAATTGTACCATTTAAGGGACAATGTTGCAATGCGATAAAGCTATACCAAGAAAGTATATTAATGCTACATTCATGTTGGCAATTTTGCTAGCATGACATATTGAATACGTATTACGTCATAATATAATTAGCTCTGAAAGCAATGGTTCCAACCTTTGAAGTTCAAAAGTCCCAACCGAGTACTCAGAACGTCCCTTTTCTGTATAAAGTGTCCCACATCAAGAAAAATATGTGATTACTAGCTTAAAAAAAGATGGAAAAACACCCCACATGTAGGGCGATAAATTAGTATTGGAGTTTGGGTGTACAACTACGACATTTACCACCGCCCTTGCAATACTAGGTTAGATACAAATAATGTAAAATCAGGACTCGTGTTATTGAAGTATTTGCTCCTCCTACCAGTAGATACAGGTTTCCTTTTATGAAAACATTACTCCCCAAACACATACTCGAATCTTACCTATAGGTAATAGTGCATGGCTATTACTGTTGTGTCTGTAAGCAAACCTACTGTGCCCTTAGTGAGAGTGCTGATTGCTGGTTGCACAAACGACAGTTTGCGTGTGTTGTGTATTTAACTTCCGTGAAATGTTTATCTTTGCTGTTGTGTGTACCATAACCATTACTATGCTATGTTATAGGCAGCAATTATTAAAAGTCCCATATTCATCTCAGTATTTTTTCTTTTCAGGAAAGTCCCTTTGTCCCTTTCTGAAAAATATTTGGCAAAATGTCTCACAATATGGGACAAATCCCACGGGTTGGCAACACTGTCTGAAGGTAGCTATAACGGATAAACTACGGTTAAACAAACCCAGTTTTAGCCTTTAGCAGTGCTTTCGAGTGGTAGTGGAACCATGATGTGAATCTTCACGGGGACTGTCAAATAAATTAATGAACCATCAACAGTGTAACTAGCGTACTTAGTGCGGGTGTAACGAGTTTTGCGTCTCGATTGGAACTTAAGAAGCTCGGACCACCAAGACCAATGCTGAATATTGCACAAATTCAAAATATGATTGATCAGATGGAGGGTCATGCATAGCAATTTTACGATTTATGATTCATTTTCTTTTCACATATCTTCGGGTGAATTTCAGAATAAACTATCATGTCCATGCGCTAATTCTGAAAATATATTATGCCACTCTCCCAAATTTACGATGTACAAGCTGCCACTGTTGCCAAAACCTTATAAACTACAGATAACAGTGGAATGCTCCTATAATTATTATACTCTGCTTTATCTTCCTGCTTATTTGTGGAGCATATTATGGCAGTTTTCCAATCTTGTGACATCTCATTCTTCCACACCAACTGTACCAGTTCATGTATCATTTCCACTGTCTCCGCTTCTCCATACAATAGTAACTCCGTGGTATGCCATTTACTCTGGAAGTTTTGTTCTTTTTAAGCTCTTTAATTGCTTCAGCTAGTTGTTCCTTTGTAGGTTCCTCTACAGCAGGGCTAACAAACGTTACTCAGCAGGTGTGAACACATTCCCCTGCTTTCCCTCCATAAAACTGGAAAAGCGGAGAAAACAAAGTAAAAAGCTGATGCTAGCTAAAGCATGCTGTGGTAGTTATGGAGGAGGGGAGACTCATCTCTTCACACCTGAGGAGTAAAATTTGGCAGTTCTGCTCTACTCCTTTTACTGGTCCTACTCTATTCATTTTCCCTTTAAAGTCCTGATCCATTTTTTTTTGGTTTATTTAACAATTCCTAGAAATATACAGCCCACATACATAAGCCTTCATTTTTATTTAGTATTAGTTTTCCATTATTGTTATAATAGTACATTATTCTTGGTTGAAAATCATTTTTCTTATATTTTATGCTACTATACAACTCTCTCACATCCTTTTTCCTAGTAATTCATCTGTCTCTTGAAATCTCTTTATATTATGTGCTTCTATACTCTTTCCTTGCTTCCTTTCTCTCTCTTTTTTTTTTTTTTTATACAGCCTGTTCTTGCTGCTCTTGTGTATCTACCATGTCTCAACTTTAACTTGCAAAACACCAATAGATGGAAGGAAAGAACAAATTATTCCATGCACTGTATTATCTCATGCCTAATGTTCTGATTTATTTTTTCTGTATTAACAGATTTTGGTCACTGGAGAAGGTAAATGTAAGTCACCAAGCCAGCCTATCACAGTAACATGATTTAATGCATCAACTCAATTAACACTGCATGTTTACATGAGTGCCTCTACTTCTTCCTTCAATGTTTTCCATGTTTTTATTTAGAAACAAGAGTTTATGAAATGTTACATTCATTCAGTTTCAGGAAACACAATCAAGGTGTCTCAAAGACTAAAGTAGCTGAGAGTTAAGTATGCACATGACAGCAATCTGACTCACTCACTTGCAAAGGAGGCTAACCCTATCTCATCCAATTTTGTTGTTACCTAGTATTAACAGTCAAGTGCACTCTCCGACTTTATGATCCAGCAAATATTGGGGGCATGTGCAAGGTAATAATATGAAGTCTCCACTTCTTTCATCCCTTCTCTAGCTTAAGTTAAATGCAAAAACTCTCAATAATGCACAACAAAAATTTAAAAGTATCAAAAAGGAATTAACTGAAGTTTTATCTCAAAGTGTTAGACATACTTTGAAACCACTGAGTATCAAGAGGATGAATGGATGAACAGTATTGAGGTCCCATCCCTATTTTTAACATATGTTGAAATGGATAAATTACCAACATAAAAGTGAATAATGGTACAGAGGATGTCACCAATGGTTTTAAAACTCTCTTAATGAAATAGTTTTTGCAAGTACCACTTCTGGTTTTCTCCTGTAGTGAGTTTGACTTATGGTCATGAATTGTAGATGAGCCAGAAATCTCTTGTTGTAGGTACTAGTACAAACACTAATTCAGGTAAAGGTAAAGAATTTTATTCAAAAGCTGTACAAGTAAATGTCAGTGATCCTGAAGAGGGAATTCTTTATTATGAAGAACAACTGCATTAGTATTTCAATACCAAAGTTGAAAACTATTTATAAATTAACAGTAAGCAAAATATAATAAATTGTAATTGTTTTCCATTAAAACATCATTATTGTAATACAGACATTAAAAAAAGCTTATGTATGAGTTATATAGCTGTTCTGTGAACTGATAGATAACATTTGCTATTATGCACGCTCCTCCTGCTGTGTTTACTTACAGAAAATTTATTTGACTAGCTTTACAACTCATTATTAACCAGTTATGGTAATATACCCTATGAAATTTAACATGTTTAACAGCTCACTATTTCTAAATCTCTAAAATGATTATTTTCATAACTGGATCCTAAATAAATTTAAGACATTGATACGTAAAGTAGAAGACATTCACTTTTAAAAAATTTCAGTTTTCTTACAAACCATTTTCTTCCCCCAATAAGCACTGAAACTTAATAATGAACAGAATTATGGCTTCATTGAAGTCTTTTTTTTAAAAAAAAGTGCCATTTTGAATACCTTTCTTGAATTTAGTTAAAAGGGAAGTTGTTTTTGCTTGCAGGTATAAAACAGTTGAATAAATGTGGCACAGGAACATAAATACTTGTCTAAGCTATTAAAGCTTCAGAAGTACATTTTTCTGCATATAAAAGGCATGTAAGAGAAAATTTTTTGTAACCACAACAGACATTACTAGAAACTGTATGAGTTTAACCCTAGCATTACCAAGGGGTGTGGGGGTACTTTATGCCCATCTTCTGTATTTTTTAAATTCTGTGTTTTAATTTTTTGAATTAAAGACATGCACCTAATAGTTATTGTCAATCACTGTTTCTACTACTGAATTGCATATTTGTTTCAAAGTTTTCATTCTTGGTCTTTTTGAGAAACAATGAAATGTAAAGGTGGTCATAACGTACTGCCCCATTGGTATAGGTAATGTGACTCATATAAAAATATAAAAAAGGAACAGTTCAACAATTTTAAGTATTACCTTTATAAACATGACAAAATATAATACCCAATTTTAAAATAAATTTGTTTTAAAAATTGCTCAGACATTTTGTTACCAGTGGTCGTCATAAAGCCCCCCCCCCCCCCATTGGTAGTCCAAGTTCTGGAATAAGCATTGGCATTGCAAGAGTTAAATATTATTGTAAAGTTAATTGTATACTTAAGGGTAAACTTAAGTGTTTAACTAAAGATGTTGATTATATTTGTTAACTTACTTATCATTTTCAAAGCAATGACTGTCATTTCACTAACAAAGTATAAAATAACTATCACCATTATCATCATCATTATGTTATTATTAAAGTCTTAAAGCATTGATTTTCAAAGGTATCACATAACTCCACAATAGCGCTCTTCACTATCATATGTTTAAGCTTGCCATCACTTTCTGGAAGTCTGAAAGTGCATTATAATCTGGATCTGAGTTTATATCAGCAAATTCTCTGCTTGAATCAGATTTTGAAAACAGAGGATTATATCGACTCAGAGAAAGTGGACATGGGAGAAGTTCTGGCATTACTGAATGATGTGTTATGAGTGCAGTAAGAGTTGAAAACTCCTTCGTGAAACCCTGTAAAAGAAAGAAAAACACTTTTACTTTTAGTTAATATGAAAAAATCAAAATTTTCTTGAAGAATTATACAGACTGGTTCAGTATGCTAAATGTTTATAAACACAACTTGTAAAAGACAAATCAAAAGTATATGCACTGTTCGTGAACTTGTCATGAAGTAGGAGCTTATACAGAGTGGAGGTGAAATGATCCATCAGACTTTAACAGCGAATTTCTCATGTTGTGAATAATAAGAAAGTCTAATACCAAAATGATGAAAAGTTCATCGTTTTCTAGAAAAAAATATTTTTATCAAAATATTTATCAGCACCTGGCTGAATTATTATTGATTGAAGGTACTTGATTTATGGCTATATTCATAGGAAATTGAATAAATGACAAATTTTTCCTTTGGCGTATTTCAATAGGTTTAACGGTTTTTGTGTAAATCAAATTTAAAAGAACCCACAATTTGTTGTCTTTTGTTGCAATAAATTGTGCGTTTTTTAAATTTAATTTACACAAAAACCATTGAATCTATTGCAATATGCCAAACGAAAAAGTTGTAGTTTATTCAATTTTCTATGAATATAGACATAAATCAAGAACCTTCAATGAATAATAATTCACCCAGGTGATAAATTTTGTTGATAAAGATATTTTTTTCTGGAAAACTATAAACTTTTCAACATTTTGGTATTAGACTTTCTTGTTATTCACAACATGAGAAATTTGCTGTTAAAGTCTGACAAATCATTTCAATTCCAACCTATATGTATTATTAGTTAAATTTTCTTTTGAGCTAAATAATTTTAATACCCCTATTATGAAGTATCAAGTAGGTATGTATAAGCATCAACTCATACAGGCAGGAGAGATAGGTGTATATTTCCATATCTAAGTTAAAACATGAAAGAAATATAGCAAGAGTCAAAGCCGAAAGAACCAAGTGTCCAGAAGATGTACAAAACTGGAGAAGAAAAGCAGCCATTTTTAAGAAAGAATTAATTACAGCAAAGAGGGCCAGTTTCACAAATTTTGTAGAACATATGGACTATAGGAAAGATGGAAATAAAATATACAAATTCCTTAATAAAACAAAATTATCAAAAAATACAACTGAACCATTAAAACATAATAACAAAAGCTTAACTACAGATAGGAAAATAGCAGAATCCCTTAACAAGTTTTATGCTCAGTCACAAAGAATACCCCAAGCGTATAAAAAACAAGATAAAACTATCCAAAAAACTATCAGAGAAACTAATAAGCCATGATACCGAAATTTAGATTTCCGATCGAATGGGCTTTTGAAAAAGACACGTTTTAATTTAATTGCCGGATATGAGATTTGCGATAAATATTGAGTAATAACATAAATAGATAATATAGCAGGAAGTGTTGTAAGGTGAGCAAGATATGAGTAAATAATAGTCGTTAAATTTGTAGAATAAACGCATTATTGGTTTGAAATTAACGAGTCATGACGTTATACCACATAGTTTAAATACACGTTCGAAAGTCAGTTCTACAAACCTTAAAAGTCGCGCGAGATATCTAATAAAATATAAAGTAAACATCGTTTAATCCTAAAAAAGTAATTATATATTTGAAATTCATAAAAGAACATGTTATAATAGAAAGGGACATTTCTAAATTGCGGGAAAAGGAAATAGCATTTTGGATACGAGGCTTTCTTGGATGACGTCATGACATTCAAATGGAGCGAACGGTTTTCTTAGCGTGGGTAAGAGAGAAGCGTCTAGTCAGTACTCAACGAGAGACCAGTACGGGAGGTCGCGCTGCGCGGATGTGAGCGCGATGCCTCTACAGATACAAATAGAATCGGCATATCTCCCGAAAATATTTGAAATAAAGGATATGAAAAGTTGTTCTTGGGTTGTCCATTACACTTACGCAAACCCGAGATAAAGAGATCTTATGCAGAACTAGCCGAGGCGAGCTACATCGAAGGGCAACGTCACGTCACCAACGACTTCAGCTTCAAATGGCGAGGCAATAACTAGGACACAACGAAAATTACAGCTTCAAATTGGCGCCCAACGTGGGGCGCCGGAAGAATGGACCAACCCCCAAGACGACCAGATCAGCATCGAGCCAGCAGACAAGAAGGTGCCCAGCGTGTCAACATCTGTGAAACGTGTAGTGAACAAGTTTAAGTGCAGTTAAAGTGAAATAGTGAAAATATTGAAAATTTTGGTGAGTAGAAAAACACATGTAAATAGCTTAGAAATGGAAGACAGTGACACTGATTTTTTAGGTTTTGAAAGTCCGGAAATTGAGAAAAGTGTAAGTAGGATGGAAGAATTTAATCGGAATGTAATTGGTAGCAGAATATGCCAAGAAGTAGAAGATCAGAACGTTAGAGAAACACCTAGAGGTAGTTCAGAAATGTTTAGTAGTAATTTAGAAAGGCCAGCATTTATGTCAGAAATAGAGAATATGTTTCAAACGATAATGAAAAAGATGAGTACAGAGTTAAGTCAAAAGATAGATGAAAATAGTAAAGAATTAAGAACAGTGGAAAAGATGAGTACAGAGTTAAGTCGAAAGATAGATGAAAATAGTAAAGAATTAAGAACAGTGGAAAAGATGAATACAGAGTTAAGTAAAAAGATAGATGAAAATAGTAAAGAATTAAGAACAGAGTTAAGTCAAAAGATAGATAAAAATAGTAAAGAGTTAGGACAGAAAGTAGAGAAGGGACAACAGGAATTGGGAATGCAATTGGAAAATCAGAAGAGAGCTTTCGAAACCTTTAGGGAAGAAGTTAGGGAGGAAATTAATAAAGTTAGTAGTGAAGTAAAAGAAAATAGAGAACAGGTAGAACAGGTTAAGGGAGAATTAGAGACAATAAGGCAAGAAGTAAAGAATTCTGAAAAGAAATTAGGTCAACAAGTGAGTGAAAAATTAGATAAAGAAAGGGAAAAAGTAACATATAGATTAGACAAACAAAGGGAAGAAATTAGAGAAGAGTTACAGGGGTGTAAAGTTAGAATAGAAAGATCTGATGTAGAAAATGAAAGGCAGGCTAGAAATTTGGAGGATGTTACAGACCAAATAAAAGGGGTAGTAACAGAAATTACTCAGGTAAAAGAGGCCTTAGAAAATTTGAAATTAAATGAAAATGCATGTAATCACAACAATCTTAGTAATGAAGTTGCAAGAAACGAGGCAATACCAGGTGTATCAGCTGACATTTCGATGCAAAATAGAGGTAACAGTAATTCCCATTCTGATCTCGGAAATAGCTCAGGGATAGGTGACAATTCAAATTTACATTGGCCTAACCATGTCTTAAATGAAATGACACCTCCAGTTTTTGAAAATGAAGATTCAGATGATCTTAAAACCTTTTTAGAAGGGTTACAAGAGTACTTCACGGTGAAACGTATACCAGAGGAGTACAAGATGGTGATAGTAAGAAAATGTCTAAAGGGTAATGCTGCCAATTGGCTAGGCCTTTCTATGGGTAACAATAATGACTACAGGACCTTTAGGAACATCTTTTTAACCAGATATTGGGGAGCTAGTAGGCAGGCTAATATTAGAGTTGAATTAAGCAATGGAAAATTTAATCCTAGATTGGAGGAATCAATGGTCAACTATTTTATGAGAATAGCGAGAAAATCGAAGATGTTGGATCCTCCCTTGGATGAAAAAGATCTAATAAATATAGTTACTCCACATTTTCCGGAAACGCTTCAACACTACCTAATCATAGCCCGACCCGATAGCATTGCAGCTATGATCGAATTATTATCAGCCTTAGAAGTCAATAAGCCAAAACACGCATTTGGAAATAAATATGAAGGAAAAGAAACTGTAAATTCTTTCGGGCAAGGGGCACAGTATTATCAGAATAGAAGTGAGATTAGGGAAAGATATAAAGGACCAATACCAAGGATGGAATCATTCCGGTGGGAAAATCAAGGTAGATATAACCAGGAAGGGCGTCACCAAAATAGAAATGGTAATCAAAGGGGAAGAAATATAAGGGTAAATTATATGAATACAAATAGATTTGATCGAGGTAGACGGGGACGTTATTTTGGACATAGTAGAAATTCAAATGATGGGTATTGGACAAACGGAGATAATGAGTTTAGACCGAGGTCACCAAGACAGGGAGAAAGGTATTCAAATGGACGAAATTCCCCGAAAATGCGGAAATGGTCGAGGCCATTAACACGGTCAAAAACATGGTAGGAAGTAACCCCGATTTAATGCAGGAAAACAGAAGTAACAATTTGGGAAATAGTACAGGAGCAATACCTAAAAATCAGGGAAACGCCAGACCCGGTCAAACGCGCCTTCAGTGAGAACTGGGTATCCTAGTAATGATTGTGATAAGTACTCGGAAATAAATAGTCCTGGAAGGCAAATGATGATACAAAAGAAAAGAGAATGTAAAAATAGAATCGACGAAAACGAAAAAGTAGGAGATCCATCTAAAATCAAAATTGGAGTAAATGGAAAACAGTACAATGCAATTATAGATACGGGATCAAATAGCACCGTATGCTCACAAAATTTTTATGATAATTTACAAAGTAGTGGTTTTAAAGTAATGTCTTTACCAGTTAATGGGATATATTGCTCGCTAGCTGTGGGAAAACGAAAAGAGAGAGTAAAATTTCAAGCAATGATAAATATTGAAATAAATGGGAGAATACTTGGAATTTTATTTCTGATTGTAGGAAGACTTGTGACAGATATTATAATAGGTTGTGATTGTCTTTATGCCTGGGAAGCTGTGGTGAATTTTAAAAACATGATTCTAGAAATGAAAGTTGTAGATGAGACCATTATAGTGCCTTTTGTGGAAGATAGTAGTTCAGAAACTATTGTAAGAGAAAAAGAGGAAGAAGAAATCCAAGGGGATACATTCTTTGTAGAATATGTTAAAGTAGGAGCTATGGAATTAACTGAAGTAAATGTCAAAGAGTACAGAGTCGATAATAAAGAAAATGTAGAATGGGATAAAAATGATTTCATAGACAATTTGAGGGTTTCTGACGCAACTAGGTACTATGATAGGGAGAGTAGTGAAGACTTAGAAGAATTGTTGAGGAAAAAAGTAACTCAGGCTGATCAACTAAATGAACAACAGAGGGATAAATTGTTTGAAATATTAATCCGAAATAAAGAAGTATTGTCTGAGAAACCTGGTAAATGTAATATTTATACTCATTCGTTTGAGATGATACCCATCAAACCTTTTACACATAAAGCGAGAGCTATCCCTAGTACAATAAGAGAAGAGGTAGATGCAGTTATAAAGTCAATGTTAGAAGATGAGGTTATTGAAATTTCGAATTCAGAATTTGTGAATCCCCTATGTATTGTAAATAAGGCCAATGGGAAGATTAGGGTGACATTAGATGTGAGAAAACTAAATTATTGTTCATCATACTTTCCATCAGAGAATCCAACAGAACGTGTCCTCCGAGATATAGGAATTTATTTACGTGTACTTACACATCATAATCACAAGGATTGGGTGAAATATTGTCCATTGATAGAAAAGATTATCAATCACACCATTAATGTAACTACTGGGTTTGCACCAATAAAATTAATGTTAGGAATTGAACCAGAACCAATATTGATCGGGGAACCAAAAACACTGAAAAATAATGACATTCAGTTAAGTGAAGAAGAAAGAGCGAAAATTGCTTTTGAACGAATCAAGAAAAAGGCAGAGAAGCGAAAATTAAAAAAAAAAGAGTAGAAAACATAAATGGGAACCTAAGATAGGCGATTGGGTACTAGTTAAAGACCATAAGTTATCAAGTGCCTTGCGAGGTAGGAACAAAAGGATGGAATTGTTATATAAAGGTCCTGCAGAAATTATATCAAAATTTGGTTATCATACCTATGAATTAAAAGATGTTAAAAATGAAAAATGTCTGGGAAGATGGCATAAACAACTCCTTCGACCATACAAGAAACCGTGTGGTGCCTTGGAACCTTGATTTAATGTAAAAGAAAAATTGGAAATGTCATTTGTCTATTGGCGCCCAATCAGCTTTGAGATAAAATGTAAATGTTAGCTTACTTGAAAATCATATATTGGTCAGGTACTTACATATCCATGAAAAATGCAGAATGTGAATTGCTATCTACTACAAAGAGCCTAAAAATATATTGTATAGAGCTCACAATAACAGCTTCAGAAAGATTGTTAAATTGTTCATCTCTGCATAGAGAGAAAACAGAATATTTACTTTGTAAACATTTGTTAAAATATTTAGATGTATAGATAGTTATCACAGCAAGACAAAGAAAGAATTTGTCTGAAGAGTGTAATGGATTTATATAAATATATGTGTTACAATAACAAAAGTGAAAAATCACAGTGCAAGTGATAGTGAGAGCGAAGTGAGCAAACATGAACTAAAAGAAGGAAGTATAAAGAAAGACTCTTGAAATTTAACCTTTATATAAAAGCTTCACAGAAGAAACCATAACATATTGTAATTAGTATTTAAGGATTAATGTTAAGTCAAGTGTATAATTGTTTGTCATGTTAAAAAGATTAATGAGAAAATGTGTTAATAACCAATTTCAAAAACAGTGTAATTGAAAATTGTATATAATGGGAGTGTTGCCGATTATTCAAAATACAGGAGTAATTTTTAATTTTTCTTTCGGGCAAGACATTTACATTATTTTATTATGAAATAATAAAATAACATAAATGGGGGCATTTGATACCGAAATTTAGATTTCCGATCGAATGGGCTTTTGAAAAAGACACGTTTTAATTTAATTGCCGGATATGAGATTTGCGATAAATATTGAGTAATAACATAAATAGATAATATAGCAGGAAGTGTTGTAAGGTGAGCAAGATATGAGTAAATAATAGTCGTTAAATTTGTAGAATAAACGCATTATTGGTTTGAAATTAACGAGTCATGACGTTATACCACATAGTTTAAATACACGTTCGAAAGTCAGTTCTACAAACCTTAAAAGTCGCGCGAGATATCTAATAAAATATAAAGTAAACATCGTTTAATCCTAAAAAAGTAATTATATATTTGAAATTCATAAAAGAACATGTTATAATAGAAAGGGACATTTCTAAATTGCGGGAAAAGGAAATAGCATTTTGGATACGAGGCTTTCTTGGATGACGTCATGACATTCAAATGGAGCGAACGGTTTTCTTAGCGTGGGTAAGAGAGAAGCGTCTAGTCAGTACTCAACGAGAGACCAGTACGGGAGGTCGCGCTGCGCGGATGTGAGCGCGATGCCTCTACAGATACAAATAGAATCGGCATATCTCCCGAAAATATTTGAAATAAAGGATATGAAAAGTTGTTCTTGGGTTGTCCATTACACTTACGCAAACCCGAGATAAAGAGATCTTATGCAGAACTAGCCGAGGCGAGCTACATCGAAGGGCAACGTCACGTCACCAACGACTTCAGCTTCAAATGGCGAGGCAATAACTAGGACACAACGAAAATTACAGCTTCAGCCAAAAGATATACAAAATGATATTTTTATTCAGGATTTTAACGAAACAGAACTAGATTTAGCAATAGAACAATTACAGAACAAAAAATCTCCAGGACCTGACAAGATCCACCCAGAGTTTATTAAACACCTTGGCAGGAAAGGAAAAGAAATTGTACTTAAACTGTATAACACGTGTTGGAGAATGACTGTGCCTTCCGACTGGAAAAAAGCCATTATCATCCCGATTTTAAAGAAAAACAAACCCTCAAACAATATTAATAGTTTCAGGCCAATATCTTTGACCAGTGTTATTGCAAAAGTGATGGAAAGAATGCTGGCATCTAGACTTAACTGGTTCCTAGAATATTACAACTTAATTAATAGTTCACAGACCGGCTTCAGACAGAATCACAGTAGAAGTGAAAATGTACTCCTACTAAGCCAAGACATCAAGGAAACTTTCAATAGAAAGGAGGATACCTTGGCAGTATTCATTGATTTTAAATCAGCATATGACTCAGTCTGGAGAAACAAATTAATTGAGAAGTTGCAATCAATAGGTGTGAAAAGTAATATGCTTAAATGGATAACTCAGTTTATTTCACAAAGATTTTGTGCCACAAAATATAATACATACATTTCCAAATATAAACAAACACACCGAGGACTTCCACAAGGTGCTGTTCTGAGCACAACACTCTTTAACATATATATAAATGACCTTCCATCAATAACAAAAACTTCAGAAACCAAAATTGCTTTATTTGCTGACGATGTAGTCATTTGGACTCCAGGCTCTCCAAAAAAACCTGAATTAATTAAAGACAGAATAGAAACAGCCCTAAACAAAGTACATGAATGGAGCTCCAAAAACCTCATGACTATCAATGTGGAAAAAACAAATTATGAATTATTTACACTAAAATACAAACCAGTTAATATTAGCATAAATTATAATGGTAAACCACTCAAAGCAGTTGATGATGCCAAATACTTAGGCATCACTTTTGACAGAAAACTAAGTTGGAAAAAACATATAACAAACATCTCAGAAAAGGTTGAAAAGAAACTGCAAATCCTGAAAAGGTTAGCTGGTGCTAAATGGGGCTGCTCAAGGAGAGTCCTTAACACAACATACAAAATTTACGTTAAACCAAACCTCTTGTACTGTTCTGAAGCTTTAATAACAGCAGCAAATGCTAACATCAATAAACTTGAACAAATACAAAATCAGGCTCTTCGCCTAATCACTGGAGTAGTTAAATCCACACCTATTGATGCCATGCTTGCCTTAACACGGACCCCATCAATAACAACAAAAATAGAAGAACAAGCATTGCTTCAACACGAGAAAATGTTATGACTGCCAAACTCTAAATGGACAGAAGAGAACCTCCCTCCTTCAATCCTTAAAACTCATAGTAGTTTCCTAGAAAAGGTAACACAGATTAAATGCAACTTGAACATTCCTAACACCAGAGAAAATCTACTTATAAGAGAAAATCCATTGGAATTATTGCAACCTACCTTCAGTTTGGAATTAATAGAGGAAATAAGTAAATCAGACACACCAAAAGAAATACAAAAACTTCTAGCTCTGGAAACAATCAGTACTAGGTATCCCACAGAAGAATGGCTGCACATATATACTGATGGATCCTCCACGGAAAACCTTACTGGAGCTGGAGTTACATGTTCACATTTTTCCTTTTATCATTCTATTGGCAGAGACACAACAAATTATGATGGAGAAATAGAGGCTATATACATTGCTCTCCGACAATTATTAAATCTTCCCTTAAATAAATTTAACAAGGCAGTAATTCTTTCAGATTCTAAAGCTGCAATTCAGGGAATATGTTCAAATACTACAAAGAAGTCAACAAAAATTAGAGAATGCTACAAAATGTTAACACAACTCCAAAAAGTTAATAAGACTGTTCATCTCCAATGGATTCCAGCACACTGTGGAGTCATGGGGAATGAAGCTGCAGACTCACTTGCAAAGAAAGGCACAACAATAAAACAAAAGTCTAAATTCAATTTCTCATATTCCTCAATAAAACGCTTCATCACTAAAAAATTTTCTCATTCATGCCTACAAGAAATAGAAACAAATGCCAAAGATAAAAAATGGATTACACTACTTTCCAACCCAGATATAATCCCCCAGAGACCAAGGAAAACAGCGGTTGCAGCCTTCTGACTACTGACAAATCACGACTGCTTAGCAAGTCATCTCTACAGAACAGGTATCTCAGCTTCACCAATATGTGTCCTGTGTAACGATCCAGCAGAAATGAACAAAGACCACTTGAAGACCTGTGAAGCATTAAGATCAGAAGAAACTACAGTTCAAAAGTATTGGAAAGCACGAATGCTAATGGCTTCATTGCCAGATGCAAGGCACTAGAAAACAACAACAACATATTTCCATAGGACTCAAAATTGACCAAGATTTATCCATAGCTTCCTTTTTATACCGGTGTCAAAATAGATAACTCAAATACAACATATGTTAATAAGAAATAGGTGTTATATTCACATGGCCTTCTCTACTCATTATAGTTCTCAAACTAGTATTGTAAAACCTTATTCTTCTTTGGCATGCAGGTTGATTGAGATAGATGTTTTCATAAATAGTTGAATTATACACTTTGTTATAGGTCCAACAGGTACAGTGATAATCAAATGTTTTAAAATTGGTCATTATATAGTGACCGTGAAATTCAATACTCTTTCCGTTATATCATGAGAAAGTGAACAGTGGCAGCACTTTAAAAATAACACAAAAGTGTTAAAAAATTCATGCCGCTAATAATAGACATTTCAGAAGTGGTTAATGCCATGAAAAAGTTATTAAAAATGAACTGTATATTTTGTGCAGTATGCATCCGACTATTTATTATGGTTTAGCTATTATATAAACTCCTTTTGAATGAAGACTTCACAGGCTTTTCCCAGGTAGTTCCAGATATACATTCTATGTGGACCCAAATGACCAAGTTGTTGATGGGCCCATAAACTCCATCACTCACTATACATTCCATGCGGCATATAAGTTTGTTAAACATGGGCATCGCAAAGGGGGAGCATGGGGGGCCGAGGCCCCCTCTTGGAAATTAATGCATTTACTGTGCAGTTAATTACTACTAGACTATTGTTTTAATTTTGATTTAAATTACAGTTTTTATTTAGCACAAATTAATATACTTATCCACAACAAATACTACAACTGATATATTTTTTATAGTTTTTAGCAACACAATAATGGATTAGTATTGTTTGATTGCGAACTTCCAACATGCGGCCCTCCTCTGAAAAAAAGTCTACCGACGCCCATGTTGTTAAATATATGATAGTTTAATCAAAATCATTAAAGCTTATTTTGAGAAACTAAACATATTTCAGTTTTTACATGTAAAGAGACTTTCTTGAAAATCTTTGTGTTGCATCTTTGGAAGATACTGAATTTAATTTAAAATTTCAGTATTTATGGAGCAATTTTTTGTTGAGTTACACTGCTCATACACACAGACCATACTGACCTTTTTCTATTTCTTTTGTTTTGTTTGAGTTAAGAAGCTTCAAACACCTGTTTCTAGAAAAGTCTCAACATCATATTTTTGGGTAGAATGCTTACAAGGTACAGGTCAAGAGAATAATAACAAACATGATGCAATATAATACAAAGACAATTCTTCTTTTCCTCTCCCTTATGCCCTTTCGAGTGTCAGGTGTCCTCAGTCAGTCATGATCTATTTCCTATATTTTGTCTTATCCCTAGTTAGTTGTTTAGCTTCCCTCAAAGTCTTTCCTTTCTTATTCACTATTTTCTCTCATAATCACTCCATTGTATTCTTGGTGACCCTCCCCCTCTGGCATCCCATACCTGTTTCAGTTTCCTGCTCTCATCCATACAATTTGTGTCCAAACCATCTTAAAACATTTGTCTCTATCTGTTTTATTACTGGTTCTTGATCAAGGATATTTCTTATTTGACAGTTTCTTATTCTGTCCCTTCTAGTTTTCCCTATACATTTCTGTATTTGTAATTCTACTTTCATTTTCCGTCAATGCTGTTCAGCTTTCCGAGCTATAAAGATGTGTTGGGACATAAACTGTTACATATTTGCATTTTTGTATCATTGTGAATTTCCTCTTTGCCTATTAGTGTTTGATTGATTTGGTAACAGATTTGATTTACCTTACTTATTCTATGATTTATTTCTGCATCTATTTTTCTTTTGAATTGGTGATTGTCTCTAAATATTCAAAGTTCTCAATTTGCTCCATGGTTTCCCTGTTCCATTTGATATTTATTCTTCTCTATGTCCCTTTTATTGCATGCATTACTTTGCTTTTATTTACATTTACTTCCATGCTTCTATCTTTGCATATATTGGCCCACTCTGTAATTGAATTCTGTTATTGAATTCATGTTCCAATTTCCTATTTTCACCCATCTAGTTCTTCTTTTACATTGTTTAAATATTTGGTCCATGTATATAATAAGCAGTAATGGACTCAAGTTGTGCCCTTGTTTTACTCCTCTATTCATTTTACATTCTTCTGATTTGGCACCTCCTATTCCTACTACCCCTGTAACTTTATTATATATACATTTTAACTTCTTTAGCAGTATCTCTGAAGTTTGCTCATCTCTTAGGGCTTTCCACATTTGTTCTCTAGGTACTCAGTTGAAGGCTGATTTCAGGTCTATAAAAGCCAGATATAGTTCCCTCTCTCTACTCATCATTCTATCTATTACTTTCCTCAATATGAATATTTTGTCTTGTGTCTGGCGCAGTGGCCTGAAGGCACCTTGTTAATCCTCCATACTTTCTTCAATTTCCTTTCTCAATCGGTTTTCCAGTATTCTTGAATACAGTTTCATTACTGCCAATGATAGGCATATAGCTCTGTTTAGTTTCACATTTCACTGAAGTATGGCCATTGGCAGACTTTCTTTCGGGAGGGGGGGGGGGGCACATGTTGGAAGTTTGCAATCACATAATATTAATTCATTATTTTATTGCCAAAAGTTATAGCATTTGTTGCGGATAACCATATTAATTTGTGCTAAATAAAAATTTTTCTTTACTTCAAAATTAAAATAATAGTTTAATAGTCAGTAATTGATTGCACATTAAGTTTGAGACAGAATATTAGAAGACCCCAAAAGAAAATCGTTTATGTGAATATTGTTAAAAGTGTAATTTGTTTTTCGATATTGGTATGAGTTGGTTAAATGGCGAAAACGTGTTAATAATGTTCATTGTTACAAACAACTAAGTTTGCCCAAAGACGTCATAAATCTTTCCATATTTGATTTTAATATATATGTATAAATATTAGAATTATATGTGTTCCATAATAAAAGTAAGGGAGGATGGTTAGGGATCGCTTCCCTAACAAGAAAGAACTATTTGATGGACGCATACGCGGATGTATACGAAAAAGGCGGTGTCCTGTGAGGTGACGCCATAAACTGTCCATTCGCGTGTGTGTAATCTAGGTGAAAGGACATATTTAGGTAGTGTGAACATAGAATTTTCACCAGACTTTCATCAAGCATTAGTTCCACTAAATGAAAAAGTGGAAACGTTTTAAATCATTTAGAATGGTGCTAAGAGGAATTATTTAATGTAAAATATCGATAAAGTGTTAATAAAATAATACATTGTGGTGAAGAAACATCGTGTGATTTTTCATTCCATCCGTTACCACACCCTGAGATCACAAAGATCTCAATAGCTCAAAGACACAACGTCATTAATAATTACAAAAACCGCACCAAGTTCATTAATTTCCAAGAGGGAGGGCCGCGGTCCCCCCTTGGTCCCCCTTCACAATGCCCATCCTTGAAGTTCCCTTTTTCTGTATGGGTATTATAATGTTTCTCTCCCAATCTTTCGGAGTTTCCTCTTGACTCCATATCTGTCTAAGTAATTCGGTCAGCCATTGTTTAAGTTTTCCTCTTCCACAGGCATTGACAAACATGTACTCAATGAGGCCTCGCAACTATGACGTTTCAGGGGCAGCGCTTACTCTGCCTCCCCCTCCCTCACAGCCTTAACTGGCACTGCATACACACCGATCACGGGCAGACTGCCCTGTCGTGTTTTACCTGCACTTTTAAACATGTCTGTCAAACTGTAATTTAATACTAAGACTTAAAGATAAATTTCTTTATTTATAACTTTGAAGGATATAGTTTATTTAACTTAAAGTCTTAGTATATTCATAGAATTAGAGTGCATCTAATTATTCCTGGTCTGTTAAATTTGATATCTAGAATAGCACTTTGATGATTTCTTCTCTCATCATGTAAGCAACGTAAGGTGTTTGTTGTGCTCTAAAGTTCAAAAAGGCACTCATCAATGGAACATCAAGGAGCATTATGATACATGTCATAAGATCACCATACAATTATAGACAAGCATGTATTCATAAATTTACACCACGATTTAAAGTAGCATAACACTGACTTTATTCATTTTATTTTTTTTTCAGGTCTAGATTGGACTAACCAATTGCAATAACTCAAAGAGCAATATTCAGATAATACACCTAATATTAATTAAAATATTATAACTAATAGATAACTTCACGCCAGCTATGCTGTGAGAATTGCTCAGTCACTGAGGTGTTTTGGTGATGGAGATTTCATAAAAAATGTGAGAGTAAGGTTGCCAACATAATTTGCCCTGAACAATATTATATTTTTAGTAATATTGCATTATCACCACGAACCATACAGAGAAGGATACATAAAATAGCAGAAATGACCGAAAAAAGACTACAAGCCGAGGTCCATGAATTTATAGCCATTTCTCTCACATTGGATGAAAGCACTGACAACGTTGACACAGCACAATTGGTAATTTTCATTCGTGGAGTTACTAACAACCTCTTGATACAAGAATATATGCTTGAAGTCATTCCACTTAGGGAACATACAACAGGGACGGAATTATTTCAAGCATTTAAGAAATGTGTAGAAAAGAAACTGAATCCAAAAAAAATCTTGTATCGCAATTAACAGATGATAATTTGCGTGCTATACTGAGAGTGGCTACTTGTGATATATCACTAGATTTTCATGGTACATTGCAAATAGAAGTGAAATGAAATATATTACTCAAATGTCTAGGCCTACCTAAAGTATCGTAGACCAAAATAGCTGAATTCAAGTATGTGTACTATTCCTTATTGTACTCTATAGCGAGCGAGTCCAGCACTGACTTTGAACGAAGGTCAGTGCCATCCCCTGTTCTACATTATGTCATGTGCATTGCGGGTTGCATGTTGAGACGTCATACTGATACCTCATTGAGTACATGTTTGCCGATGCCTGCTCTTCCATATTTAATCAATTCTGGTGTTATACCGTCATCTCCTGAGATTTCCCATTTCTCAGTCTTTGAATGGCATGTTCTATTTCTGCTGATGATATTTCTGCCTCCTCTTCTTCATTTACCTCCTCCTGTCTATTGTTATTCAAAGACAATTCATAAGCATTAAATGCTGATGAAATACTTAAGGAAGGGTACACTGGAAGGGTACTGTTTAAACACAGTCAACATTTTAAGCTGCCAGAGAAATATTACAAGTTCTTTGGATCTTGGTGGTATAGTTAGGCAGTTCCTTAGAAGAAATGAGTTTGAATCAATAGACCATAAGCTTTTCATTCCTAAGACTATGTAATAATTTACATATCTTCAAATTATAGTGCCTTGCTGTTATTTATTTATTTATTCATTCATTCACTCATCCATCTATTCATTCATTAATTCGTTTATTTATTTATTTTTACTACATTTAGTGGTTAGCAGACAGTTTATAACTAATTCTTTAGGTAGTATTTAGAGTTTTAAATTCAAAGAATATCTTTTCCTAATTATATGGGAATCTAGAAGCTGGCATTAAACCCTGCAATTTGAGAGATACCATGGGCTACTTCTTTTGTAAATGCTGCTTGCAGTCTAACCCACAGTGATAACATTTGTTACTGTGCTTCCCAAGTAAATTCAGCTAACAAGGAACTGCAGTATATATATTATGCCATCATTCCACTCATTTATTGAAAATCCTGGTAAATGTTGGATAACAATACTACAATAGGTGCAGTATCCAGAAGGTCTGACAGAAATGTCTTTGTTTCCTCCAACTTGCATAAAAGGGAGTGCATATCAGCAGCACATATAGACCATTCAGTAGTCACTATTGTAATGACAAAAAACTGCACATTTTCTTTGAGTTATCACTTTTCCTATTGATAAGGTATTGAGGTAAGGTTATGTATGAAATACAGGCATTGAATCCTAATGATCATTACCTATTTGTGTATGTGTCTGTGTTTGTGTTTCTGTGTCTGTGTGTCTGTCTGTGTGTGTGTGTGTGTGTGTGTGTGTGTGTGTGTGTGTGTGTGTGTGTGTGTGTGCATGTGGAGAGAAACTTGTTTATAGCTTTAACAGTTTTCAGAAAAACTCACATTGCAACACCTTCTTGAAGCAAGGGAAGTATGGTTATTTTACGATCAGAAAATCTGTTAGTAATTTTGCTTTTGAGTCATTCAATCGAACTGTTATTTGTCCCATGAACCACATTTATAAGTCTATTAACTAAATATATGAAATAAACTAATTAGATTGTTGCACGCCATAAATTATCCAAATGTATAAATTTTTCTTAGATAAGAGTATGTTTTAATGAATGAGAAAGTTGCTGTACTACAATTAAATCAATGGAAATGAAAATGACCAATCACTGTCTCTGCACATCTATTCTGGTTAACAGAATCGCAGCTAAACTATAACTGCTGCTAGTTGAGTAGAATATTGCATGCCATATTTTTTAAATTGCAATAACATCTCAACAAAGAGAGGTGAACTGATGAATTTTGCTTTAGTTTAAAAAATGAACATAAAAATTGTAAAGTGTGTGTTTCTCAATTAAATAAATACATAAAAAGTAAAAAATAAAACAAACAGAAAAAAATACAATCTTGTATATTTAAGCATACTAAGTACATATCCTGAAAAGGGGATTATACCATTTTACTTCTGGAAATTTTATGTATTTTTAAAAAGTGTATTTTGGAACAACAATGTTATAACACTTGTGAAGAAATAAAAACCAAATAAACAAATTACTGGGTTTATTTGTCATTGTGCCTAAGGTATATATAATGGAATTCATCAATATAAATAACAAAATTGCAACCATTATGGAAAGAAAGCTATGGAAACACATTTGGAAGCACAGACGTTTTATTATGCTAGACTTTCTAAATATAGAACATTCAAAAGTATTACACATTTTCTGGAAGAATCTGGATCTTTGTAGGTAATTCAGAATGTGGTTTGTCTTTTTTAACACCTAGTAGAACCTTCTAGCTTCCAGAAAGTAACATAACCATCTTGACAATCCAGAAACTTCCAAATAGATATTTACAGTTTGTCCACCAGCTCATGGTTCCTGGCAGGAATGCAATGAGTCAGTACATCAGTAAATAATTCCAGGTACATGGTGATATCTGAAGCTGAATACATGCTTCTGATTGCATTTACATTATGTGCAACCAGAAGCAAGAGGTTTTTGGCCTACGTAGCATTCAAAACATATGAGTTAAAAGTTTAGTTGCCAGTAGGTACAGAAAGAAAACATTTCATGAAATGTTTGGTTCTGCAACTCTTAAGGTATTCTCCAAAGAATGTACTGACTGTAATTATTTATATAGCATCCTAATTTGCATTTTATAATTTGTCTCATAAGAGAGAAAGCCTGATTTACTGAAAACTAACCTGCATTCACATGCTTGAGTGAAGTAGAAAGAGGGTGATTTTCAGGCTCAATTGGACCTGTCTTTTGGCAGAATATGTTTTTCTACAACTGAGTGTTGTGAACTATGTTTAAATATATAAATACAACTGTCAGATCTTTAACATTTTAAAAACAGAGGACCCAAGTTATTCTTATTCTTCAAAGATTTCTTACTAAATATAAGACATGGGAATATGCAAAAAATTTCACCAAACACATGATTCACGAAATATGAAGACTTGTGGCAGAGAAAGGAATTTTCAGAAAGTCAGACCTCTACTGTGAACCTCCCAGTATGGAAAAAGAATTACAAGTGGCAACATTATTTTACACTGAAGATAAACAGAATGGAACCTAACAAGGCAAAGTAGTAATGAAAAGGATGTTGTTGCTATGCTAGGGAACAATGAGAAAATAATGGGGAGAGGCTATTTTAAGAATGTTTTTCCATACCTCCATCCATCCCAAATCCCCAAAAATCCACCAAATAATACCCCAAAATCCACCTCTCTAAAATCCAACAAAAATCACCAATCTCAAAAAATTTGCCAATAACATATCGCATCCCTCCTTCGCTTACTCTCGCCCATCCTTGTGTTTAAATGAAGATTAAAACTTATATTTTTTAGATTCTCACGGATTAGTTTCACATAGGTACCATTGTAATTTCTGAAAACAGAGACAATTGTAATTATTTCCACCTCCCTGTCTCTAAGTTGGATTCTCTCATAGTAAATGTTTCCTTAGTGGGAAAGACAAGCAGTCCTTCCCAAATCATATACCATTTGGTAATTAAATGCATATTTCTCCTACATTAGAACATTCCACTTCTCTAAGAGGTAGAACTGGAACTTAAAAATTCAATGCCACAACTGGGATTTGAACCACAGACCTTCCGCTTGCCGGGCGGACGCTCTAACCACTGAGCTATTGTGACAAACTGCCAGAATGGCATTAAATTCTCAAGCCAGTTCGTATTTCTCCTCTTAAACTTTGCCCACACACGGCTTGTGTGTTTAAAAACACCAACAGTAAGTTTGTTGGCATAAATAAATAATAATTCCACTTCTCTTTTATCATTTTCTTATCTTGGCTAATCCTTAGGCATTGTTGTTATAGCAACTGTAAGTTCAAAACACTGAGTATATATAGGAAAAAGGAACTCCTCCATGGGAATCATAATGGCACCTGTCCTGCTCTGTCTTTGAATAACACAGGTCAACTATGATTTTATTTGGTTTACAATTAATGCATGTTTTAGATAAAGTATGAGCAGCATGACATGAGAGTCACAACTAAGAAACTTGCACTCCTCAAATATGCAGAGAAAATATTGTTTTACCAAGGCTGGTAATATGATGAAGATTATGACAACCAACAGGAATTCATAGTCCCACTGTGAGGCTAACTTCTAGTGAAGATGCCAACTATACAGTAGATATGGAATGCTGATACATGTTTGCAGTAAGATGCTTTATACAGCTAATACTGAGCTTCTAACATTGTCTTACACTATTTTATATAGGTACCTTTATTTTGAAGCCTTTGTTTGTTCTCATTATTAGATAATGTGCTATGCCTGTAGGTTGAAAGTCCTTTGGAACTCTTAGAGAAAGTGCATAACAGCCAGGCTTTGTAGTAGATTCACGAACCATGAATGCTCCAACAGGCTCTTGACCTAGAACTTCCAATGTTATCTCACTGAAACAAAAATGTAGCATATATAGTAAGTCCACTAGCTATTTCATTCTACAAAATTAAATCATTTTAAACAATAATGCTAATGAAAACATTAAGGGAGAGTATATATAGGTGTTAATATAAAACATTAGCCAACACGCTCATACTTTGTCTTGATTTATTTTGCTTCTTTTCAAATATGTCATTTACTTTAATCCAGGATACTTTAAGTTCAGTCCTAAAGGATGATAATCACATATAAATAATTCAAACTACCAGATTCCTCTACACGTGTTTACTAATCGTTATCCATTCAGAATTAATTTTTATGTATGTGCTTACAACATTGTGAGCTTCAGTTTCTTTCAACCAGAGTGACAAATTGACAATAGGGCAATAATGGAACTAAAAGTTGCAAGTATTCTGCTCATGCTAAATTTGAGTAGGTATTAGTATTCAGACATTTAATTTCCGACCCAAATAATTTTATATAACATGAATTTATCAAATAATATAAAAGCTATATAACTATAGATCATACATAAAAGCATATTAGCTTATTCAAAATATCTGATGTAACTTAAGAAAGAACCGCAATCGAGTATAACAATGTGCTATAGGTTGTGGCGACTCATGATACACAGACTGTGAAAAGGAGTTGCTCTTCTCTAATGTTCTCTTTAGCATGACTCACTTTGTGATGTTTCTTTTGTTTTCTCATGTTATGTTGGTAGAGACTTCTTCAGCAAAAGAGTTTTGTTTTGTGTCTAGCTCCATTGTTTATGTTATGCAGTGCAACAATGTAGTTTAATTAATAAATAATGTGTTATTTTAACCAAACTACATCTGGTGACCCCTACGTGATCAAACAACGATTCCATGAGTACATGCGTTCAATTAATCAATCTTAATTACCATCATAGCATACGCACGCCATGTCGAACCCGAACGAAAGCAATCAGTCAAACTCCTGCATGGAAGTCTAACGAGTTGCGGTAAAAATACCGCAGTTGTGGCGCAAAAATGTCAAAATATGGTTCATACAAGTTGAATCTCAATTTATTACCGCCAACATCACTAACGAGAGGACCAAATACCATTATATATTAGGATCTCTAGACGCTGAAGTTGCCGAATTGATACCGGATTTCATAACCAAACCTATGTCAGATGCACCATATACGGACCTAAAGGCACGTCTTATCGCTGAATTCGAAGAATCCGAGACGCGGAAGGCAAAAAAGTTACTCACGGAACTTGAATTAGGAGACAAGAAACCATCCCCTCTATTCAGGGAGATTCGTGCTCTGGTGGGATCACCAGTAACTGATGACTTTTTAAAAACTATATTTTTGCAACGGCTTCCTACCAATGCACGGTCAATCTTAGCAACCAGCCAAGATGTAAGTTTGGATGCAATGGCCTCTATGGCTGATAAAATTGTAGAGACATCAGCACCTATAGGAGTTTTCACGTTATGAAGGCACAATGGCTCTTATGGAGAATCAGCGCGGCGTTGCCACGTATTTTGCGCCACTGTGATTACCGCGTTTTTGCTCATAACCAGGTTTCTTATTAGTTATTATTATTATTATTATTATTATTATTATTATTATTATTATTATTATTATTATTATTATTATTATTATTATTATTGTTATTGTTATTGTTATTGTTATTGTTATTGTTATTGTTATTGTTATTGTTATTGTTATTGTTATTGTTATTGTTATTGTTATTGTTATTGTTATTGTTATTGTTATTGTTATTGTTATTGTTATTGTTATTGTTATTGTTATTGTTATTGTTATTGTTATTGTTATTGTTATTGTTATTGTTATTGTTATTGTTATTGTTATTGTTATTGTTATTGTTATTGTTATTGTTATTGTTATTGTTATTGTTATTGTTATTGTTATTGTTATTGTTATTGTTATTGTTATTGTTATTGTTATTGTTATTGTTATTGTTATTGTTATTGTTATTGTGATTGTGATTGTGATTGTGATTGTGATTGTGATTGTTATTGTTATTGTGATTGTGATTGTGATTGTGATTGTGATTGTGATTGTGATTGTGATTGTGATTGTGATTGTGATTGTGATTGTGATTGTGATTATTATTATTATTACTATTACTATTACTATTACTATTACTATTATTATTATTATTATTATTATTATTATTATTATTATTATTATTATTATTATTATTATTACTATTATTACTACTATTATTATCATCATAATCATCAAACACGTAAGAATTATTTTTCGCTCGCCACTTTTAATAATTTCGGCAGATTTTCCCGCACACCTGGGAACAACCCTTACCTATGTGTCAGGCCGGAAGGAAATACCGTTAGGTTATGTCTTGGTTTCCCCGTATGCCTTCTCGTCTCTGGCAAAACCCCTGTTATGAGTGCTTGCGAAGATGCATATACCTACATGGTTTATAGAACTACCGTGCTGTATATATTTCATTTATAACACAAATGCCATTTATTGCAAGGACAGTTTCAAATAATTATTATATATTTTTCAGTTAATTTCTAGTAATATGCCTCAATTTATTACACTCTCTTACTAACTGTCAGCACTTTACATTTGACTTAAATATAATACATGTAATGTTACCTTAATCGGACATGGGTTCAACACCCAAAGAGGAGCCCTGGTTGGCCTGTTCACTGCCCTCACAAGAACTGGAGTCACTGCTGGATGAACTGCTGGTTAACCTAATGATTAGAGGCTCGATATCATCCTGTAGCTGATCTGCTTTCCACATATCGTCTTCTATCCCCTCAACGTGTTTGCAGTAATTTAACCACTGATTTTGGGTGACTGATTCAAAACCATTGTCTATTAAACGTCCCATCTCCTTCTGCTTAAATGTAATGTTATGTCGCCCAACATGTCCCTTTACCTGACTCCATACCATTTCTATGGGATTTAATTCGCAGTGATACGGAGGCAACCTACAAACAATTACTCCATGTTCTTCTGCAATCGAGTCTATATCAGTGGCACTATAATTATCTCGCACAGAATTCACAATAGTCAGCAATTCTCTTTTAAGGCAATCATCCGAGTAGGGGATATGTTTTGATATCAGCCAATGTTTTATGTCTTCCTTACGGGATTTTGTAGTTGGAAGAGTCTCTACTTTTCTACCATGGTAGGAGGCATTGTCCATAACAATGACTGTTCCCGGTTCTATATTGGGCAATAGTTGGTTCCTGAACCACTGATCTGTCGCTGTCCATTTCATCATGATAATCAGCAGAACCTTTTTTCGCCAAGAAGACAAGTTTTGCACCCTGTACAAATCCTATCGTACCACCGGCATGCAACATTACAAATCGTGGTCCGCGAGCAGTAGGTGCTTTAAGACCAGTGGATAACCCGGCCAAAAGCGCTTCTTTAGGAGTTTTTATTGTCCTATCCTTCCAAACTTTTGATACAGTGTGTCCTACATTTACCCAACTTTCATCAAGGTACACGATTTTCCTTCCCTCTTTCCTGAATTGTTTTATTTTCCGTAAATAGGAATGCCGCCACACTATAATATCACTTCTCTCAATCATAAGCGATTTATTTCCTCTCTTTTCAAAATCAAATCCCATTTCCTTCACTAAGCGATAAAAGGTTGAATATTTAAAATTTGGCAAGTCCTCATTGACCTTTTTCAACACGGACAGAATTGTAGGGGGAATATTTTGAAACAGAAATTCATGAAATTTGCGTCGTATAGAACTGCGTACAAAATCGTGATATTTCACCTCCCTGCTGGTTTTGTATGTATGTACCGTTTGTCTTGTTTTCCGCGGTGTAGTGATGGGACCCTTTTTACATTCTTTTCTTAACCTAACAAATGTACGCCTACTCACACCAGTCACCTTATAAAGTTCACTAACAATAAACGAGTCACTGTGTCCGGGGTTCTTTTCCTTTAAATAATCATACACCCTAAGAATTGTTTTTTGCTCGCCACTTTTAATAATTTCGCCTTTTCTTCTGTGATCCATTCCGCACTGATCACTTAACTGCAATGCACACGATTACCAGAGAACTTGTTAAACTCGCTCACACCTCAAATTCCCGAAACTTATTGAAAACCTCCACTGAAGTACAATCCCTTATCGGACCTTCAACTGCCACACATCTGGTTTCCATCATCTGCAAGACAGGAGAACCGGGTGTTGTTGGCCGTGTGCTTGGCGCACTAAAAATATTTGCTTTTAAATGGTGATTTATGGATGGCTTGTTACTGCAGATGTTCTATATGTGTATAAAAAATAATTTCGTTATTTCCTTGACAACTTTGTCGCTGGAAGTTTTTACGTGGACTTACAGAACGAGAATTAGCCAGCGACGACATTTTCCACTGTATAAACGAAGAATCCTAGCACTTTGTTTTAAGCTTTATTTTTTTAAAAAAATATGCTTAGACATATTGATATAATCTAAATACTAAGGTGGCCTATAAAAGCAAGCGAATAATCCAGATTTTTTTTCATTGTAATTATTTCGGTTTAAAACCATGTTTAAACGTGCGGAGCGAGAAAGATGTTAAAAAACCTGTTTGCAACAAAATTTTACACTTTATTATTTAAAAAAATGTATAATTGCATAAAAGGTTTATCGTGCATACCATAGTATTCTTCGACACATTTTACACCGAAATGCATGTTCATACTTTATCTTAGTCACATTTGAAAACACGTAAATTTGGCAACGGCGCACCTGATTCTTCCATAAGAATAACATGGTCCATAAGAGCCCGTTGTGCCTTCATGACGTGAAAATAGCTATAGTCAATTCATGTATAGTACGGAAGTAGTTGCTTCTCCCCTCAAAATGACAGACTTTCACGCTTAGAAAAGCAACTTTCTGAGGCAACAAATTAGATCCAGAAATCCGATCGCCATCACGTTCTATATCTAAGTCACCCCAGCGTGTATCCAAGCACCCCACCTGCTGGTATCACTACAAGTTTAAGCAAAATGATAAAAATTGCTCGCCACCATGTTCATTTGTTACACACTCATCTAGTAGCACGTTACCTACCGGAAAACTTTTAGGACCTTCGCTTGACGCGGCACAAAGTGAGGAGGCTGAATTATCCCGCCGCCTGTTCGTAACGGATCGAAACACAAGTCTCAGATTTTTAGTGGATTCTGGGGCAGATGTATCAGTTCTGTTTGCAACTACACTAGAACATAAAAACATTCAGAAGCGACAACTCTACGCAGCAAACGGTTCAATAATACACACTTATGGCGCACGCCTTCTTAACCTTGAAATAGGCCTTCGGAGAAGATTTGCATGACCATTTCTTCTAGCTGATGTTCGCCAACCTATTATTGGAGCTGACTTTTTGAGTTACTTCGGCCTCTTGTTAGACATTAAATCAAAGCAGTTACTCGACAGGCAAACTCTGGTCTCAAGCACAGGTTTCATAAGCACAACAGACCATAATTCAGTGTTTCTGATTGATCCACAGCACGAATATCGTGATTTATTGAAGGGATTCCCTAGCCTCCTCGCTGAAAAGCCTAATTTCAGTTTTCCTGAAGTTACTGTTCACCATACAATCACCCCATTCACGAGTAAGACGGCTACCACCAGATAAACTGGCTCAGGCCAAACTTGAATTCCGAGAGATGATCAACCTTGGTATCTGCCGACCTTCAAAAAGCTGCTGGTCAAGTCCTCTCCATCTAGTGTCAAAGAAAGATGCAACGTGGCGTGGGAAAGTGTACATTTGTGTGACGGAAATATCATTTTTGGGTTATTTTGTGTCTAATCGAGGATTGTCACCATTGGCGGACAGAGTGCAAGTCATCAAAGACTTTCCACGGCCTACAACAGTGACAGAACTTCGAAGATTTTTGGGACTTGGGAGTTTCTATGGACGCTCTTTACCACACACAGCTGAAACTCAACAACCCCCGTTGGAATTAGGCACGAACGCGAAGAAAAATAATAACCGTCCAATTGTTTGGAATCAAACGGCTGATCACATTCAGTAAGCTGAAAAAAGATCTAGCTAACGCAGCACTGCTCGCTCATCATTCACCTGATTTTCCCTTAATTTTAATGGTCGATGCTTTCGACTACGCTATAGGAGCCTCGCTTCAGCAAATGAGAGGCGAAACACCAGAGCCACTTGCATTCTTCTCCAATTCCCTCACTGACATGCAACGCAACTACAGCACCTATGATCGTGAACTATTAGCAGCCTATTCGGCAGTGAAGCACTTCAAATACTTGGTAGAGGGTAGACAGTTCACTTTATTCATAGACCACAGATCATTAACTTTTGCCTTCAAGCAACGCTTGGATAAAGCTACTCCCAGGCAACTTCTACACCCTGGCTACCTTGCTCAGTTCACTACTGATGTCCAGTACCTTCCAGGTGGATGTAATATTCCGGCCGATACATGTTCCAGAATTGCAGACATTGTATTGCCAGCAAGCATTCCATACAAAGACATATCAAGGTTACAAGAGAATGATCCAGAACTGAAAGGTTTCAAGATATCAGAATCCTGTTCTTCGAAATTCACCACGATGATGTTACCTGACAGATCTGAGTTGGTGTGTGACAATTCTACAAATAAACTCAGACCTTACATTCCACCTATCTACAGATAACAAGTCTTCCACGCATTACATGACTTAGCTCACCCAGGTATCAAAGGTACAATGGACCAAATTCGGCAGCGTTTTGTTTGGCCTTCACTCAAACAAGATGTAAAACTGTGGGCCAAAACCTGTATGCCTTGTTCACGAGCAAAAGTTTACAGACACATAAGCAGTCCTACTGGAACATTTAGTCAAGCTAGTGAATGATTTGCTCATATCCATTTGGATATATTGGGACCACTACCTTGTTCTCAAGGCTTTACATACGGTTTACGATAATAGACAGATTCACATGCTGGTCAGAGGCAGTACCACTAAAAGACATCACTGCAGAATCTGTGGCAAATTCTCTCTTGTTATCATGGATTGCATGTTTTGGGGTACCTAAAATCATCACCACTAACAGAGGAAGACAGTTCGACTGCCAGCTGTTCGCCAATCTCACAAAAGCCTTGGATATACAACGCATTAAAACTACCACTTTCCATCCAGCATCCAATGGGAAAGTTGAAGGCTGGCATCACAATCTCAAGGCACCCTTAAGAGCCCGCCTTTCAGATGACTGGGTCAACCACTTGCTCACCATCTTATTGGGCCTCCGTTCTTATGTAACACCAGAACATAATATCACTCTAGCAGAAATGACCTATGGTGTTACTATCAAGCTTCCATCTGATTTCCTGGATTCAACGTCAGTGGTGTGTGACATCCCTTCTTTTGTCTTCAGTCTGAAGCAGCACATGGCATCACTAAAGCTAGTCAGTATTCTTCATCACTCTGAAAAATCTGTATTCATCCACCCAGAGCTTATGACTTCATCACATGTGTTCATCCAACAAGATGCAGTGTGGAAACCACTCCAGCCAGTCTATAATGGACCATATCGAGTACTTAAACATGCTGGAAGTACTTCACTGTGGAGACATCTCTTGGTCAGCAGACAGTCTCCATCGACAGGCTTAAGCCAGCCTTTTTGCTCCACAATATGGACACTACACCATCTATGAAGTCCCAGTTGATGGTGCAACCAGCTCCTAAGATCAGCTCTCCCCAACCCAGCATACAACATGTTCAAGTCATTCAGTGCGCTTCCCATCACGGTATCTGAACGTTGTCACTGGGGAGGGAGTAGTACACGGCGACTCATGATACACAGACTGTGAAAAGGAGTTGCTCTTCTTTAATGATCTCTTTGGCATGACTCACTTTGTGATGTTTCTATGTTTTCTCATGTTATGTTGGTAGTAACTTCTTCAGCAAAAGAGTTTTGTTTTGTGTCTAGTTCCATTGTTTATGTTGTTATGTAGTGCAATAACGTAGTTTCATTAATAAATAATGTGTTATTTTAACCAAAACTGCAAGGTCTCAGCAATAAGAAACATGCATATACATGCATTATGTATAGCACCTTTATCTAAAAATAGTGTATTAAGTTGCTTAATTTTAGAATGGGGTGACAAATAATGAAGAACTAGGTACTTGTAAGGCTCATGGCGGTAAAATATGCTACAGAAAAAAATTGAAACATTTATTTTTCTTGCTAAATGGATAAATGCATAATCCAGTAATAGAATAATAAAGAAAGTAAAATAACCATTTCTTATTTCATGTCCGACAAAGAAACTTTATGCTACTGTATTTGCTTAGGCTACTTAACTTCTACAAACATAAAAGCAGATCTAATATCAGAAACCTTTCCAGTGCATACAAACAATTACATAGGTACATATCAGATGATAAAATAAATGTATCATGTATATAAGTCTGTAATCTTTACTTGTTTGAGGGGTGTCCTAGAGACCTGGTTGTTCACAAGGCTCAATAACAAAGTATGTGGTGTAATTTTTCAATGGTTTCAGTGTCTTTCAAATCCAACATACAGGAAAACAAGCTCTTTTACACTATTTTATATTGTTCATTCATTTCCTTTAACAATGATATTCAGTAATGCCAAGCCATACCTCCCCTAACCGCACTTCCATCTGAATGTGCCTGTTGTTCAACCATCAGAGTGAGAAGAAGTGACGTGGTGTTTCCACATTTCTCTTAGAAATTAAACTTTGAATGATATTTCAGGATTAAACTGTGTCTAAATCCATGTGAACTAAGGTAAAAAGGCATTACAGCATTGTTCAGAGTATGTTTACATGAAAGTTAGTGAAATAATAAACCTTTATATCCATTCATGAAGAAGCTAGATGGCTCTAAATATTTCACACAAATGATTTTTTTTTCAGTGAAGTGACTCTTTATTGATAATAATTGTAATGGACATATTTGTTAAATTGTTACACTCATCATGTTGATGGTCAAAGCAACACCTTCCACCTGTTATAGTCTGCAATAAAATTCAGAAGTTTCAGAAACACAAAAACATATCAGAAAGCACAACTTTCGTTCATAAGAGCCAAAATGACAATTTGTAAATTTCACTTGCCACCCTTCCTTAAATCAAAATTCTACAAATCTTCAAAAGCACACAGCATAAAACTAGCTACAATGCAGAACTTGCTTACCTCCCCAGATAAAGATATAGTTTCACAAGAGCAAAAATATGGTATTTACCTAATAAACCGTGAAAATTATAACCTTGTGTATGTGACAAAACTAAACAAAATATTGAAACCAGAAGGAAAGTACATTTGAGGGATATCTTGCAAACCATATTATGTCAAAGAAAAAAAAAAGAAAAGAAAAATTGGTTTACTGGAGAGGCCTAACATGAATTACAGCCTACTCATAAGTATGGTAGATATTCCGAACTTCAAACTAACAAAACTTACTTTATGTAATCAAAATCAGATAGTGTTACAAACAAAATATTTTTTTCAAAATTCTTGTTCTTCTTTACCTGATCACCCTCCCCTTATGTGGGACTTACACACCTAGGACTTACAAGCCAGGGCTTAGGGTCGAATGCCTGTCAGGGAGCAGAGGGACCTATGGACCGGACATGGTGAAGGTCTGGAGGTGGTCAGCCAAGCACCAGGTATGAAAGTGAGGAAGAGGATAATATGAAATGCAGGCAAAATCGGTGAATGGAAAGGTGATGGTGGAGCAATTGGTGGAATAAGTGGTGGAGAAAACCAGAGAACCTGGAGAAAACCTGCCCAGATGCTGCTTTGTCTTTGCCTTTAGTGATTGGTTTTCTGTCAGCATGGCTTGACTAGGACCCTAATGGCCTCAACCACACTGAGTTACGCTAGTTGCCTTTTCCTCAACTCTTAAATTGCCTACCTAATTAGTTTTTCCTAACAAAATTGAAAATCATGCTTTCTACATTATGCAGTGATTTTAGTACATGAAAATTGTTTATTCGAGTTACTTATTTATCTCCTTATAATTTCTTTATACATAGAATTCTGCTAATTCAGTAATTCCATATCAAGTATCAAATTAGAGAGAAAATTCCAATAGAATTATAAAGCCATTTTTTATAACATTAGCCTTTGGTCTACTGTTATTAAGAGAGGACATTTAAAGACTGAATATCTATCCAATCACAGCTTTGTTCGGTCATTGCCTCTGGTGGCTTTATGTCTTATTTTCATAGTTTTTGCTCACAAAAAGTGGAATTGGTTTTAAAATTCGTTAGGATTTTTGAACATTGAAAAATTCTGCATCCATGATGTATCCCCATTTATCTCACAAAATAAGTAAAACAACAAAGTAAGTGGGTGATTAATTCACTCCATTTTCCTTGTGCAACAAAACTGTGTAATTGCAATTGGGAAGCAACTTACATCTTATTGGAATAGAAGAAACAAGAAAGTGAAAGGTATTTCCTTTATTGTAGTAAATAAAATAACCTATGAACCACTTGACTTGTCCGGACTCCATGGTTCCTTTCTTGGCTTTGACCTCCTGGAAGAAGCTGA
Source organism: Tenodera sinensis (assembly GCA_030765045.1). Taxonomy (NCBI): domain Eukaryota; kingdom Metazoa; phylum Arthropoda; class Insecta; order Mantodea; family Mantidae; genus Tenodera; species Tenodera sinensis. The sequence continues at coordinate 139,340 of JAUKNM010000040.1, forward strand.
ACGCAATTTTTGGCAAAACTTCAGATAAGGGAACAACTAGACCACAACCTATGAGCCCAGAAAACATATATAATGGAGTTATAACACTGGCTGAGAAAGCCTTAGCATTTAAGAATAGTAAGGTTTAAAAAGTGCATTGCTGTGGTCAGGATTCTAATAACAGTTTTTCAACTTCCCATACCAAAGCCTGACCTTGTAGCTACTGTAATGGGATATTTGAATGTGCATTAAACGGAAGACGAAATATTACTAAGATATCTGGATTAGAATTGCATCCTACTTATATATCATACTGAAAAGGAATTGTGAATTACATCCTGTACATTACAATACAGTGATATATTAATATAATTATTTTCCTTTAAGGATCCATGTTCTCCTAGGGCTTGAACTACGTTAATGCTGCTGGAGTAACTTTAGTATTTGTACTGGTATTGAGCTATTTCTCTTTTTTTTCCCCTCTTGGGGCCCTAATGACCAAGTTGCCGACGGGCCCTTAAACCAACACACTCACTCACTCATTTTCACTTGTTGCTATTTCTCTTATTTTAATATATTCTGTGTTTTAGAAGCTGTGACCTTTTCAAGAAGATTGACTACAGAATAATATTTTGGAAATGATAAGCTGATAAGCAAGAAGCCTTTGTTCTGCATCTCGTCTCTGAGTCTTCACTCAGGCAATAGACACAGCATGGAAATTAATCACAGGACAATACATAATAACATAGTATTTTCTCTGAAAATCACTTCAAGATTAAAGATGTTAACAATCAGTATATATGTTCATTGTCCAATGGCAGCATGTACAGCTAGTTACTACCAACTCAAACCTTAATGTGACTATAAAGAGATTAATAATAGGAGTGCATTATTCAGATAAAAGCAAGGTAATCCTAGAAGTGGAAAAATAGCAGCATAAGCCAAAGTCTAGGCTTAAAAAATGTTCTAGTAGATGGTGTGAGTTGTTAAAAGAAAATAAAGCACAAACTACATTGATACTACAGTTTCTGATTCCATTCTACATAACACTTGAAGTAGCACACAAAATGTATCTGTAGCTGGGGGGTTTTAGTACACTTGCTTACCGAGGAATCCCTGCTTGAAACCAAGGTGCAAATCTAAGTTCATCATCTGTCTGATTATTGAGGCTATCTGTACGTTCTGGTAAAGGAGGTGGCGTTGGAGTGGAACAATTGGTGCTGCTATCTGATGCTGTGCAATAACTTATTTGAGAGATTCGTTTTGACTTGTGGTCACAATGAACTAGTGCTGGAGAGCCATGGGATAATCTGAAACACAAGTGGTACATACATATAATTTATGTATTGATGACATACTACAAAATATAGGCAACAGTAATGACAACAACTTGTCTGAGTAATAACATACAGATCCCTGGTTTGCTTTTTGCAGGTGACTTGATAGTAGGCTCTAGTACTGTAAAAGGGTTAAAATTTGTTTGCAAAAATAGATAAGTATTATTCAGAATGGGGGTTAAAGTAGATAAAAACACAAACTGTAGTGTTTCAGCGAGAAGGCCAATTCAGTAAGCAGGATAAATAAAAGACATGAAGTAATGAGTATAAAGTGGTGCATTATTGCACCTACTTGGGAATGGAGAAAATGAGAGGAATGAAAGAGATCAGCATTGGCAAAGGGAAAACAACAGTGAGAAGATGTTTATATAATGTGCCACAGATGGAAGTGGAAAATTTGGAAAGGTTATACAACCCAGTGGATGAAGCTCGAATGTTGTAGTGTATTGAAATATGACACTTGAAAATCTGTGGGAAGTCATGTACTTAGTACACAGAATGTTTACAGTCTTCACAGTAAGTGATAATCTGCCCAGCAATTTTTTAAAGTACCTAGACTAATTCTGAAAAGTACTGGAGGGATTGAAGAATTAAATTTGAAAATAATGACTTCTGAAGTATTTGGCGTATAAGATAAACAATAAATGGTCTTGGAAAGGTAAGAAGAAGAAGAAGAAGAAGAAGAAGAAGAAGAAGAAGAAGAAGAAGAAGAGGAAGAAGAAGAACGAGAAGAAGGAGACGAAGAAGACGAAGAAGAAGAAGAGGAGGAGGAGGACGAGGAGACGGAGGCGAACAAATTATTTTGTTGTTTAACGGCACTGTCAATTGCTAGGATTACATCAGCGTCACAGTAGGTCATTGGTAAGCTATGTTTCAATGAAAAACGGTTGGGGAAGAGAGGTATATAGAGAACACAAATAAAAAAGAAAGAGGGGGATAGCATGGCTGAAAGGTGTGTGGAAGTAAAAGGTTAACAAAATAGACATCTACAAGGTGTCTATTGAGTGGGGGAAAAGAAGGCGTGTAACACATACTATTTCAATAAGGGGAAACTGAGATTTGGAGAAAAGAAAGCGGCCGCACCGTAGCCGAGTGGTTAGACCATTCGCTTTTCACCAAAGCGACCCGGGTTCGATCCCAGGCAACTGCATGTGGGATTTGTGGTGGACGAAGCGGCGCTGGGGCGGCTTTCCTCGGGGTTCTCCGGTTTCCCCCGCCATCTCATTCCACCGGTGCTCCATTTTCATCCCACGTATCATCAGTGTCACCGCCTGCGGTGCCGTATGAATTAAAAGCGGACGATAAACACTACAAAAAAAAAGGAGAAGAGAAAGTGTATAGTCAGGAACGAATAGGAAATTAAAATAAACCTTTGAGGGTAAATTTTAAGTAAATGGAACAATATTTAGAAGAAGCAAAAAGTAATTAGACTGTTAAACGAGGAATGATATAATAATGTATGTATGTATAAATAATGTATGTGTAATGTACATATATTGTATCATCATCAACATCCGTCGTCGTCACTGTTACGAATGTTTCGGTGCAAGGAACATTTTGTATTAACTTATGACAAGCAATATGCTATGAATTAAACTAGTCAAAAAGCAAAACCATTTTACATTTAACATGCTCGATTTCCATACACATGTTAATCAATAGCTGCTAGTATAAGAACGGTTCCGTGGAATAATTACAGAGAGCACACAGAGGCTTATTTATACAGTTTGTGCCGTTATTAATATTGTACTTTACGGCAAATGAAAACCTTTGTTTAAATGCGATACCTAGCTAAACTGAATTGTTTTACTAGATTAACAAAAGAGTAAAGGTCTTTTATCACTCAAATCGTAAAACTATGTGACAGAAAGTTTTAAAACGTAGGTAATTGTAAAGTAAAACTGCTGGCATGGTGATGCAGCCATTATGCACAGGCCTGATTTCAACTATCTTGGGCTTCGGATGAACTGCAATACTCTCTGAGGGCTATTTCTTCCCTCTACCAGATACTTTAGTAGATAGAGAAGGTACTGCATTCCACCCAAAAGTTCGAAATCCAATTTCACCAGAAATACCTATATGTTTGTGTTATCTGTCACTGTGGGGACTCCGGCACGTCACTCGATGGCTTACTGTGCGGCAGACCCTGGGTGTAAGGATGATATGAAAGTGGCCAGAACCCCAGAACCATCACAGGCAGAACTACTACGGTGGGTCCCTAACGAGTGCAGGCAATTCTCCAGCCTGACGCAGTTCCAGGTCACCACAGAGAGCGCACCACCAGCCAGGTCCGGCTGATCAATCGTCCCCCTGACGGGTGGCTAGCCGACCACAGGGCCTCCCCTCAGACGAACACCGCATTTCCAGAGCGAAAACACCACCGCAGCGCATCCTAACGGTGACCTCGCTGACTCTTGCAACCTAGAAGGACCGGATAGAGAGAGAATGAAATGAATAAAATGAAAGGGGGATGATTCGGGGGATGTGAGGTAAATATCCTTCCCAGAATTCGCCTGAATGACCCAGGATAAACTCCGAAAAAAATTCCATGGTCAGGAATGTTGGTATGCGGACCACATGTTACCGCCTGAGCCATCCCGCTCGGTGAAATACGTATGTTGAGACCACGTGAAAAAAACACAGGTTTAGAGAAAGGTTTGTGAGTGTGTGCATGTATGTGTGAGAGTAAACAGCATAATTCTAAAACGAGAAGTCAGATAAATACCAAAATTATTATTTCATTTCAATATCTTCCAAAGATGCGACCTGAAGAATTTAAAGATAATCGCTCTCTCCAAACCACCCCTTACATTCGAAATTTTTTGTTTTTCTGGAACATTATTTAAGGCATTTGGACTAAAATATCATGCATAAAAGGTATTTATCACCTAACAGACAACACGTAGTTATGTGGAATTGGCCTATAAAGTCCTCTTCAACTGGAAAACGTTAAGTAATAGTAAACACCTGCTAACATGCTCCACAAAAAATACAGATCTTTTTAAAGCTCACAACTCATTTCAGATAATGTTTATGGCACAAACCATTTCCAATATATCCGTTATTAAGAGTTCGAATTGTTTCGTAACATGTCATTCTTTTAACCCTTGTCGATATTCAGTTGTTCTCACGATTAACAAAATAAATCCTTATAGAAGATATAGAAGAAAGCACCAAGATATGAAACCAATTGTCTATGTGGATGATTTAATGTTTCTGATAGAAGGACAAGATAGACGGGGAATTAAAACTAAAGCGGTGTGTTGAATGAACATTATAATAATTGAAAATTTTGGCCAAAATATCCTATTTTGTGTTATTTGAAGGTGTTTTGTAAAGAGATCCAATAATAAAATTAGCAAACAATAATAATAGAGGAAAGAGAAAAAGACAAATGTTTAGGAATTATATTACATGAAAAGTTAAATTTTAGGAAGATACTGATTATGTGAGAGAAAAATCCGAAAAAGTAATGATGTAAACCGGAAGACTGACCAAGCAAAATGTTATAATATTTCAAAAATCAATAACCACCTAATAAAGTAATGTTCGGAGCTGCTATTACCTAAGTATGGATCCAGCTTTTAGGCAACCAGGATGGAGAACGTTGAGATAGGACACTTCTAAGGAGAACACAAAGAAACAATTTAATTAGATTTACAGGTGTAGTGAACTCAACTCCTACAGGTGCATATGCCCAATTATTATAGGATTCGAATTAAAGGAACAAATTTTTGGCTAAAGAAAAAGAATTACGTAACGGCGGAGAAAGAAAATTGGGACAAAATGTATGCCAATAGCTGAAGTTAAGCAGGAGTTAAAATTTAGATGGGAGTAAGAGTGGGATAACATTAACGAGGAGAGAAGAGCATATAACTGATTTAATAATACAAATAAACATTAAGACTAAATTATATACAACCAACCTAAGGTTACATTGCTGGTCATGGACCGTACAAAACATTGGGAAACAATGACACATGTGAAATCTGTGGTGTCCCCGACACTCCTGAGCATACAGTTTCTCACTGGAACAGATACGGTCAAAATTTAACCGAAGAACGCAACATTCTAGGATGACATACAATATACTCAGTTCTTCAAACCCTGAATTGACAGAAGTCTGCACCTTACAAATACCATCACTAAAACAGCTCGGGAAATGGACTCAATAGAGACGGAGGAGAGATTAGTAATACCAAGAAGAACTACAGAAGTAAGACGATTTTTGCGTTCAATATCAAAACAGAGGGATAATAATGGCAGGGAATTAAGGGTCAGAAGGGAAAGATAAAAGCCTAACGGACTTCACAAGATGAGGAGGAGATCGAATTGGAAAATATAGTTACCTACTCGTATCAGAGAAAGTTAGGAAAACAAACAACATAAGGTATCTGAAGGAGATATTTTAGTATCCATGGAAGGATAAGAAGGGCGCGATATGAGGAGACAACGGCGGGAGATAGAAAAAGGCACCGGTGTAGTGCGGGATTGTTACTGTTGGGGAACATGTCACTTTGAAGAAGGAGGGAAGTGATGGACAGCCGTACTCCCAGAGTGAGGGAAGAAAGAAAAATAAGTGTTTGCAAGTGTTTAGTGTAATTCAAAAGTGAATAAAAAGTGCAAAGTTAAGTAATACTGTTTATAAAAAAAGTTTTATTTAAAGTGAAAATATAATAAAGAAAGAGTGAGTCAATTTCCAATTAACAGAGATCAGTTTAAAGTATTAAAATGATGATGATGCTGCTGCTGCTGATGATGATGATGATAATAATAATAATAATAATAATAATAATAATAATAATAATAATAATAATAATAATAATAATAATAATAATAATAATAATAATAATAATAATAATAATAATAATAATAATAATAATAATAATAATCATAATAGTGATGATGACGATGACGATGATGATGACGACGACGACGGCGACGACGACGACGATGATGATGATGATGAGATACTAATTCGTAACCTATGTACAACTACTACAGTTAATCAACTTAAATAAACAATTTAGCCTGAATGTACAACATTAGGTAAATCTAAATATACGAAGTGAAGATTTAGTGAAATACAAGTAATAGAAACATAACTAGTGAAATGTGGATAAGTAAAATAAAACCATTGCATAATTAATACTGTTAAACATAAATAGTATTTAAATAAACTGAGTTGTATATATAGACAGCAACAGTGCATATATTACATAAACAGTAATTAAGAGTTAAATGTGTAACACAGGAAATACAAAGTTACTCTAAAACGGGAAGAAATCAATAAAGTGGACAATTTAGAAATATTAATGTTATATTTTAATGTGTGGTAAAGGTAGCTGCATAAAAATCGAATTAATGTGAACTATTATTTACTGAAGATTACCTAATTAACAAACTCTTATGTAAACATAACATTAAGGTAAAAACTTAGTATAACGTATAAATATTTATTTTATAGTGACAGAGATAGAATATGCTGGCTACCAGCGTATACTCGTAATTTCGCTGGTACTATACATTTTTGCAAATCATAAAAATTCTCAAAAGAGGACCGTTTCCCCTGCCACTGGGTAATGACTAGGCTTCGGACATACATTTAGGATAGCTACACTTCTATATAGCGTTTCACTCTTAGAAGACAGTATGGAGTTAAATGGGACATCTCTGTCTCTATCTAGCGCATGCAAGTTGCCATTAGCCGCGTCCTTTTCTACCCTCGCTCTGTTGCCAGACTCCTAATAGCTTGGTATAAATATTCATTTGTTATAAATTTCAGGTTTGAACACATTATCCTATGCAGAATTTTTTTCTCTATCAGGTTATATCTTTTTCAGAGTCATTATACATTTCTATAGGTCCAAATTTCTTCAGAAAACGTTTTTTTCAATAGAAGTCCGATATTTGCTGTTTCTACACTCATCACGCACTAACTAACAAACTAACTGCTAGAATGCATCTATATTTTTTTCTTAGGTAGAGTAAACTATAGTGCTACTACCTGCCTACTTTGAATTCTCTATGTTTACCCAGTTAAGTGTTATAATTTTTTAAATTAAATGTTTTCGGAAAATTTTATATATGTGCACTGCAAAAGTTACGCAGTGTGAAACTTTTTTGTTATTGAGTTTACATCAGGGAACCAGCGAGAACAAATGTTGAGGAAGGTTGGAGAAAGTTTTTAAAATAAACCAAAAGGCAGTAACCTCTTTCTTTTATCCAGTAAGGCAAACAAAAGGTATTCATCTATTCAGCGTCAGGCCTGACACAGAAGATAGTATAAGGAGCAGCACTAGCATTAGTTCGAAAGAAGCCGTGTGTGTAACTGTGAGCTGTTATTGCGTTATTTGTTTAATATTTTTGTAAATATTTGTAGGTATGGGGGGTGAAGCTAGGAAGGGACGATATGTTGGTAAATAAAGAAGTACGGAACGCCAAATAATTATGAATGTGTTAGATTATTTTTTAAGTAAAATGCGTGTAAGTAAGGCGGTAAAAGAAACAGCTAAGGCTATCGGGTGTTCAGAAGCAGTAGTGTGTATGATTAAAAAGGTACTAATGAAAGGACCTCTGAGAACGCCATCGAAAAAGAAAGCAAAAAGGGCGGGACTACACAAAACGCTAGGTTAACGCAATATGATTGAATAGTGCAAGGTGGAGTGCGGCGAATTGTTCATTCTTTACTGTTTGCAAATATTCCACCCACGCTGAATATAATTTTGTCACAGTTCAACAGTGATGAGACCCTACCAAATTTCTCAAGGGCCACTCTGATTTGGGGTTCGAATATGAAAGAAAGGGTAACAAGTGCATATTAATAGAAAGAGACGATATCGATATCATCAGATGGCGACATAAATATCTAAAAGACGTAAAAGGTTTAGGGACCAGGGGAAATCAATTGTTTATATAGACGAGTCATTTGTAAATTTATGTCATACAGTAACAAAGGCATGGAGGGATACCAAAGTTAAAAGTGCCCGTCTCGTCAAGCAGAAATGGAAGGACTAAGTACAGGACTCAGGCCACCTCGAGTCGCTCGCGGAGAAAGATTCGCAACTAGTACATGTTGCAACACTGTACTTCATTTAACGTGTACTGTCTTTTAAGGGTGAGACGCGCTTATATAGTATACCGACCGGTAGGTTGTTTACAAGCGAGTGCTTAGGTTAGGGTGAAGGCCAGGCAGTGCTTGGAGAGGGGGAGGTAGCAGTGAAACCCTGTGGCACCTAACCATTTTCCAGCCAAGTGCAACGTAACAGCAACCGTCTCCGACGCCTAGTAATAACCATTAACAAACAAAAGGCAACCCTCATAAACAGGGCGAGAGGCAATGTAGCTGTCTTGTAGTTCCTTTATATTTTTAAACCGCAAAACTTGTGAAACCCATACATCAAAGTAATGCCATCTTTGGCAGAGGAGTGGCGCAGGGCTTTCATATTTTGCAAAATACTATACTAGTGAATATAGTGTGAGTAGTTGTAAATTGTAGATATAAAGTGGCTGGTTACCAGTTATTTTGGTCCTTGGTTTTGAGTAACAGTAGTTGATGTAGAAACTTGTATTTACATTTTCTTCTTCCTTTTTATTTCTTAAATCCTTAGTCCTACACTTCTGACCGTTATTTAACGTCCAACATTCTCGTGTAAATAAAATGTAAATATGTTTGGTATTATAATAAGTACATGTTAAAGTTAGAATCATGTTCCAGCGTACTAACCCGGGTACCGGGATACGATATACAGATTTTGTTTATTTGTATGTTTATTTGTTTATTCGTTTATTTGGTTGGTTGGTCGGTCGGTTATTTATTTGATTGTTTATTTATTTTTGTTTCTCGCGCTGGCATAGAAATAATATGGACTTTTAAAGCCAACAAATAGCGTCCAACCGCTTTTCTCCTTGAATATATAAGGAAATGTGTACAAAGTAGGTATTTCTGCAAAGGATTGTCTCGATTCAAATGAATTAGATAGTAGCATAAGCTTTCATTAGGCTAGTTTGTGCATATCCTTGTAAATTATAGAGGTTAGAGAAAGTCATGTGAATGTGGTTCATGTAAGACATTTCTATTAAATGAAACAACATTAATATTTCTGGTTCCGGAAACAGTCTTCTGGAAGACGAATCTGCAAGAATTTAAGAACTGCGCTATTTCTTAACATTTGTCAAGAGAGGTAAATAAAAATATGTTTTCCCTTGCCTACTTGCTTACTTGCATAAACATTTTATTTGTTAACGACACTATCAAATGGCAGGATTATATCAGTGACGCCAGTGTGCCGAATGTCGGCCCGCAGGAGTTATTTTACATGCTAGTTGTTGTTGTTGTAGTGTTTAACGCCCGCTTTTACTACTACGGCACCGCAGGCGGTGACACTGATGATACATGGAATGAAAATGGAGTACTGGTGGAATGAGATGGCGGGGGAAACCGGAGCACCCGGAGAAAACCCGCCCTGACGTCGCTTCGTCCACCACGAATACCACATACGGGTCCCTGGGATCGAACCCGGGCCGCCTAGGTGGTAGGCGAGCGCGCTAACCTCTCGGCCACGGCGCCACCTTTTACATGCTAGTAAATATACTGAACAGGAGTAAGTCTGTCGGCTAAGCGCTGGGCTACTGATCCCAAGGTCGCGGGTTCAAATGCGGCTCAGGCCGATGATTTTTTAACAAGCTGTATGGCTCAGGCGGTAACATCTGTGGTCCGCATGCGAGAGGTCATGGGTGCGGTTTGCTTCCTGACCTTGGGTTTTCCCAGGTCACCCAAACGAATGCTGGGAATTTCATTCCAGTTTTTCCAGGTTGTTAGAGTCAGCGGATTCCCAGGCGGGCTGCGCTACGGTGATGCTTGTGGTCTGGAAGTACGGTGATCGGCTGAGGGGAGGCACTGTGTGTTGGTAGTTATGTCCGCTTTTACTACATACAGCACCGCAGGCGGTGACACTGATGATAAAAGGAATGAAGATAGAGCACCGATGGAATGAGATGGCGGGGGAAACCAGAGAACCCGGAGGAAACCCACCCCAGCCACCACAAGGAGGCGCTGTGGTAGGCCGGCCCCGTTCCAGAGGGGGTACTGATTGCTCAGCCGGAACTTGCTGGTGCGCTCTTTGTGGTGACCTGGAACTCCGTCAGGCTGAAGAACTTTCCTGCACCTGTTAGGGACCCACTGTAGTTGTAATTCCACCTGTGACGAGTTCTGACCACCTATATGGTACTTTCGTATCATTTCTCCCAGAGTCTGCCGCACAATAAGCCATCGGTTGACGGAGTCCCTACCGTGACGGACAGACAGACAGACAGACAAGGAGCTGTCGCTTTTAAGCACACCTAAGAACAATGGGTCTGAGCCGGAGTCGAACCCGCGACTTTGGGATCAATATGCCAGCGCCTACCCAAATACAAAGTCACCCAGAGCGACTCTGGTTTACTTAATTTGCCCATTCATAGAGTTCTTTGGGAGGTGAAACGAGGGCTTCCTATAAGCTATAATGTGAAAGTAATTGCTAAATTTTGCCCCTGTGCCAACAGGTCGTTCTTTGCTGTGACTAGTAGCAAAATGCGCCATTTTCTTGGTACTTTCCAACTGCATTCACGATTTAATGTTTTCAGAAAGCTTTTCTTATTCATGGACTGCTCTTATGCACAGTGTAATTGCAAGCGATTATTTTATGTATTTCATTATTAATCTGTATTAGGTGTGATGTAAGTTTATTTCAGAACATATGTATGTAACAACAGTAGTGTTCTTCAGAAGACCAAATGAAAACCAGGACCATAGGAGGCATTTGACCATTCGCTCTTTGGGAGATACCATTTTGGGCCGTGTAACCACTTGTGACACTAGTTTTGGGGAATTTCTTCCAGTTTGGCAAAATGTGGTGTGGACGGGGCTTTCAGTGTACGCAACCGGGGTTTATCAAATGGAAACAAAATCGAGTTCTGCTTTATTAACTTTCATAACAGATACCACGAGTTTCTATTCATGATGCTCTGTAGCTCTTTCGTTTCAGAACTCACTGTACATTTAAGGTCCTATATCCTTTAAACACCTTTATACGCCGTGGCGGCTGATGTATAAGAGCACAAGAGCACGTGAACACCCTAGCTTTTGACAACTTGCGGTATCATTGGTTAATTATTATTTCTTTATGCCAACAAGCTTACTGCTGGTGTTTTTAAACACACAAGCCGTGTGTTGGCAATGTTTAAGAGGTGGAATTAGGACTGAAAAATTCAATGCCATAGTCGGGATATGAACCACGGATCTTCCGCTTATCAAGCGGCTGCTTTAACCACTAAGCTACCATGGCTAACTTGCCAGTGTGACATTAAATTCCCCAGCTGATTCGTACTTTTCCCGGTTAGACTACAAGGGAATCTCACATCAGAGATAAATACCCCAAGGGCGACTTACAATTGTAAGTACTTTGTATCTCGGGTTTAAGTAACCTTTAGATGGTAATTATTATTTGTTTATGCCAACAAGCTTACTGCTGCAGTCACCTCATTCGAGATCTAGGTGCGTGTAACCTCGAACGAGATACGCACACAAGACCTCTATCACTGTTCGATACAACAATTGGCCTGAAGGAACCAGAGAGAAATATCCAACAATACTTAGACGCGTCAGTGCAAAGGTAAAACTCTAAAATGTTCACACCCAAATTACACAGCCATGGCATGTTCATTCCTTTCCTTCTGCCAGTGGTCCTTGAAAGTCCTTGCTCATTGTAGTCAAGGAGGATTTCACACTGAGGGTGAGGTCTAAGTGCAGCTGCGTTCTGATTGGGCAGGCGGCTTAGGCGAAACCCGACTCTGACCAACAGCAATTACCACGGACATACTCTCTCATGGTGTCTCCTGCCATTACCTGTAAATAGCTTACGTTAACTTTAACTAATAACTTTGCTCCTAATTTCAGGACTGCACAAACGCATTAGCTACTGGAGCCGATGAAACTGCCTAGAACGCTAAAAGGTGTTCATTATCTACAGTTTTTGCAAACGAAAGTACCGGAAATTCTCGAGGAGGTGTCATTGCATCAACGTCAACAAATGTGGTTCATGCACGATGGTGCACTCCCTACTTCAGTAGACAAGTGCACCAATTTCTACATCGTCAGTTTCCAAATCGATGGATTGGTCGATACGGTCCTGTGTGTTGGCCGCCAAGATGCCCCGATTTGAATCCTTTGGAGGCATCTCAAGGACCTAGTTTACGCAGTCGAAATTAATAATGAATGCCTCTTAGGCAATCAATCTGGGACGAAGTGGCAAGTAAGAGAGCTGGCGCTGATGCGTGCGAAAGGATGCGGCAAACATGGCGTCGATGCATGAGAGCTTGTTGTAGAGCTAATTGTAGACATTTTGAGCACTTTTTTAGCCGTAAAGAAGTTAAAATCATATGACGTACACAGTAGCATTTTCATTTATGTTATTTAACCGTGCAGAATATTGTACACCTATTTTTGTGTAGTTTTAGTTTTTTTCTTCTTTTTTTCTGGGGTGTTTTTGTGTTATGGCTTAAATTTAATTCTTCACCGTTGTAAGAGCAATATAAGGTCATTTGTAATTTATGGAACTGGAGAACAAATGCATGTCTATTGAGCTTAATGGTGTGTTTAATGCAAATAAAATAAATTTAAATACATCACGGTTGGCCACAGCAACGGGCAGAGCGAGGCTAGCAGTGAGACCTCTTACGTAATCAGACGCCTATCAGAGGGAATACTAGCCATCATAAAAACATCGCAACACTTTCCCCGCGAGCGTCACTATCAGAAATAGTGGAAAAAGTGGACATTACAGTTTCATCACATCGCCCTGAAACGCTGATACCAATATTTGCATTTATTCACTTCCCATCCTGTACATTCATGTATAGTTTCTAAACATGATAAGTCAATTATAACAACAAAGTAATAGATCATAGAGATCTTCATTCTCACAAATGTATCACATAAATCACAAATCAGTATATACAAACATATACTCTGTACATCAAGAGATTGGAGGAGACGTAAATAAGGCCGCGTGCGTCTTGACGCTTTCGCCGTCTAAATAGTCCCTTGAAGAAATACTGTTACTAAGGTCTGAAATGTCACTTAATGTTTGCTAAAGCACGAACTAAGTGTACTAAGCATAGTTAAAGTGTAAGAATACGCAGTTAAGTGAATATGTATCCAGCCTAATTTATTCTGCGCGCGCATTATTCAGTATGAAAGTAACATGGCGGAACAAGTGAGTGTTGTGAAACATAACCACGGCAAACCGTTGCGAAGTGGTGAAAAGACAATAATATTGAACGTGTTTAACAAGTTCTGCGAGAAATATCGCGAACTTGCTATCGAAGACGTGATTAACACCCGATTTTACCGGTGTGTCAGTTGTATTTACAGCACACGCAAAGAAAAATCGTCAGTTAGTGAAGATCCCGGCAAAAAACGACCACGTGCCAGATAAATGGTGGATGTAGTTTGCGGCGAATTTGTGAGATCTGCAATCCGTCAAAAAGTTCACCAGTTCTTTGTTAACAATGAACCCCCACCTTAAACAAAGTGCTGTTGGCAGTTAACTCTGATCCCGATCTTCCAGATTTAAAACGAACTTCCCTCCACAAGATGCTTCTGGAGATTGGTTTCGAGATTGTGAGCAGGAAGTGAAAAAGTGTTATTGTGGACAGAGATGACGTAAGTAGCAGTTAATTTCCGTGTACTACATGTTATTTGGATCAAGTAAATAGTAGTATAAAATGCATAATATACCTACGCATAGCGGTAGGTAGGTAACTGTGTTGCGTCATTGTGAATGCACGTGGCCGCGGAGTGATACAAACCGGTGCTTTGTTTACATCTCCTCTAATCTCTAGATGAACAGAGTATAGTATATTATATTCCTCTAGTTCTATTTAATATTGTTTCCATTTGGTTTCAATCAACAGTTTGAAGCACATAATACAGTTTTTCCTCGCCACCACATATATGACAAGTTTTGTGTGTGTGTGTGTGTGTGTGTGTATGTGTGTGTGTGTGTGTGTGTGTGTGTGTGTGTGTGGTGCGTGGGCGTGTGTGATTCTAAATATACGGGGCGGAATGGAATCATTACATTCCTTCTAATATGTGCTTCATGGACGCATTTGAAACAAAAAAGTGTAATGGCATTTTGTCCTTTGGTCAGCCGATTTCGAAAAAAACAAATGGTTTTTGTTCCAAATTGGATGCGTAATTCCACAAGAATGTACGAAGATAACAGTTTGTTACTTGTAAGATGCGTGGAGTAACTTATATCTGACATAACTTCAGTAGTAATTATGGGGCATCGAAATAATTAATCACTTAAAAGACGGAGGAAGGAATGTTCCGAGCACATTTTAGAGACGCGAGGCATGTCGACAACGTTGCGTTGAGGTTGGTCAGGGACTTGACCTGGTTTCCGCATGTAAACAGGTCAACCACTATCGCTTTCGTCCGAATATTTTGGCAGGTAACGGCTGTGATTGGCCTACGTTCGTACAGTAAACATAGAAGGAGACGCGTGGTAGCAGTAGTGTTTGTTTATGTGCTGAACCAATGAAAGTGGCCTACACACAATCGGTAGTGTCGGCAGCTTGTTTTCGACAAAAAGATCTCCATAGGAAATGGTCGGAGACAAAAACATAACATACAAAATGTGCTCCAAATACCAAGATCTACCACTGGATTAAATTAATGCAATGACTTCCCTTCCACCCGGTATGAATCCTCTGGATTTTTTCTTCTGGGGAGACGTGAAAAGCAGGATCTACAAAACAGCAACTACTGCCCTCGAATCTTTGAGAGAATGCATTTATATGGCTGCGGAAGAAATACGCAACAATGAGGGTGTTTTTGTTAGAGTGCAACATAATTGGTTAAAAAGGTGCGAGGCTTGCAGATGCGCAAATGGTGGAGATTTTGAACAATACCTGTGAAGTGAGTGAACCATTTGGTTCATTGTTTATTCTTTTGCTGTCACCTTAAAAATATAAGAGCCTTCGTAAGATCCTACAAATGTACCTTTGTGTTTATAAGTCAGAGAGATGGTTTGGTTTATTAAATTATAGCAGTGTCAGCTACGAAACGATATAAGTTTGATGTTGAAGGAAGTGATAAACAATATCCTTAAATTTTGAGTTTAGGTTACGGTATGGGTTATTAGAGAATTCAGATGTACTTATTTATTACGACGTAGCAGACACGACATGGTATGCCTGTGTGTTTACAATCACGTGCCGCGCGGCTCCGCGACGCGTGTTGGTTGATGTACTGACCTAGTGAAAGTGAAACCTGCAGTGTTGCCAGCTTGTTTTTAATAAAACTAAAATATCTCCGTAGGAAATGGTCAGAGGCAAAAACGTAAGACACAAAAT
This sequence comes from Tenodera sinensis, assembly GCA_030765045.1. Lineage (NCBI taxonomy): Eukaryota > Metazoa > Arthropoda > Insecta > Mantodea > Mantidae > Tenodera > Tenodera sinensis. Next base: position 155,056 of record JAUKNM010000040.1, read on the forward strand.
GTGTTCCAAATACCGAGATCTATCACTGGTTCAAATTAATGTAGTGACTTCCCTTCCACCCTGAATATCACTGGATCGCTTTCACAAAATTCAAAGACATCAACCTCCCCTCTTTTCCCTCTTATTACTATGTTGCGAAGCCCCCACGCTCTGTAACAGTTAAGGTGAAGAACACGCCTCAAAAGATTCCAGAAAACGAAACAAAATCCGCGGAAGATTTTGCTTGGCGCTCTTTGAACAAAGCGATTAACAAGTTGTTTTTTTTTTTTTATTAGCAATTTTTTCATTGTGCTAAGTAGCAGAAACACGTGAACTTTTTAACACAGTGTTTTCAGTTCTATTTCGGCCTAAAATACGAAACTTTCACTAATGTCTCCTTGTCATAAATTACAGCTAAAGCTGGCACCCTACCTGCCTATGCTTATACCTGGCCCGTTAATTTGTCGCCTACTCTATCCTTCCTCCTCACTTTTGAGTAACGCCAGGCGATACCTCCCCTAGCCTCCACTCCATAGGAAACTGTCCGCCTTGAGAAGTTGAGAACACGCGACGCGGCTTAGTCACATTTCTCTTAGAAATTAAACTTTGCATGGAATATTAGCATTAAATTGTGGCTAAATTTATTTGAATGAAGGTAAAAGGCATTGCAGCATTGTTCACACAATGTTTGCGCGAGTTAATTAAATAATAAACCATTTATATCAATTCGTCAAGAAGATAGATGGCTCCAAATATTAGACACATTTTCGGCGAAACTGCTCCTTCTATATAAACGGCTATCCCTACGATCATAGTTGCTCCATGATATGCTTGCCCTATTAATTTACTTTAAAACCAAATTTGTTCCAATTATGGAAAAGATTAATGCATACCGCATCTATTTTTATATGCTCATTAAGAGCAACAAAACGTTGCAAACCTTTCTTGAACTTCAGTTCATGGATAAACTTGCATTACACGGATAAAGGAATAGGCCGATTCTAGGAGCTCCTTTCAGAGTACCCTAACATTTTAATATTCCTTTCCTTCGTATTCCAGCTCGAAGTAGCTTGGGTGTACGCTTTAGCGCTAACTTTATAAAACCAAATGATGAAGGCATTTGCCTCTTATTTATAAGGCAGTAGATTGAGAGTTGAGTAAGATTGCAGTTGATTACAGAGTACTAGGGCAAATATTTACTATGTTAAACTATCATTAACTCTTGTGAGCTTTCTCATTTAGCTTAGCCTTTCTTTAAACACTATTTTTCAGCTAGAGCAGGCATGTGGAAGAGGGCTGTCAGAAATGCAATCGAGTATTTACCCTCTCCACTCACTCCATAAACAATTGCAGACCACCTCTCTTCTCTGGTTCTGTTTGTTTACGGACACTTACGTATTTACAAAGAAGCTAAGTTCCAAACGGTGGAATAGAACAGAAACATGATGTACTGGTTTTGTGATTACGTGATTCTGATTACGTTACTTACATTTTATTTTGGGGTAGTAAACACAAAACTTTACTTTTACTAGGAACACATAAGTGCTTAAGTTCCCCTTCGGCTTTGAAGTATCTTTTTACTTTGTTATGCGGCATGGTTCCATCACTGAGACAATTTTGTTAAACCTTCGATGTAGGGAAAATGGCACATTGTGTTAGTTCTTCCCATTCATGAGCTAGACAATTTTTTTATCTTCCTGAAATAAAATAAAACAAAATCAAGAAAAACAAGGGAAACGGAGTTTGAAATTATCGCTTTATTTCTCAGTTCACATTATTCTCCTCCTTCGTTCATTCACTAAAACTCATTTATTGTCAGCGGGTCGAAGCTACTCTACTTCATTCATTTTCACATGCCTATGGGATTCCCCAAGCGTCTTCGTTACTCTTACTCTTTACTCTCTTGTGTGTGTGTGTGTGTCTATATATATATATATACACACACATGTATATATACACAAGAGAGTAAATATATATAAGAGTATATATATATAAAAGGACAACATTCGTCAGAGGAAGAATTTCAAAGCGGTAACATCATCATAATCATTGTGCATCATCAGTCATCGAGTATACGCGCTGTCCTACTTCAGGGGCTGTAAGTTTCAAGCCGAACACTATCCTCTTCGTAAAGTGCGCCTAAGTACAAAGTTGGGTACTATACACATTTGTAGTTGCATCACCAACTACTGCTACAGACTTTGCAGTTAATATATCCTATTTTATTTAGTAGACTACTGGTATAAATTTTAATAATATCAACTGGATTATAGAATACATTTCTGAAATGTGCTCTGTCGAAGGAATTTCCTGAACTGTAATGGCTTTGAAACGGAAATTCTAGAAATGCAGATGGCAGATTGTATCTATAAGCATGTGAAATTATACTCATGCCTTTCACTTTAGCATCATATCTTTCTTTGTTTACCCCACATGCTTTAATTAAAGACAACTTAATTCTGCCATATGATTTTGAAATGTATTCATTTGTTTGCAGCTGCAACTCTTTTTAGTTTGTTAATGCTATTTTCACAATACACTACCTAAATTATAATTCATATACATGACACTATATTGCATTATTTTATAGAAAACATAAACATGTCAAATAGTTTAAAGCTGCACCCACACAACCAAGGAAAATGAGAATTGTTAGATCCCCATAAAATGTAATACACAATGGTAGCTTCCTCTGTTTCTTTTGGGGAGTGGGGCAGATTTGCGAGTAAAATGTTTTATGCCCTTTTAAACAACTGATTATGAAGCAAAAGGTAAAGGTAAGTACAATGAAAGGGCCCCCGCAGCCGGGTCAGAGTACCGCTGATAGGCCCTTTGTGCTTCTACCGTGGACCCTGAGAGGGAGGGATAAGAGGAAACACCTGAAAGGCGACCAGATCCGATGAACGCCACCCTCGCCACCCTCGGCAGAACCCCCCCACCTCCGGGACCCTGACTGGGCCACACGATGGATGTGGCAGCTCGCCGGTGTAGGTCCAGTCGACGCCATCCTTCCCTAGCCCTACAGGCCTACGCCGGAGATGAAACCTTTACAATGAGCAAATTACCACCCAGCCCGCCGAACTCCGTCGCTTGGTCCTACAACTCTGAAATGGATGAAAGGGGAACAATGGGAGCGGGAAATGATGGAAAGCCGTGGTATAAGGATGAACACCTTAGCATTCACCTGAGTGACAAGGGGCGAACCATACAAAATTCCAAGTCAGAGTGCGGCGTCGGCTAGGATCGATCCCATGACCCCCCGAATGCGAGTCGCATACGTTACCGCGGCGCCATCCCACTCGGTAACAACTGATTCTAAGTGCACAGCTCATTCTAGGTTTCTGTCTTGCTGAAGTAATGCTTCAGAGGAGAGTGTTTCCCTTCAACGAGCATAGCATGAACATTCCAAAAATTCGTGCATGCAGCACTCACTTCAACTGACCTATCAACACATTTTCCAAGATTGGAATCCAGATAAGCCACGCAAAAAATATTTCATTGCCTAGGAAAGTACAATTTACTAAATTCTCACTGTTTAAATTCTATATGAAGTCATAATATGAAATGACAAACTAACACACATATGACAATTGTATCAAACAACGTAACAAAATGGCAAATCGAAACATAATACAAAAGCTACTTTTACTTACATTTGTATCTGTCTCCGAAGTCTTGTAAGTCTCATTACAATGTTCTTATTTTGTTGTTCTCTATGTGCTACTAATATATAGCAAAACAACCAATATTAATACATAGTATATGCAAACCCCTACCGAAGGTATATTTGACAATTGTTGAAACAAAATGTATACAAAGTGTATCTACTTGCTTAAATTAGATTTCCCCTTTGACGTTATATAATTAAGTGAAATAGTCACATATGGTAGCCTGAGAACTCAGTATTAAGTTGCTATTTTCATGGTTGTGCATGTTGTACGATGAGTTGTTAATTTTACTCACCTTGTTTAAAGCCAGGCTATAGATTTGTCCGCAAATATCTCCAACTATTTCCTATTTCAAATATTTTGTCACAAAACACACCTACAGTAACATGGTTACAAAGGAGCACTATATCATAATACTAGGGTATTTGACAAAGAAGTCTAAAGAAAACTGAGCGGATAAAATACGTCCAGCAAACTGAACACAAAATAAAAATTCCATCCAATAGCGAATATTGCTTTATGGGAACCTGGACCACGTAACGCACACCATCTACGGATAAAAGTGCAAGGTCCACAGCTACAGACAGTTCTATACAAACAAAATCGCTCACTATAATGGTATAATTACTAAATTTCCTTTTATCAATGGTGATTATGATGCTGGTGGTGACAAAGCTATATCTAAATAGATCCAGGAAGATCGGTATAACTGTTGAAAACTTGTAGAACGATACATAAAAGGTTCTTTACCATGTGATGCAGATGTTAACAAGATCATGAGGTTACTTATATTTACCTGGCATTGTCAGCTTCAGATGACTTCCTCTGAACATCCAGATTCTTTTCTACTGCTAGTCGACTACAGTCTGTTTCATTTGAAGTCTTTCTGGAGTCTGTTGTTGTGTGAGAAGGTTTGATAAGTCCGCATGCCAGAAGTGGTTGTTTATTCGTAGTAGCTGTTATACCATTGTCCTCTGTTTTACTTTCCGTTGTCAGTAGAGCACAGTTATTATTTCTGCTTTCCCTTGACACTACCCCACTTACACCACCAGCAGTCACATCCATAGCAAGCTGTTTTATAAGTGGTGGTTTGCTCATTAGCCTTTTATTTGTGTGAAATTCTGATGGATGGTTGTTGACTTTATTACTTTGATTACCCTGGTGGGGCTGACTAGTGATTAGAGGAAGAATATTTCTTGGTTTATTTTCTGAAAGTCCTGTGGAGATATTAAAGCCTTGAAGCGATTGGTGATATGATACTGGGTTCTGTGGAAAAATGACTATGGGGTTACTTCCACCTTGCAAGGTAGTAGTTGAACTACCTCTGCTTGGAAGTTGGTGCTGAAGTGAAGGTTGCACATTCATCTTGTTCACAATTATAAACAGCTACTAGAAGCGTGACCTCATCTGGAATTACTCCTGCTTATGGCATTTCCAGCTGTTGTTGAAAGAACTTCTTTAGGTCCTTGCCACGCAATCTCCATCATTTACCTATTGAAAAATATACAAAATATGAGACATGCAATTGTGAAGTCGGTGGCTGTGTAGTATTCTATACAGTATAGATATAATACATATCTGAACAGAATTAGCTATAGCCTACTGTATTAGCTCAAAAGTGCCTTTTTAAGGTTTAGATATAATTTGCAGAACTTTGACTAAAATAATTCAAGACTGAAATTGCTATTTAGTGTATGATAATTCAAATGGAAATCTATATTTACTGTTCAGTTCCTTTTCCTCATCACAATTTGAATACCAGTCATAGCGACAAAATATTTTGGAATGTTAAAACTTACTAAAATTTACAATTACAATATATTCTTAAAACAATTATCATTCTCATAATAATTCTAATGTAAATTCAAATTAGATGTTACACCATAGCTATTTTAAGGTATTGTTTAAATACAATTCTCATATCTGACAAAGTGACGATCTAGGCGATCCTGCTTCACTTCCAGGAACGCCGCTAGAGGATCTCAGGCGTGACCACCCATTAAGAGCAATCTTTGCACCAACTACCGCTGCTACCGTTGGCCCCCACAGGCGTAATAGTTTACCATTACAGTTATATCTCTTGATTACGACACTGTAATAATTGTAGAAATTCGAGGTGCAGCTTCCCGTTGTCTAGCCTTCATTACTGCTATATTTACGTATTATTGGCTAATCTAATGGTTAACATGCGCTTTACCTTTGATCATGAGAAACCTCTCAGGTAACACACAGCGCATGCATTGCTTGTTCTCGGATGTCGCCGAAGTTTCATATTGTACCAATGAGCGTATCATTTCAGCCAATGAAATCAAAGAAATCCCAAATGACAGAGAGTCATTAACCCCAGATAGAATGAAAAACAACGTTGCAACATATCCCCTGTTTTCTCTCCCATTCCCTTAATTTTCTGTGACATTGGTCTTCTAGAAAGTAAATATCCACGCGTGAAGTGTGAACGCTTACTTGGAGAAAACGCGACAACGTAGCTTTTCGCGACACTGAATACCTTCATCGTCTCACCTGGTTTTGATTTGCCGCATGTTAACCATTAGAGTAGCAGAGTAATACTTCTTGCAGTACCACACATGAACCGTTCTTGTGCCATATAGCTGAGTACATAACCGGTCCATTTTAATGTCCGCGTGAAGATTCTTTGGTCAAATATATTAACAGTGGCGTTATAGTACATATCAAGGGGAATATGCCATTGCTGAAGTCTAGCTTTAGCATTCGAGTAACAATGAACTCAAATGTAAGATAGCTTTCAAAGTAATAATGGTGAATGAAATTGTTCCACTTGGGTTATTTAGCGGAGTTTGCGAAGAAAAAAGAAGGAAGGGGAAAACGAAAAGCCCCTCCGCGAAATGAAGTCACTCCAATAATAACGTGAACACTTTGGTGACACAGCAGTTAACACATTTACTGAACGCTCCAATGATTTTAAACTAAGGCCATGCTCTGTGTATATTGGGCTCTAGTTCCGACAGACATAGCTTATTGTAGCGTCCTGGAAGAATTTCCCAGGTCTAGGGAAATCCCGGTGTAATCGGAGAAATCACACAAGTAGGTGGAAAGCAAGTAACCATATAAGGAGTTGCCTTAAAGACCTGCAAATAACTTCTAGGGAATTAGATAGGATCTCAAACAACCATTACTGTCACGTTGCGTGCTAGTTTCATCCCAAGAGAGCATAAATGGAAATAAGCCACACAAAACTATAGTGTGATCATGCAACAGGTAGGAGTGTCACGGTGAGGCAGGACCCTAGCCAGAGGAGGGTCCAGACGTGTGGCGCCCGTCGTACCTAGCTTCCTATAATTTGAAATGATCTATCCATTATAAAACCTGAAAACTGTATTCATAAAATTATCACCAATAAGCTCATGTGCGACTCATTTACAGTTTTGAACCTTCCCACTCCTTTATTACCGTTGCTTTTTTTACCTGAGAAGCTGTAATATTAATATTACCTGAAGTTGAAGCCTGAGATTCTAACTGGAATACATTACTGTCATTACTTTTTGTAACTTTTCGCTTTCTTGTCACAAATTTATCCATGCTGATGAATAGTATAACAGTGAGTTGCAAGAAACTGAACTGAATATAGCAATCTGCAATCGTTATTGCTGGCGCAGACTGCTGGAATTGTGACCCTGAATGTCAACCCAACTGAGGAATCTGAATTATTTATTGTCTAGCTTACTTGCGATATGATACTTTTGCTTACTCACAGCTTGCACTCGTACCATATACCTTCTGCATCGAAAGTTTTACGTGTGTTCTTGTATTTTAAAAGACCAGTAAAAGTAAACACCTACAGTAAAAAGAAAAAATAATCATCACAGCAGTACAAAGAAGGTGGATGCTTTTTTGTCAAGATAAGGCATATATGCACAGGAGTGCTGATAAAGAATATACCGAACATTTCCCAGGTAATTTTTAATGACAATTAGAAAGATTATTACGAGTATTTTGTTACATAGACCCTGGTTTTCTATCAGTACAGTCTATTATTTCTTATTTTCTTACATCAAAACACTGATTATTTTATACTTCGAGCGCTGATGCTGCTTCCTTTAAAATTACTTTTTCCTATCAGTGAGACAGTAATTTGGACACTTTGGGAGATATTTTCTGCTGAATGTAAAATTTGTCAATATTAGGTACGGTTTACCACAGCAAAGAAAGTCCCCGGGGTATGAGGTGCGGGGGGAAATTGCCTATTAGACACGGATCCAATACGCTGTCTCACCCTCCTTGTTTATGACACTATGACTGTTAAGCTACAGCTCACACAACATGTGACCAACATCTGTAGCCTTCTACTTTTATGAAGAATTTCTTCTTGGTTTTAGTTTACATGCTGAATTCTGTTTGTGCACACTGTACATCGAGCGATACCGTATTTTCAAAAGTACGCAAGACTCGTAGTGATTAGCGTGCGTAAGAAAGGGGAAAAAGCTGTTCACAGCGAGGTGAAAAAGTAATAGCTAACGTAGTTAAAATTTGTGATGATGAATCGCAAAGTAAGCAGGTGGCTATTCCTGTTCCTCGTGCTACAGAAAGAGCAGCTCGTTACACAGGAGTGTCTTCATCTTTAATAAAAGCAATTAGGCGTTAGATGAAACACAAAGAAGAGGCCGGCTCATCATCGCCTCTTCATACGCCAGGCGACCGAGGTCACCTGAGCAGAAGACCAACATTGATGATTTCGACATGTCTATAATACGAACAAGTGTGCAGGAGTTTTACACTGAACGAAAAATTGCTCTAACCTGTCCGATGCTATGGTTATCTATAAGACAAAAAATTGACTTTCCATGTAGTGTCGAGACCCTCCGCAGACTGCTGCATATGAGTGAGTGCGTGAGTGAGTGAGGTGTGTGTAGTGTTTAAGGGCCCGTCGACAACTAGGTCATTGGGGTCCGTCCCGCAGATGAAATTTAATTGGAGAAAATGCAGGAATAAGCCTGAACGCCTGGGTAGCGTGATGGTTAGCGTGTCTGCCTCACGTTCAAGAGGTCGCGAGTTCGAATCTCGTTTAGGGTGAGTTATCCGGGTAAGGTTTTTTTTTTTTTTTTTTTTTTTTTTTTTTTTTTTTTTTTTTTTTTTTTTTTTTTTTTTTTTTTTTTTTTTTTTCCCCTTCCCTCTCGAGGTTTTCCCTACCCTGAGAAGACGAATGTCGGGTAACTTAAAGCTCCATGGACCTCGGGCTCATTTGAGCATCATTTCACCCATTTCATTCATTCATTCGTCCGAGATGACACAATGTTGGAGGACGTTAATTAAAAAAAAAGTCTTTACCTAATGTGCTGAATGAGGTTTTCTTACCTTTTAGTTACACTGGTCAACAGCCAAAGTGTATTCGAGATACAATTAGTCATAACTTACTAATTTTGAGTAGCTAAACACGAAAATGCCCTTCATTTTTGTAGATTGATTCTCATTCCTACAATACACAGCTCAGGCTGTTGTGTTAAGCTTCGATTTACTAGTAGAAATTAGTTCGAGTACATATTTTTAAAACAACCTGTAACGGAAGTGTGAGGGTTGATTTATGATTAGCAGGTAGAGTCCACCCTCAGCTTCCCATTCCTTTAGCATCTGAGTTCAGTGTTTAGTTTGTGAGTGCGTGAAACGGTGTTTCAGTGCCTTCAAAATAGCACACATTTAGAGAAAGTTACAAAATGCCGCGTAAGTGTGTTAATAACCCAAATAACGTTTGCTCCCATGGTGAAAAAAGGCATACAATCTTTATTTTGGCTGCAAAGCAGGTGATCAGGACAAACTGTTTGCACCCCATATTTGCAATCGCAATTGTTCAGCAAATCTACGTGAATGGCTAAATGGAAAAGGGCGATCTATGAATTTCGCTATACCAATGATCTAGAGGGAGCAAAGCAATCATGTAAATGACTGCTACTTCTGCATGGTTCCTTCTGTTATTGGTATGAATAGTAAGAAGAAACACGCTTTAGCCATCCGCGCTGTGCCACATAGCCACGATTTAGCGATACCTGTTCCTCCAGCCTCATATACCCAGGATTCTGATAACACGCTATCACCCTCCTCTGAAGAAGCAATATCGTTAACATTTCAACATACAGACTTTGTGCCTGATACACTACGTTCTGAAACTCATAAAGTGACTGAAACTCAACTAAAGGAACTTGTGAGAGCCTTAGATCTCCCTAAGAATAAGGCCAAGTTGTTGGCATCACGTCTTACGGAGTGGAACGTTCTTGAAGAAAATGTGAAAATAACCAGTTTTCGAGTTCGTCAGCATTCACTACAAATTTTTTTTCTAAGCAAGAAAATGTATTTTGTGCTGATGTGGATGGACTGATGGTTGCCATGAACATGCTACATAATCCAGAAGAGTGGCGCCTTTTTATAGACTCCTCTAAACTCTGCCTTAAAGTTGCTTTACTCCACAATGGCAATAAATTACCAAGTATTCCTATTGGTCATGCGGTTCATATGAAAGAGACATGTGATAATATTAAACTACTAATCAACTGTATAAATTATGATAAGTACGAGTGGTGAATAAGTGCAGATTTGAAAGTGGTGGCAATCATATTAGGTCTCCAGCAGGGTTATAAATACTGTTGTTTTTATGTGAGTGGTATAGTCGTGCGAAGGATAAACACTATGCAACAAAGAAATGACCTCTCAGACAGAACACAGAACTAGGTACCAAAACGTTTGCAGACCACTGGTTGGCGAGAGAAAAATAATGTTACCTGCATTGCACATTAAACTGAGACTAATGAAAAACTTTGTAAAAGGTGTGAATCGAAATGGAGAAGCCTTTAGGTACCTTTTTCAGAAATTTCCACGTTTAAATGAGTCCAACACCAAAGCGGGAGTATTCACAGGTCCCCAAATAAAAAAGATAATAGCCGATGGACATTTTCATGGACTTCTAACTGGCAAGGAGAAAGCTGCATAGAAAGCATTCTCCTCAATTGTGCCTAATTTCCGTGGTAACAGAAGAGCATCTAGTTATAACAAATTAGTGGACGATATGTTGATGGCTTATAACAGAATGGGGTACAACATGTCTCTAAAGATGCACTTCCTTCACTCACACCTAGACTTCTTCCCTGAAAATCTTGGCGCAGTAAGTGATGATTAAAGCCACAATGTTTAGTACCACATCGTGTGTAGGAGTGTCAGTTATACCGTGAGTGTGTTCGCCCAGACCGAGAGGCCAGCCATCAGCACTGCACGAAACAGCCTCATGCACACTGCATCGTGTGTAGGAGTGTGGGTTATGCGGTGAGTGTGTTCGTCCAGACCGAGAGGCCAGCCATCAGCACTGCACGAAACAGCCTCATGCACACTGCATCGTGTGTAGGAGTGTGGGTTATGCGGTGAGTGTGTTCGCCCAGACCGAGAGGCCAGCCATCAGCACTGCACGAAACAGCCTCATGCACACCGCATCGTGTGTAGGAGTGTCAGTTATACCGTGAGTGTGTTCGCCCAGACCGAGAGGCCAGCCATCAGCACCGCACGAAACAGCCCCATGCACACCGCATCGTGTGTAGGAGTGTGGGTTATGCCGTGAGTGTGTTCGCCCAGACCGAGAGGCCAGCCATCAGCACTGCACGAAACAGCCTCATGCACATCGCATCGTGTGTAGGAGTGTGGGTTATGCCGTGAGTGTGTTCGCCCAGACCGAGAGGCCAGCCATCAGCACTGCACGAAACAGCCTCATGCACACCGCATCGTGTGTAGGAGTGTGGGTTATGCGGTGAGTGTGTTCGCCCAGACCGAGAGGCCAGCCATCAGCACTGCACGAAACAGCCCCATGCACACCGCATCGTGTGTAGGAGTGTGGGTTATGCGGTGAGTGTGTTCGCCCAGACCGAGAGGCCAGCCATCAGCACTGCACGAAACAGCCTCATGCACACCGCATCGTGTGTAGGAGTGTGGGTTATGCGGTGAGTGTGTTCGCCCAGACCGAGAGGCCAGCCATCAGCACTGCACGAAACAGCCTCATGCACACCGCATCGTGTGTAGGAGTGTGGGTTATGCGGTGAGTGTGTTCGCCCAGACCGAGAGGCCAGCCATCAGCACTGCACGAAACAGCCTCATGCACACCGCATCGTGTGTAGGAGTGTGGGTTATGCGGTGAGTGTGTTCGCCCAGACCGAGAGGCCAGCCATCAGCACTGCACGAAACAGCCTCATGCACACAGTAAGGTGACTAGAATAATTCTATTATTGTGGGTTTAGTGATGAGCATGGCGAACGTTTTCATCAGGATATCGCTACTCTTGAACATCGTTATCAGGGAAAATGGAGTAATCTATGCTTACTGACTATTGCTGGTCTGTAATAAGAGATGCCCCCGAGTTAAAATATAGCAGACAAGCCAAAAGACCACATTTATAACGTATGTGATTAAAGACTATTTATATTTTCTTGCAAAACAATATTGAAACTTGAATTTCATGTATCTTCTAAACAAGAACTAACAAACATTTTTACTGTCATTTTCGAATTTAGGAGGTCAAATTCCATAAGATTTCATTAATTTTGTTTCGGATACAAAAAACTTTTAAAATTTTGTTGACCAGTGTTATCTTTCCCCTATCAAAATACACAAGTAGGATTTCCAGTCTTTGGTGAACTTTTAAACGTTTCTTTCGGTACTCCTGCACTACTCTGCTCATAGATCACCTTGTTTCTTGCTTCATAAATTATAATGCAATGTTTAAACATGAATATCAATGGTATGCAAAGAGGAACACTAAACATGCAAACATAGGATGAAACTCTTCTCAATTGTTCCATGTGAACTTCCGTCGAAGCAAGTGTGTCATTTTCGCAGCTCGCAATAAACAAGAGATACCTATATGTCTTAAATGCGTAGTCTGTTTTGTATCTCGCACCTAATCAACTCATGTTGTATTACATTCATACTTTTTGTCATATTCACATAACGGTACTGCTAAATAGTCTTTAATATCATATTGTCACCGCGCCCGCCGCATCTAATTGCCGACAACAGCAGTGTCACCCATCGCATTATTGTCGGCACTACCGCAAAGGAGCCGAAGGAAAGAGACAGAGAATGGCCGCATTGTTGGGGCGCTTGCCGAAAGAGAGAAAAGGATAGATTCTTCTGGAGTCTTCTACTTTGTTTCTCGCCGCAATAAGTGAACGTTCCTGAAGCTTCCAGAATAGTGCCTGGGAGATATAAATAGCGGTAAAGTGTGAGAAGAGTCAGTCAGACGTATGTGAAGCGTTGAGTAGTGCCGACGGAGAAGGGACAGTTCTTTGTGTTACGAGTTCGGAGCCGTGCTGTTGGAGAATCGAAAAAGACTTTCTTGTTGTTGCAACGAGTGTACAAAGTTACTGTTTACGGAAATAAAAGTGTTTCTTTATCTAGACTACATCTGTCTACTTTACTTCACACACACAACCAAAAAGTCACAATACTCACGGAAACGGTATTGCACCTATGATCTCGTAAGCATATAACTAATATTGTTAGTAATATTATATGAATGAATGAATAAACGATTTATTGAATACCAAATCTTACACACCTTGGGCTACCCCTAAGCTGGGCCCTGGCCCCTTTGCTCTTAGGGTAGCCCTTCAGTATATTTGCCTTTTACATACACATGTTTACCTTTTCAGTAATCTTAACCTGCTCTCACCCTTTAATTCTTATTTCTGTTTTATTTCATTCCCAACCCTATTCACTTCCCTCGTTCTCAACTTTTCCTATCAGCTTCACTCTTAAAACTCTTTCTCTTTCTTTCCTTCCCTCATGTAAATAGTTGAACATCTCAAGTTGTTATTTTTTTTTTTTTTTTTTTTTTTTTTTTTTTTTTTTTTTTTTTTGTTGCCTGTTTTAGTACTTCTATAGTCGTTTGCGTGTTTGCGAACATTTCTTTTCCTGGTATTTTGCCGATTCTGAATGCGTCGAAAATACCGTAGCCTCCCAGATGTATTTCATATCTGTTCACTAGTAGATCTCTTAAATCCTGATGTACTCCCACTCCACATTTTTCTTCAACTCCTGTAATCACTACATTGTATTTTGTGCTTCTGTCTTTCATTCTTTCCAGCGTTCTTTTTAAGTTTTGTACTTCCAGTTTTAACGTAGGTATCCGTTAAGTTTCCCCTATCGTATTTCGTCCACTCTTGTTTGAATCTCTCTGCTAGTCCTTTATCTCTTACTAAAACTGTATCGTTTATCTGGTCTTTAGCTGCCACGTTACTTAACTCCTTTTTCCCCTCGGCCGCGGGAGCTTCCTTCACTGTACGTCCGGTCACCTCCACTGCTAGATCCATACTCCTAATGTTAGTAAAGTAATGTGGCGCTGGCGAATAAATATGTGTGCCGCGTAAATATATAAAAGTTTAACACTGTGGCTACTAAAGTCGACAAATAAGAAAAGAAAGTGTAGAACTACCAACTTGTTAGATAAAACATGCAAGCGGGAAAGACACATAGAATATGCAAACAAAAATCTGTAGAATGTTCCAACCTTTCCAACCGCAAATATTTTAAATATTTCTTTGAAGCTAAAGCCATTATAGGTAAACACAACGTCACTAGGAGAACAAATAGAATTTAAGTGTTTAAGTTCAAAGATGAGGCAGCAGGGACGCCAGTAACTCTAGCGTTTAACCAACTCAGTTCAAAGTGGACGACAGTACGAGTAACATGTGAAAGTCAGCGTGTTAGTGAGTTAACGGAGTTATAGAGCCTTTTGCGATAGGACACACATGTAAATACATATAATGGTTAATTAACACCTTTTTACACTGACAGTTACGCTACAAAATTCAGATATACGTATGTTAAAAAACTAGACGAAGCACCAGCATACCCTGCCAATGTACATAACCTTACACTGTCATATTTACAGTGCAATGCACAGTTGTATCATCATCATCATCATCATCATCATCATCATCACCACCATCATAATCGTCGTCACTCTAGCGCTACAGCCCAGGGTAGGCCTCGGCTTCCCTCAGGATCCTCCTCCAGACATCCCTTCTTCTGGCTACCATTCACCAGTTTTTTTCCTCAGCCTTTTCACATCCTCCAGCACTGCATCCATCCATCCATCCATCCATCCATCCATCTAAAGTCGTTCCTTTCAATCATACCAGTCCCTATCCATCTCATCTCCTGAATTGCCGTTACGTCCAGTCTATATTCTTTTAATTGATTTAGGAGCATCTGTAGTGCTCTTGTTCTATATAGGGATAAGATATTCCATGTATTGGTCCTTATTTCATTGCCAGGTCGCCATCGGTTAGTCCGTCCAGCTTCATTTTCTGTGGGCTTCTCAACAAGTGTTTTTTTTTCCGGGGTGAGGTTGTTGACCTCACGGCCAACCCCCAACCTGGAGGACCAATGTCCCCGTGAGACAGGGTGGCCCGGCTATACCCCCGGACACTGGGTAGCTCAGGTACCTCGGGGTTGCCACTCCCCGTACCCCGAAGGATCCCTGAGGGGTGTATTAACATCAGGAATATAAAATTGAATAATACATAGTGACCTTTGTGTGTTAGCATTTCAAGTAGACGTGAGTAGCAGATTGTACACCGCCTGACAAGGTATACATGTACCGACATAAGCTAGCCACGGAAAATACAAATAATTACATACTCACATAGCAAACAATAACATTCAGTCAGACTACTACAAATCAGCAGTGACAGAAGTGAACGTTCAACGAGAGATCAACGCAATGACGTCAAAGAACAACTCAGCGTCCTCTCCAGTATACTTATGACGCAGCCCGCATCACTGTGCACATGTTATAAGTTAATTGATTATACTCATTGATATGGCAAGTTCTTTGATGTTGTGTTTCTGGGGATGGGGAGGATAGCGGATGTGAGCTCAAAAACACATTCAGCAGCATGATTCACAATCCTTAGGGCAGTTGTGCAACATAAGGATAAAACGCAGACAAGAGGAACATATAGCAAATGGTTACGTTTCATAAAAAAGCGCACATCATTAGCGGGTGTTCCTGCCCGTTTGGTGGAAAACACCTTTCCTGGCAGAGGTTCATACGCTTACGAAATGTTATGACAATTCAGTTGATGTGTAGTGAATAATAGTGACGGAATCATTTATCCGTAATATTTTAAAACATAGACGGTATACTTAGGCATTACATTACATACATTGTTAGGTGGGCTTGGCGTTGATTTTGCATGCGTACTGTAACATACTGTGAACTGGACACACAAAACGTTTTTACAAATAAACCGTGTTTGAAAAGTAGCCTGCGTTGCAACTCCGTATAGTAATACACCAGTTCCAAAATTGCGGAGGAAGCACACTTAAGCCACGAAAGTTTTTCAGTCAAAGATGAGGCTGGGTCATCATATTGTAACTTTTGGTGTGTGTGTGAAGTAAAGTAGACAGATGTAGTCGAGATAAGCACTTTTATTTCCGTAAACAGTAACTTTGTACACTCGTTGCAACAACAAGAAAGTCTTTTCCGATTCTCCAACAGCACGGCTTCGAACTCGTAACACAAAGAACTAACTCTTCTCCGTCGGCACAACTCTCCACATCGTCTGTCCGTCTCCGTCGGCACGACTACTCAACCTTCACATACGTCTGACTCACTCTTCTCACACTTCACCGCTATTTATATCTCCCAGGCACTATTCTGGAAGCTCCAGGAACGTTCACTTATTTAGCGGTGAAACACAAAGCAGACAGTTCTAGAAGCCTCTATCACTTTCTCTCTTTCGGCAAGCGCCCAACAATGCGGCCATTCTCTGTCTCTTTCCTTCGGCTCCTTTGCGGTAGTGCCGACAATAATGCGATGGGTGACACTGCGGTTGTCGGCAATTAGATGCGGCGGGCGCGGTGACAATATACATTTGAGAGACTTTATTTAATCAACAAAAATTAAACGGTCCAGCAAATAATCTTGAGAGGGTATCCAAAGCAGAGTAATAATAGTTCATTCCATGTACGTGGTGTAGGTAGTTTCAGAGGTTGCAGTTCATCGTTTCGAAATGTGAAAGTAAACTAAAGTTACACTCAGGCACAGAGAAAATAATGTTATGATTCTTCTGTTTGCCATGAATAATTGTAATTATGTGTAACAAACTATGAAAGCAGCGTCTCCCGTTTTTTGGTTAGTAACAACAGCATGTTCGGTTTTGCAGAATAGAAGTGAAAACAGAAGAAACATCTCGCTGTTTTACTTTATACATATAGTTCTCCAACTTTTCACCGTAGTGGTGGAATGGTTAGCTTTGAACCACTTTTCTAGCTTGGTATTCAGCTTAGCTACACGGAGATTATACGTGCTGCTACACTGTGCCAACAATATTTCTAAAGTATATGATATTTAAAACCGAGAAATTGTGTTACGTAAAATACTAGATACGTCATTAGTAATATTCCGAGAGGGCGTTAATCTTTGACATATATTAGGAGTACACAAATCTTTAAGTCTCCTACAAAGCTGTTTACCCCGTGTACAGGCCTCACCTGGTTACATCTCTGTGCTGAAGCTCGAAAAGTAGGGATAACAGTACCCAATACGGGCAACGGGTAGCCAATACTGGTACCGCAACCTCAGATGGAGCGGCCTCCAATGGGTACAGCCACATTCACGGGCAGATCAGGATAAAGCATACGCGAGTTAGAGTTGAGATGATCTTATAAGCATTAGCTAGGAGGAGCGCGCCAAAAAAGGGTATTTGTCCTGTTAACTTACGCATTCCTCTGTAACTTAATATAGAAGCATCCCATATGGGAATCCGAACACTAATTCTAAAAACCTGAAGCAGTACCTAGAACATGCATCTATACACGCAGCTGAGGACATCTTCGAGAATAACCCTAGCAATATAAGCGGGCACACTCAACACTATACATCATAACACTATAGGACATCATGTACTCGAGTGTGATAGAAGGGAAGAGCATTTAACTTCGGTTTCAAACGTCAAAAGTTGAGCAAATGTTGCAAATAGTCTGCACACCGCAGAAGATTCACTGCAATTTGCACGAGGAATTAAAATCTTAAGCTATTTAGTTGGGCAAAGAGCTGATGCTGACCAACACCACATCAGACGATATTTAAATAATACTAACAAAAGGAAAAGTTCCTTCAACCAGAGGAAAACATTACATTAGAAATGCTCTGTGAAATAAAAAATTGTGGTACGAAAATAAGAAATAAAAAATCTTCCAACCGGCCTCTAAATTACCCTCTCATCGTAAATAGGTTGTGTCCAGTTTTTGAAACGCCCCCGCACCACCATATGAATTGCAGATTGTAGACACACTTAACAGAGACCTACGATTGTAGTTTTAGTAGGCAGAGTTCAGTAAGCGTAATAAATGGTAACCTGGCTAGCACATAAGGACAATTACCCTATATCACATTTATGTTTATGCACAACAAATAATTATTTGTTACAGGCACGCACTAAGGTGATACAACATTAGTTTGGAGAGTAAAGTTTAAAGAACATTTACTGGTAGTTACAAGTTGCCCACATGCTTCACTGCTAGGGATGGATACCTTTCAGAAATACTAAGTGGTGATTGATCTAGTATGTAACGCAATTACTACACTGCAGAACGGTTACTGTGTAAGTAGAGCTACATTGTTGCCAGAACTTTAGAGCAAATAGAGAAAAGGGATATCTCAGAATTTGAATACAGTTAAACAACCCAACACCAGTGAAACAGAGACCAAACCACGTGTCGCACAAGCCGCGAGAACTTTTCCAAATCCAAATTCAGAAGCAAACAGAAGGCGGGTATAATTACGGGAACTTGCGCAATCGGGTTTCATCGGCTGTTCTAAGAGCGGATGATAGTGAGAGTGACAGAGGGCGAGAGAGAGAGAGTGAAGCACAAATTAAAAAGCACAGCTTTTGCTTGGAAAACCGGTATCAATGTACACATATCTGATTAGTTAGCTAGGAGAATCAGGGTGTTATTGTACTTCAGAATTCCATAGCGCAAATTTCCAAGTAACACTTGCAAAACAACAAGGAATACACGAGTTTATTACTTTGGACGCACAATGTGAATTTTAAAGGCTTTTGTTCATTTGACTGGATTCACCATATGTGCTTTCAGAACTTGGAGACACATTCCTAGTATACATGATGCATAAAAAGTCCCTGATATAGCATATAGATGACGTAGCAAATTATAAAGCAGTGTTTAAGAAGTCTGAACAATTACATGGTGGCTTCAGAAGCATTTCTTCCCGATATCCAAAATAAACTCGTAGGATTTGAAGTATCAGAAGGATGAACCGGAACTGACAAGGGTAAAGTTCGAGCGATTGCACAGTTTAGTATTTGGAAGAGCCTAAAATGGGCAGGGCAGTTCTAGAGCTGTTATCGTTTTACAGAAGGTTTATCATTAATTTGTCAGTAATTGTAAATAATACATCCACAGGTACCCTGTTGTAGCGATTAAAGCTCCCGCATGCTAGTGCCGTATAAGAAAAATCCGAGACCTTTGAGGCAGACTGGCACCTTACAGTTTAGTGATGCAGGAGTATGTGTACACAGTGCGGCACAAAGCTGCATGGATCACAAACATACCAAATGGCTGTCTAGAAAGCCAGTAACCCACCAAATGGCAGGTTCCGGAACATGAGGATATAATCTTATGTTAATTAATTAATGACTTGAAGCTTTCCCGGCGTTGATTATTGATGATAGTTTCTCGGGCTAACAGCCAGGTCAGATTAGGGTAACTTAGGGTAGTTACCCTAATCTGACCTGGCTGTTAGCCCGAGAAACTATCATCAATAATCTTATGTTTATTAGAGCCACTGGAATTGACACAGAAGTGCCAAGAAAGCACTGAAGCGGCTGACTCTAGCAGTAAAACATCCGAACACGATTAACAGCAAGCTAACTTATTTTGACTTTTCCCGTATTTTTAACTGTCTATTCACCAGATTCTCACTGCAATTTCAAAATTGTTATCTAATTCGAACTATCAAAGTCATTTCACTTAATTGTGACGTAGGGGTGTATTTAAATATGTACAACACAGGCTCTTCGTTGGATCGCTCATTCGCTGGTAGTTAAACACAAGATGTCTATAGCATTCTGCAGTAGTAGCACTTACTGCACGTCACAAAGTCACTCGGAAAACACACTAAGTAGCCAGCAGTTTATCGCACCAGAAACTCACCATCTGCTCACTTGCAAGCAGGCCACTGGAAGTCTGTACAGAACATTCTAGAATATTCTGAAAGAGGGAGCAAAGGAAACTTCCAGAAGATTTTCATTATTTTCATTAGCGCTTCTGGTTCTTATGGTACGCAACAGCACTACCGCGTTGATTATGGGGAGGAAATGGTTAATATAAAGTCTTGTGGCGTTAGGATTTAATAGGGTTTCACGAATTTTGGAGTTATAATTTTCGATTTAAGAGACAATTCATTAAGCAGATGCTAGCTTCGCGAGTTTTACGACATGGCCAGTGAATTCTAGAGCATCGACTTTTCAAAATGCTTAGCTCAGATTACTGCACTGCGTATAACGTACTGCTTAAGTATAATGGACTAGATAGTTACTCTGGTCTTTTGAGCTTGGGGGACCACCCTGGGGTGTAGCTGGACGAATTCTCACCAATTCACCCTCTGAAAACATTATCACATAAAATATTATTTTTCTAAGTGTGCCAAGATGATTTCAGCACGACGATCGTCATCCAGGTGAGTGACTTATTACCTATATGCCGACATTGTGTTATTTGAGGCATACACTTAGTTATGGAAAGGAGATTCTTGAGAGTAAACACAGAAGTGTTTTATTTGAGTTATGTTAGATTAGCCTACCCTCTCGCTTTACCATGTCCGTATTCTCCCTCGCAGTCCGGACGAGCTGAACCTCTGCCTCGTAGCCGCCCTAACCTAGGGGTAGTCACCCAAAGTCGCTCCCATGCTCTTGAGTTACGCATCTCACGAGCATCCCCTATCCAAGTGATCGTGCCTATACTTATATCTGTTTATCTGTGGTCTATCAGCGCCCGGCTCCCAATAAGTTTGGGCCATAGGTTTTGAGTAATAACACTGAAAAGGAAGGTGCTGTACAGAAAGAATATTGAAGGAGCATGGGAGGTGCATTTATTATTAGTACCCCACAGCTTAAAGGGTGAAACAGTGCATGACACATGGCGTAATAAGAGAGAATTTGGTATTCGTTAAAATATGTTTGATACTTATCTCCCGCTGTTCCCGTGATTACATATAAAAGACTAGGAGTAATAAGTTAATAAATATATTTTCTGGAAACACAAGGGACGTAAACAAAAATCAGCCGGGCCATTTGAACCTGTAACACTAAAATATTTAGAAGAACGACTCTATCGGCATCAGTCCCCATGATCCTCAGAAGGAAAGTGATATATAATTTTACCGACGCAGTTTCAGGATAAACAGAGTTAGGGCTATGCAACCCAGTTTTTATTATACGTCCCAGAGTTCATACTGGATGGTATTACTTGCCGACACGCTCCCCGAAGTACATATCAGAAAAGGAATATCTTTATAATGGAAGTAATAGAAGAGCCAGTAAAACTGGTGGGCACAATTCACGAGTGCACATAGACAACAGGCAAATGGGCCCACAGAGTGAACGGAGTGAACAGTTACGCGGATTTTTAGCAATTATGCAAATTCCCAACATGCAGACTGCGACAGGTCAACTTCATATCCACATTCATCTTGCAAAGATGAGAGGATCGGTGAGCAATTTATGCAGCAATACGATTGATAAGCATTAATGTACATATCATTATTTCTTATTCTTATTTATGACTTGTCTAAGAGGTATCCAAGTAAAGTAATCAAAACCTCTCGGACCTTCTACAAGACGCTTGGCCAACGACTTGAGGTTTGGAGGGGTACCAAGGAGAAAATTCGCAGGCCGGTCCTAGGTTCTAGCTAAAGCCAAGAGTGAAACAACCGTACAATAAGTATCCTCGGAGGTAGATCAATTAGCACATTGATTCTCAGACAAATTTTCCAAAAGGTTTAATTTTCAGAGAGGGACTTTACATGTCTCTCAGTGGGATGTGGGGCCGGGTGATGAAATAGCAGCTTACCCGGTGCGCTGTAACATCAAAGACATCCTTCAAATTGAACCGCCAAAGATAATGACCCAAAACGGCCAGAGCTGTGACAGCTGCGAATGACGATGGTCGACGCCAGCCACACCGCTTAACCATCTAGAACGGTGAACAGAAGGCACATGTGGAGTTGCGGAGAAAGCGGACACCTAAGACTGAACTGTAGACGCACCCCGGCCGAGGACCAGGAATAGTACAAAGGGCCGGCGTAATAGGGGCCACGTCGGCGCTGTTAAAACCTTGCCATGGTTTCAAGCTGAAACCATGATTGGAGCAGGTCAGGATGAAATGATAGCGCGTGAATGAATTTGGGGCCATCACTGAGGGTGTCTCACTAATTATTGCGAGGTTTGATGTATTGCGGGGACCATTAAAGATAACTTTGTTCAGGCACTACGAGCCACGAACCGCCTTGGGTGAAACACTGCCTTTGGCAGGGAAAGCTTACCTGCAGTTGACCGTTGGCAGAAGCAGGTTGTAATTATTGTGAGCTTTTACTTTCTCAGAGCAAGTCATCCTGGCTCTGGGCTACCTTAGGTTCATCGCTACCAAAGTGGGTGGATATCGGATGTCGCATATTGCAGCGGAGTCGTAAGTAAAACTTGGTGGGTCACACAAAGGAGAGGTGGTAGATGGTGAAGCTGTTATTTGCAGAGCAAGGAGATGATAACGGTGAGGGAGAGAAAACAACTAGCAGGAACAGATTCTGAACACAGCACCCCACTAGATAGACTTTTACCCACAAAGGCGCTGCATCTGATTAGGGTGACCATGCTAGTATGGGCCCTTAATGCCAGGGATCGAGACCAATAGCTGGTTAGTGAGACTGTCACTGAAAATTATGAGCCGGTCAGGTTCATAATGCCTGCGAACGAGGACATCGAGGATGAACCGAGGATCAAGACATTGCGTAGAGGTCCTTATAAGCCTCTCCTTAAGGCGGCTTTAGCGCGCTCGCCTACCACCTAGGCGGCCCGGGTTCGATCCCAGGGACCCGCATGTGGTATTGGTGGTGGACGAAGCGGCGTCAGGGCGGGTTTTCTCCGGGTGCTCCGGTTTCCCCCGGCATCTCATTCCACCGGTGCTCCATCTTCATTCCATGTGTCATCAGTGTCACCGCCTGCGGTGCCGTAGTAGTAAAAGCGGGCGTTAAACACTACAACAACTTAAGGCGGCTGATAACTGCTCACGACGCAAAAAGTAGCAGGTCGTAAACCTGCTCACGGAATTCCAGAACTTCTTCAACTTCTCAGAAGGTAACAGATCGACGCATCAAAGCCGGTGATGTTTGCTGAATCATATATATTTTACTTTGGCGTTCGGCCTGCTTGGATCATGCTCATCTTTATCATTAATCTTTATTCATCGTCTTTGTAGCTGACATCATTTGCTGCATATTCCTTTATTTTTTACCCTCTACAGCCCCCTTCTGTTTATTACTTCTCTTATACTGCTTCTGTCATTTTCCTTGTTTCCTATCATTTACTATACTTTCTCCCTATTTACTTGGCACATTTTCCCTTTCCTTTTTGCCCATTTTCCGTTCTTCACTATAGCTTCCTTTTTACCTTTTAAACACCGAACTTAAACTGATTTGTCATTTTATTTACCCAATCCCTCTATTCCTATCTACAGATTTGAAAACCATTTACCCTTCTTCGTCAAACGATGCGGTGAATTTTTGTTAGCTTTGCTCTTGTGGTTTTTACATTTCATCTGTGGCTTTTCATGCCCTACAGACTACTCGCCTGTAGTCTCATCTTTAAGCACACATAATTTGCTTTTCTGATATCCTTCCTCTCTTTTACTAAATACTTGCACATAGTACCCGTTTATAAGAATGATGTGATAACATTATAAAAACATATAACAGTAACATGTGCGAGTTTTATTCGGTAGGTCGTGGTTTTGAACCCAGCGTCCAACGTTCGTGGCCAATGGGGTTCGGAGGTTTCCCAGGGTCACTAGGCAATGTTGGGATGGTTAGTCATATCCCCGAATTTCCAGTTGTTGCATTTCTCCTCACTTTTTATTTCACTTCACCTCTCCTTTCACTTCATCACCGTCCAACTTGGCTATCTCAGGTTGTAAGTGTGTGAAAATCTTCGTAAACCTTCGTCCTCAATGTCCCACCCCACGCAATGGGATATATAAGCCTGTAAGAGGGAGGAGAGCTGATTACATGAGCTGTCATTGGGAAGTCTAAATCTGGAAACTGTCTTCCGTTGTCGTGTCTTCTAGGTGCGGCCACCACCCCTTCACTGTAAATCAAAAGTAGATGCTTTGCTGCATTCAAGGTTTTACTGAAGTAATTTATGAGAGGCTTTAGGTCTTAATTTACATGTCTCAAGTTCAATAATTATCCTATATGGTGCTTGTAAAGGGAAAGATACTGGACTGAAGCTCCCCCCCCCCCCCCAGGATATTCGAAACAGTGATATCGAATAATTGCAGTCTCATTCTCGTCTTTTTGTACCTCTTTTATACTTGTAGAGCAAGTAGACCTCTTTCTCTCTGAGAATAAAGGGGTAAACGAATATTACATAAAAATTATAACTGTTAAATTGTGACGGATGGCAATATTAATTCATTATTTTGGAAAATTATCACACCACAATATGTTGTTTGGGAACACTCTTTAAATGGCTTCCTCCACTCACTGTACTATTTGCACACATTTAGTCACAAGTAGAGAGTACAAGATGGGCACAGAGCATCTCTGTAGTTAAGTGAAGGTGACACTGCTGAGGGGATCTCCTTATTGTCTAGTAAATAACACACTTGTCTGATTGACTCAACAGGTAGTTCTTTACATATTTTGGGAAGTTAATTTAACCTAACTATGAGTCCTGACTGAGAGTTTAGTTTCTATGCACTCCGGTTTGCATTTTATTTTAATAAATACTTAAAAAGTTGCGCGTTGGTCATAATGACCCATCAGATCCTTTATTTAGTCCATATACCATGTCCAGTAGGTTGAGAAGGTCGTATAACTGGCCGGGAGGGCTCGGGGCGCTGACCACGTCCTACCTTCCAATACTGCACCCCACTAATGACGCCTATAGTGGGCAGAGGTGGGGGACGCAGCGGCTGGGCAGCAAGCGCTAGGGCTGTTGCGCTAGGGGTTACCATGTTCAGTAATCCATTTGACATCTCCTTTCACGTGGATAAATCTCTAAGTGTAATCACGGAATGAAAGTAATCACTGACTGTGTGTGACAGATGCACTCTCTGTGTATGTCCCTTGCTTGTAATATTAAATTTGGTGATGCATAGTGAGCTAAAAACTTCAAAAACCTAGATTAAGTTTCGTATTAAAATATTTCTTAACCTTTTCTTTTCCATATTTGACGTTAGTGTGTCGAAATACATCTTAAAAGGCGTGTTTACACACATGTTACTTGGCGGTTAAAGGCACTGAGTTTTAATTCTGGAGTAGTATCTTCCCCTTGCTTTAAGTTGAAAAATGGATCCAGTTACCTTTTTCCTTTTGAAATGTGCTATCAACTTTGTGATCTCCTCCTCTCTTGTCAATTCTGTAATCCCTTAAGTAGAGATATTCGCTCCTCTTTGGCCAATTCCAAAAGGCTTCTGGAAGAAAGCAGCCCATAGAGGAACACTATCACCAGATGAATTCACCTGAAAAAGTATAAAGGAAAATTGTTAAGCGTATTATTGCATTAAACATTTTTATCAGAGAAATTCTAGTCAGGCGTATATTATGTTCATAATTTGGGGATGATAAAATCTAGATAGAAAAACGCAAGGTATGCTAAAAGGCAGCGCTTGTAGCAGAGTAACCATATATATATCATGAGCCCCTACACTTTTGTAGCTCATAGAAGTGTTTTTATTTATCAGAAGAAAGCTGCTTGTAGTACATTTTAAATGCAAGCAGTAAATGGGGCAACACTGGCAAAAAATGAATGAATTAGATGCATTTAACAGATGCAAATGTTACCTACAAAACAATCTAAAATTTTGAACGAAATCATTGGAACAAGCCTTGTAATCTCGAATTAAAAAGACTGGCTGAAATTGTCAGCGTCAAATGGGCACCTCTGAATAAGAGTAGATGCTATTCTTGCTGCTGATGAAGTTACTAATCACTCAATGCAGTTAATTTTAAAGGCAAGTGCATGCTCTATTGAGAAAATTTACAAAGGATTCAGTTTATCTTAAAGCAAAGTTGATCTAGAATGGTTCTTAATTAAAAATAATTTACTAAATCGTCATTCACCTAAAGTTACAATAATTGGCGTGGTAATGAAAACTCTGAGGGCAATGCAAAGTTCAGGAAACACCGATTGTAGCTTCAGTTTATAAACTTCATTGAGAAGAGCAAAAGGAAGTCCTTCCTCTTGTATTGATTTGGTCAAATCGAAAGATAGCTAGATACCTACGCTGAATAACACGCTTGTATTTCTTTCATAAGAACATGACTCAGATCATCAGCATCAGCACTGGTGACACCACGGGTTGTGTTCCTTCTGAGAATGCTTTCAAAAGTCGCATGAATGTTATTTTCATTTCTCCATACCAAGAATCCATCTGAGATAAATCTTTTCTATGATTACATCAAAAACCAATTTGTAAAACTTCTTCTGCTTTATTTCCAGCTGGGAGCCTTTGAAATGCTCCATCAGTACTACAATAAAGCTCAATAAAGAAGGACAATATTTCCTCTCCCCTCATTTTTGAAAAACTACTTTAATACCTTTTCCTTCCCATCTTTTCTGAAAAACTGCCTGAATCCCAATATCAGAATACAGTTTTCTAGCTGGCATTAGTATTCAGACCAGAGACCTCTTACATTTTTATCTATGGTAACCCAAAGGGTTTGTGTTGTTCATTTCAATATCACTGCAAAATAAAAAGTATTGTATTTATATGGCCTACAATGGCCCCAAACATTCAAAAGATCAATGTTTCAAACCTGGAGATATAATAAATCAGTCCATTTCCTTCTGCTGATCCATCATGAGGCAAACTGCATTTTATTAGTTTTGCGTATTTTATGAAGTTTTATTTCTTCTGGTAGTTTTTCTGTAATAGATTTAACTGCTTCAAATCTTGCTCTTCAGAAAGCCCATGAAGAAATTATCAACCAACATACTAAATAGTACCTATACTATAGGGAGAGTCAATTAACTAAAAACGATCTGCGTGGTGTTTTTCCACTGAGTGTATAGACACGATTCCGCACTGCTACTGTAAACAAGGTTGGAAGTACATTATTGAGCTGACAGTGATATGGTGTAGTTCAGGTATTACGAGTATATTATTTTGTTCTGTACTTAATCACAACGTAGGTATATTATGGCACAGCATATATGTATATATGATTCGTATGTATTTTACATAGTCAGCTCGTCAAGTAAAAGTACAATTTGCAGAACGATTTCGGGGTATAAAAGTTCCAGTCCCTACGACAATACATAAACTTAACAATACATTTCAGGCCACAGGAAGTGCTCAGGCTAAGAAACCTAAGAGACAGCATAGGATTCTTACCGAAGAAACATTAGACACCAGTAATCATTTGGAGACATCGGTCATCGTTTGCAGATTTCCCTCCAAAACTCCCTTAGGCGTCTTTCACAACAGGCAGAGATTTCTTACTGTATACCCTGACGAAATAAACCCATATTTAATATTTTTCACGGACGAGGCTTGGTTGCACATTCATGGATATGTGTATATACAAAATAATCGTTATTGGAGCTCTAACAAACCTATTATTGTTCATGAAGTATCCCCCTTTATGACGAAACAATTGCTGTACGGTGCGCCATGAACGGTAAAAGGTTTATAGATCCATTTTTTTTTCGAGTCAGCAGTTGAAGCCCGTACTTGCGTGAATAAAATTTTATCTCCTATTATTTAGAGAATTTACAAACGAAGCGTGATTTCGCCTTTTTTCGGCAAGACTCTGCAACAGTTCATGCGGCCAATATTTCGATGAGGACAACTGAAAGCATGTTTGAGGACAGAATTATTAGTAGGGATCTGTGACTCCCTCGGTCCCTTCCCTGCGATTTCTATCTCTGAGGTAACTTAACATATAAAGTGTACAAAACAATCCGACACAACCTGTAAGAATTAAAACAAAATATCCACCAAGAAAGTTCCAGCCTTTCTTGAGGTTAACTACGGCGAGTGATGGATAGTTTCCTAAAGCAGTGCCAAAAGTATTGACAATGACAGTGGCCAGTTTCAGCATCTCCTTTCATGAAGTTGGTAAGCGAAACCTTTAAAAGTAGTTTTAAAAACGTTGTATGGTTGCATCCGCGCCATTCTATGACAGCGGTAGACGACAAGCACCGATGACGCTGACAGGAAAGATACTGCGCAGCCAGTTCTTAGTTAATTGACTCCCCTCTATATAATAATATTTTCCATCCTCATGAGCTTGCACAGACGTAGTCGTGGAGTTGTTTCACACAGTTATGGAATGTGTCTGCTACTTTGTTTATATTATAGAATATAATTCTAATAACATGAAACTATGAGCTTGAAGCAGTTATTTCTTGCGTAAGCCTTCAGGAATGATTCTAGATGGGGGGGGGGGGGCGGAGGTGGGAGAGACTGACTTCACGTGTCTGAAAAATAAACATCGAAGAAAAAATGGCCATGGACTGATGGCTTAGCTGTTAAATATATATATATATATATATATATATATATATATATATATATATATATATTGCAATATCTGTATGTAAATGAAGTGTTTAAGGCATTTTCGTTAATAATCTTCCTTATAATACACCCGTACTGCGCTCGAGATAGAAGAAAAAGAATCGTCAAGCTCTCCGTAAAAGGCTAAGCCGTGGTACATCGACCCATTTCGACCGATTATAAAATGTATAAAAACTCGTTACAAATGGCTCGTCAACGTGGGATTCGAATTGACTGGAAGTAAGAAGAGAGAAGAAAATAGTGAAGTTCAACACTTAATAAATAAGACTGTTCTAATCAAATAAAAAACAGCTAAATTCTGTATAGCAAAAATTTGATGTTCTTGAGAAATAAGAAAATGGTAGGAAAGATGGAGAATGTTAAAGAATCAGGCGATAGTAGACAGGGAGAAATGAAAGAGAAATTAGTGGAGAGAGGTAGAGAAACAGACGTAGGTAAATAAAATGAGTTAGGATTGAAAGAAATCATGCAGTAGTTAGCTAATAACGTGGCAGACTTAAGAAACGAAATTGAATTAAGTAGAAAAGAAAATAAGAACAGAGTTACTGTAACAGAAAAAATTGAACTGAGTAGAAGAGAGTGTAAGGAAGACTTGAAAATGTTGTCCTTAGATTTAAGAGCGGAAATTGAATCAAGTAAAGATGATGTAAATAGGTTAGGAGAATTAGTGAATGAAATTAAGTTAGGAAAAGAAAATATAGTAACAGAAATGCAAACAGAAGTAATTAAAGAGCTAGATGAATTTAGAAAGCAACAAGACGAAAAGTTGGAACAGAGAGTGAATGAGTGATAATGAAGATAACCAAATAAAGTCCCGTAAGGAACTAATCAACCCACCACAAATAACATTGAAAATATGGGACCACAATTTCACAGTATTATTGGACACAGGCGCTAGTTCATCTGTGATATCGGAAGAACTTTTCCAAGAATTATTGACCTTACATCGAGTAGAGTACTTAAATGTCAGCAACGTGTACTGTAGCGCAGCTATAGGAAGGAAGAAAGACAAGGTTAAGTATCAAGCACTGATAAAAGCATGTGTAGATGACTGGGAATTCGACTTTATCGCGTTGGTGTTACAGCGTCTAGCAAGAGAATTAATAATTGGTAACAACCTATTTTATAAATGGACGGCAATCATAGATTTTGGACTACACGAACTGAGAGTTAGAGGGAGAAATTACAGGAAGAATAAAGCTGTTAAAAGATGATACGGCGGAAACAGGAAGAAACTACGACGAGATAAATAAAGAACGATTTTTTGTAGAAAACGTTGTTACGAAGAAAACTGCGACGATTAGAATACTGCGATGAAAATGAAGAAACAGAATATAAAACATACGAAAGTAAACAAGAAGAAGACCCTCGAAAAGATGAATACCACTTCATAAACTAGATGTCCATAGTGAAGTGAACAAGACGAGAGAAGAAGAACGTTTTCGAGCATTGCTGGATGAAAAAGTAAATAGTACACATAATCTAAACCAAATACAGAAGAACCAGTTAAGAACATGCTTGATGAATAACAGAAAAGTTTTCAGTTCAAAGTCCGCATTGTGCAATAAGTACATCCATGTTTTTAAGGTCGAAAATGCTGCCCCCTATACACATAAGAGTCGGCCCATTCCAAACGCAATAAAAAAAACAGGCAAATGAGGTCATAAGGCAAATGTGAGGTCATAAGGACCACATTATTGAAATATCTGACACGCCTTACCACCATCCGCTGTGCTGGCTTCATAAATCTGATGGTTCCCTACGAAAGACTATCGAAGCAAGGTTTTCACTGGAGCCTTGAGATATAATAATATCAAAATCTACAATTCGTCTGGTTACTGCCCTCAAGGCAACCCATGTGAAAGGGTTATA
The DNA here is from genome assembly GCA_030765045.1 of Tenodera sinensis. Taxonomy (NCBI): domain Eukaryota; kingdom Metazoa; phylum Arthropoda; class Insecta; order Mantodea; family Mantidae; genus Tenodera; species Tenodera sinensis. Next base: position 185,409 of record JAUKNM010000040.1, read on the forward strand.
TTTTCGAGTCCCATGTCATGCTAATCACCGGGCTGGCACAAACATTGCCGAACAATTGAACATATCAAACCACTCCATAAACTCTACGACAGGATTCGCCTCCTATGAATTAATGACAGGAAAACCGCCCGAACCCTCGGTACCAAACGTCTCCACCACGATAAAATGTGAATCTGAAATACCAAGTGAGGTGGAAAAGTGCGGCGAAGCATTCAATACAATCCGGCTGAAAACTGAATAGAGAACTTCGAAAATTAAAAGGAATAAGAACGAATGGCATCCTAATATAGGAGATAACGTTCTCGTGAAACAATTTAGCCTATCTAGTGCACCAAAGAAAACCTACTGGAGAATGAATCTGTTACATAGAGGACCATTTAGGATAGTTCATCAAATTGGAGGTCATACCTTCAAACTGGAAGAGGAAAATGGAAAAACTGTTGGGAAGTACCATAAACTATTGCTCAAACCATATAAAAAACGTGATGTATGAAACCATGCATAATGGTCTTGTAAGGGACTGAAGAAGTTAACATTGTTATAATCATGATTTAGTTTATGCATATGTATGTTAATGTGTTGTTGCTGTAAGCCATATTTAATAGAATGAGAGGCATTCAGCAGAACGTATGAAATATGTTGTCTGTCGATATGGTTTTCAGTTACATACTTTCTGATGAGAGGCATTTGAAGCAGTATTTCTTGCGTAAGCCCTCTGGAACGATTCTAGATGGAAAAAACGGAGGCGGCAGAGACTGACTTCACTTGTCTGCAAAATAAACTACGAAGAAAAAAATTGTCATGGATTGATGCCTTAGCGGTATATATATATTACTTTTCCTGTCTTTTTCTGAAAATAAAAATATCCTAGAAAACTTCCATGTATTTCCCATTTATCTTCTTCTTTCCTGAAAGAAATCAATTCTGCTGTCTTAGGCACTTCTGAAGTAGCATAAAAATGAATGAAAATGGGTTTCCTGTCTTTCTTCTGAGATGTTCTTTAATACCCTTTCACCACACAAAGATAAAAGCTTATTCTGGGCTTTCCCAAATAAAAAATGGGTTTTTTTTTCATGTTTTTCTTGGCAATTTTTAATATATACTCTGTATTCCCTTAAAATTGGTCATATTTCACCGTTAACTCAATTAGACCCAAGACGTTTCCATTATTTGGCTTACCTAGTGTGTAATTCCTTCCCTAGAAGGTGCATTTCTTGATACTAAAAGATATCAGCATCTAAAACTCTCCATAAGAGCTCACGTAAGAAGTTTTTTTCCTTCAGTAATAGTTTCTGATGCATATAATCATACCGCTGCCTACTAGGCTTTGTTCATAGCATCTCGATTTTAAATAATTATTTTTGTACAACAAACGTAAACGTCATCATTATCTTAAGTGCCTCCATCTTTCTTTTGCAATCTTAGCGTTATACAATACATTAATCTAACACTAACAACATGAACTCCCAACATACCTACACCTAAGAATACCCAACACAACCTCGCAGTCTTAGTAATGGTGTAAGCAATCTGAACGGATGCGGTTATTGTTATCATCATTGTTGTTGTTTTGGTTATTGCCATGATCACCATCATAATTTCAGTATGTCCAAACATGTCCTTCAATTCGGGAGCATCAATAAGAACTTTCGTTTTCTTTAGCCTTTCAGAAGCGTCCTCCTCTTCTATTGTGAATTTACTGTACATTTGGTTTCCCCTTATTGGTTGCCCAGAACTTTCCTCTATTCTGAGGTGAGAACAAATTCAATTTGCTGTTTTGTTCCTTCTTTCTTTTTTGTTTACATTCTCCCGACCTAAGAGAGTAAATAGAGACATCAATTTCCTTTACATACCCTTTATGCTTTCTTAATTTTCACATGAATAGGCGAAACACCTTGCTTTTAGCCGTTGCTTCTCAGTTGCATATATTTCTTTCATTAATGAGTAACGGATTCATTTTTATGTAATTTCCTTATATCTTTCCTTCTTCCCAAGATGAACAGGAACATGGCTTTAATTTCCTCCATTACTTTGCTAGTGTCACACTTTTGCAACCATAAACAAAACGTGAGGGGTACAGTGGCGGGTGAAGCATGAATGCACTGTTAGTGCCAGCATTAGTTCGTTGAAATATTTTTTTAAAGATGTTCAATTTACGTCCCTTAACAACCGGGTAGGGGATATCCAACGGCGATGAATGAAGGAAATGGTTGAAATGAGGCTAAATTATCGAAGCATTACCTACACTAACAACGTGGAGTTAATCACATTCGTGGGACTCGAAAGTTTAGCTACTTTTTTTCTCAAGTAAATGTCAAGCTACCGTAAAATTTACAAATAGATAACCGAGCAGCATATCAGCTGAAGTTACTCGCGGTTATCGTCACCAAACAAAGCACATGGAAAGCAGAATAAAGCATTTTTGACTTCACATTCACAGATCCATTTATTTTTCGTGTAAATATCTTATTTTTAGTTCCCACTGGTTAAAACCATCACCTTTCTGTTCTATGCTTATGTGCAAATCAGGAGAAGGTCTTCCTCTGTATTTCAGTTTCACTTTGTCTTCTACGGATAATGTAGAAAACGAACAATGGGAAATGAATGACAAATGTGATATTGAAAAACACAATTTGTGCTAACGTTTACACTGCAAAGTAGTGATCAGTGCCTTATTTCTCTAATCTCAATACTTCGTCTCATGCTTTATGTTAGGTTATGTATAAGTTGGTACGTTTGATTGACATGTGCCAACGATAGCCATGGCAGAAACTAAGTGGCCCGGATTTTGCCCATCTCCTTACCCCTCCACTTGCCGCTAGAGTCCAGAGTGAGCGTCCACAATCCTGTATATCCATGGCAAAAGCGAGGTGGCGCGTTATCCATAGAATAGTAACTTAATGGTGTTGCAAACTTAGAAATAGTAGTTCCATCCATGACGTTTTGTTGTTAGGCAAGACATTTCATTGCATCTTGAAGCATGTTAAGCCTAACTACATTTAGGGTACACAAACTACTTAAAATACGTATTTTTCCTCTTTTTAAGGTAGTGCCATGGCGCGGAGGCACTATCCCCGGAGTCGCCCCTGTACATTGCCCTTCAACATTAATTTCTTCTTTTAAATCTAACAGCACTGATCAGCACATTAAGTTCATTGTGTGCGGTGTCTTCTGCTACATGAATTTAAATGTGGACAGCGCTCACTCTCTCTCTCTCTCTCTCTCTCTCTCACACACACACACACACACACACACACACACACATACCCACACACACGCACACGCACACACATACACAAACAGGTACACAGAGACAGAGAGAAAGAGAGAGAACATACAACTTATCCTGTTGTGACTAGAAATTCTTCCTTTTTTAAGTACATAAACACAAACGGCAACCTCTCAAGGAAGTATTATAAGTGGCGTTTCGACTGTGTATTAATTTTGATCCTTGAAAATATCCATGAAATCAAAAGTTACAAGTGTCCTAGCCAAAGTGATTCTCAACTATTCTTTGTAATCCCTGAAGGATTGTCGCTTGAATTCTGTAACTTCCTGAGAACATGTAGTTTCAAAGTAAACAAAGATTTATTGGAAACCAAATTATAGAACAGAAATGTAAATAAGTATGGATGACAAGGGGGTCATCCATAGACCTTACGACAGAGTCTAAAGCTAGAATGTCTTACAAGGAAGTGATAGTGTATTAATAGAAAGTGCAAATCATGGACACAATAAAGAGGCATTCTTTGCTATGGCTGACACAAAATTTAATATCGGGTGACTCGATACAACATCCAATCATAGGTTTGCCACGTCTTGTGGTGTTGTGTAGTTAAACATGCTGTAAAGTTAGTGATATAAACATCATTTGCACACACAAAATGTATTTGCACAATAGGAAACAGAATAGCAATAGTCAACTATCAGCCACCATTAAATTTTGCGTTTGGCATAATATTTAAACTGAACAGCTTCTTCTTAGTTAATTCAGTATTAATGGGACAGGAAAGTGCATGAAATATTAAAATATTTCTTCACGTAAACTAAACATTGTTATATCTCTCTATTCCACCTTTAGGGCATGTCAATTTTTTTTAAAAAAAAAAAATCCAATTCGAAAAACGCTTAGCAGAAACTTTCACGTGTAAACGAAATAATACCTTACATGCTTTGTAATATATTATTCATCTAACTAGATTTTCGTTTAAGGCTATAAAATCTGTACATCACTATGATTTTCAGTTTTATAAAGTTGTATGTATTAATGCACTTCTGACTTATTTATTATTAATTCATACTAATTTCCTATTTGACACCAATAAACCACCTTTCTGCTTATAGATGTTGGATATAGAACAATGGAGATTAAAAATGGCTACATATTAATACAGACTGCCGCTTTCGACTATATTTCATCCTTTGATAGAATCAACCAAAGAACTACCAATGTATGAACTACTAACTAACAGGAGTCTTATTAGACGTGGTTTGTAATTGAGAGACACCACTGATAAAACACAGAAGAAATTACGCGAAGGGTGATTCGGTAGTCCTGTTCTAAATATCCCTGCTAAGAATAAAGGAATACTGAAATCCGAGTGAGAAGCAGCTATGGTTTCTGTGGAGAGAGTGAAACTATTGGAGAAAGATTTGTGTTTGGATAAAACTTGACTGTTCAAAACAAGAAACTTTAGTGAAGAATAATGTAGTTCTTCATGTACCAATGGAATTCAGATACTTGTAATTGCAACAGAGAGTAAAGGATTCCTATGATTAAGTTAATATTTATGAAAGGCCAAAGAGAGAAATTTGGGAGTTTTGTGTCTCATCCCATTGGAGCAGTTTATCTTCCTCAGACAAAATAACTGCAACAGAAAAACAAAAGTCAGAACTAAAGGAAGGCGAAATATGAAAATAGGAATAGCAGCCAACAAAGAACAACAGGAGATTCGGTAATAGTATTGCTTAGAATATACTCAATATATCCCTTGCTAGCTTAAGACACAGATTTCTACAGCAGCCTGGATCGATACTGTGCTGGCATTCATGCGAACATTACTAAAGTGATTAATCGAAACTTTGTGAAGAGGGCTCAGACAAGTATTGTGAAGAAAGGAAACAAAACTTCTTCAATCTGAAGAAGACCTACAAAAGAATGGTATGAGTTGTATAATGTTTTATGATCGTCATGATGATACGAGTTCCATGTTAAAACTAGAGGAAAATGGCGAAATGTGGCAGGCATGGTGCAAGTAGAAAATTATACAGTTTGAATGTAGCCAAGAGGAATATATGGCATTTCGTTCCGAGAAACATCTAGAAAGAAAGCTCATGCATAAATAATTTCTGATGGTTTAGTCATTCTTCAAGCTATTGGAGGCGGTTACTGTAATATAAATGTTCGTTGGTTGAGAGAGTTTAGCGTTTTGGTAGCGCCGCTGCATACCAAACGAAAAACCCGGGATCGATTCTCTATACCTCCGTGGGGATTTTTTCCCGCTGAGAGACTTGGTCCGGGGTGCACGCAGCCTCGTTAGGTCTCTGAGGGGCTAATTGAGCAGCTGTTTGATTGAAAAGTAGCAGACCCTGATTGCGAAGACCGCATATACCGGCTGAGAGGGATCGGGGCGCTGACCATTTCCAATCCTCCAGTACTGCACCCCAATCGTGACGCTTGTAGTGGGAAGAGGTGTAGATGCAGCGGCCGGGCGCTAGGCCTTGGCCCGGAAAGGCCTGTTGCGACACGGGGTTGGTTAATTTTTGTGTGAGAGAGTGATGCATTATGTTGAGAAAAAGTACAAAAAGTTTGCGTGGGTTATCTGTAATCTACAAGAAGGTGAACTGCCAGTATTACGACCACCATTGGCTGTGACCTTCCGAAGCTAAGTGCTGTAGCGCTCAAAAACCTAAGCAAAAATAAAAGTTGTGGCTACAGAACTGCATATATAATTATTTGTAATTACAACAGTTGCCTTGTCACTGGGTGTGACAAGCTATGTTAGAAATAGGACGCGTGTCACATAGCAATTGGCTCAGAACCGCTCTAAGGTTTATGAAAATATGGGCTTCAAAGCATATTTTGAAGGAGAAACATTTGAAAAGAATATGAATATCTGTAAAGTTTTGTATTTGTGTATGCATATTGAACTGGCTCAATATGAAAATAACTGCGAAATGGACATAACTCACATGTTTCTTCCTTCCAGTTGCAGGTGTTGAAAGGACAATATGAAGAAATAGGAAAAACATTTTTGCCTACTATACACGCTCATTTCATTACGGTAACAGTGAATCCTTTCTACAAGTTGTGTATGCTGTGCAGCGAAGAGGATCGGTAGAAAAGAGATGCAATGAAGAAAGTATTGATGATTAAAGGTGAAGGAGCAGAGGAGACACAAATTGGACTTATTACACTGACATCCAGCAAGACAGTATCCGTCAACAATGAAGTAACCACACTCACCATAATACTTGACTGGAGCTCCGGAATTTCGGAACAATTTCTTACTTGTCAAATGATAAACTCAGACATTAAGGCATTGTGCTTAAGCCTATGGTGCTTCTGGATTAATATCACACACCCAATTCATAGAAAGGCGTGTGTGAGTGTGTGATAGTGTGTGAGTGTGTGTGTGAGTGTGTGATAGTGTGTGAGTGTGTGTGAGTGTGTATGTGTGAGTGTGTGAGTGTGTGATAGTGTGTGAGTGTGTGAGAGTGTGTGATAGTGTGTGAGTGTGTGTGAGTGTGTGTGAGTGTGTATGTGTGAGTGTGTGAGTGTGTGTGAGTGTGTGATAGTGTGTGAGTGTGTGTGTGAGTGCGTGTGAGTGTGTATGTGTGAGTGTGTGAGTGTGTGAGAGTGTGTGATAGTGTGTGAGTGTGTGTGAGTGTGTGTGAGTGTGTGTGAGTGTGTGTGAGTGTGTATGTGTGAGTGTGTGAGTGTGTGTGAGTGTGTGATAGTGTGTGAGTGTGTGTGAGTGCGTGTGTGTGGGTGTGCGTGCGTGTGTGTGCATGCGTGTGTGTGAGTGTGTGTGAGTGTGTATGTGTGAGTGTGTGTGAGTGTGTGTGAGTGTGTATGTGTGAGTGTGTGATAGTGCGTGAGTGTGTGAGTGTGTGTATGTGTGTGAGTGTGTGTGTGAGTGCGTGTGTGAGTGTGCGTGTGAGTGCGTGCGTGTGAGTGCGTGCGTGTGTGCGTGCGTGTGTGCGTGCGTGTGTGCGTGTGTGTGCATGTGTGTGCGTGCGTGAGTGCGTGTGTGTGAGTGTGCGTGCGTGCGTGTGCGTGTGTGTGCATGTGTGTGCGTGCGTGAGTGTGTGTGTGAGTGAGTGTGTGTGAGTTGCGTGTGTATGTGTGCGTGTGCGTGCGTGCGTGCGTATGAGTGCGTGCGTGTGTGAGTGCGTGTGTGTGAGTGTGCGTGTGTGTGCGCATGTGTGTGCGTGCGTGAGTGTGTGTATGTGTGTGGGTGTGTGTGTGAGTGTGCGTGTGCGTGCGTGTGTGTGCGTGCGTGTGTGAGTGTGTGCATGTGTGTGCGTGCGTGAGTGTGTGTATGTGTGTGGGTGTGCGTGTGCGTGCGTGTGTGTGCGTGCGTGTGTGAGTGTGTGCATGTGTGTGCGTGCGTGCGTGTGTGTATGTGTGTGAGTGTGTGTGTGAGTGTGCGTGTGTGTGCGTGCGTGTGCGTGCGTGCGTGTGCGTGCGTGTGTGTGCGTGCGTGTGTGAGTGTGTGCATGTGTGTGCGTGCGTGCGTGTGTGTATGTGTGTGTGTGTGAGTGAGTGAGTGTGTGTGAGTGTGCGTGTGTGTGCGTGCGTGCGTGTGCGTGCGTGTGTGTGATAAGCCAGGCTGCTGGACATATTTGCAGTCAGAGAAGTAGAGAACATTATTTTAGTGTTCAGATGATCAGCAGGGACCACATGAACAGAAACAGAAACCAAACCGAATGCCATTTATTTGGCAGAGTTTGTTAAAAAAACCAACACATTTCCTACCAAATGATACATGGATGAGGATTAATGGCTAGACCTGTTGTTAAAGCTATATTTTTATATTGTGATAAGTGCTGATTTAAACGTTTTTGTATTATGTTTTAATGCAAGCAATACTAAATTTAAGCAGTGTGAGTGAGTATGTGTTTCATTCTGCATTCAAAATAAATACAGTTTAGTTTAATACTGTGGCTGTTACGAAACTATCTGCCAATATCTGTCCTTCAAAGTACCTATCTGTATTTTGAAATACGCGTTAGTTAATTTTCACTAACTTAAACATGCCTCGTGAAGGTTCAAAGGAAGTTCTGAAGATTATTTATAATGAGAATTAAAAATGGGGTAAATTTGTCAAAAGCCACTTTTTAATTTTCAAATATTTGAAATTCAGTCACAATTTCCACACCCTATTCCACCATTCTCCTCCGTCAAATGCAGAAATATGGTCTGGAGTCATGTACTGAACTAAACTGGCCCACACGCTTGAATTGCTTCTGATCTTTTCCCATATCTCTCGTACGTGACTTCTGAGAGTAGCCGATTTTCTGTTCTCACTTTGTCACATTCACGGACCCAATCAAGAATACTGGATGTGCAAATATGGTAAGCCTTTTGATGGAATGACTCTTATTGTATTGTATCGCAAATCATGATTCAGAGATATGCATGCTGCACTTATTCTGCACATAATTGATTATCGATATTCCCTTAGCTGGCCTAACAGTTTGAACAGAGAGTAACATGGTGCTATCCAAGAAGCTCAGCATCTCAGCTGGGTCTCCAACCACACCACAGAAAGGGAGATTTAATTTGCGGTTGTTTGCCTTTGCAACAGCGCGGAAGTACTTACTATCTGACCACCAGAAGAAGGCTGAATCCAGGAATGTGCTACGTAAACATTTTCTACCCCCTGCATCAATACTTATGCATGCTAGTATAATGCGGAATACACAGTGTATTCGCAATACCTGTCACAGCGGTACATTCAAGTAATAAGTCCGGTCGCACGAGTGATTTACATATACAGAGACACATATTTCGTAGTAAACAAATGGACTACGTGGACAGATTATTAACAGTTCAAGCCCCCTCTCTTACCTTCTTCTGGTGATCAAACAATAGGTATGTCTGGCGTTATCACATCCACAACGTGATGGATGGTCTTCCATCGTTTTTATGCAGTACAGCTCTTCCGTCCGTTTCACAGTGTTTCGGAATTGTACCGAGACAGTCAGATATCGCAAATAGAAGCTCATGCAGTACTCTTGATATTGACTATCAAACACGTTCCACCTAGCTCGCGGCCTTTCGTGGATTCTAGTGAAATTTGTGCTGCTGCTTAAAGTTTGGACGCTCGCAGATTGATCACTTATCTCCGGTGAAACAATGTTAGAGAAAGCACTCTAAATGTGTGTTCTGATATATGTTACTGAACTTCTTCGCTTATAATTTGCTGGGATGACCTGGTTTATGCTTATTTTGGATCATTCTCCCCGTATTCTTGAAAGCGGCGAATTAAACAGTAGGTATATAACAATTATTGTTGGGTGTTTTACCCCCACTAACCCACTAAGGAGGGACTCCGTACTCCCATACTACTGTTAGTTTCCCATG
>JAUKNM010000040.1:200000-205000 GCA_030765045.1 Tenodera sinensis
TATTGCGGTTACTGTTATTATAGGACAAGGTTACAAGCTACACAAAGTGTTTCTTTCTCCCGTGGAACTAGTTTTGGGGTGAGAATGCGGTGTTTGCACTTGAAATGTTTCGCCTGGTGGAGTCTCAAGGCTAACTTGCCGTAACTTCCCACAGCACAAGAGACAAGGATGGAAATTGGTTTTGAAATAGAAAAGTTTGACGACATACAGATATTTACTTTTCTTAGGTACCCACCTGTGATGTTATAGAAAGTACTATTGCAGCAACTGGCGTGCGTATCTACCACCACAATTCATATACCTGGGTCAATCCACGTCAAATCGAACACTCGTAAAACACGACTTTTTCGTAGGAAGTTCAAAATTTTTTTACGAATAATAGGCATCAAATAAGGAGACCCGTATTTTTTTATTTCCGTATTTTTAAATTACTTGCTTAGTTATGGCTATTAGAAATTAAGCAATTTCTGCGCGCACCGTAATATAAAATCACTTGTTACTCTAAGGCCATATAGAGTTGAGAGTTGGGGTTTGGCGCACTGGAAAGGTTAAATACAACACTTTTAACAACTTTCAATCAATCATTATTACACATAAATTTTGGACTGTTTTTTATGGTATATTTTCCAAAAATAGAATTTAAATCGATGTGTAAAAAATCTCAAAAAAATACACACGTATTCTCTGACATTTTATCTATAAAATAAGATGTTGAAAACTATGGAGCTTGCATTAGTGCATTTTCTACAATTTTTTTTCTGGAGGCCTGCAAGCGCACACGGACGAGTAACAAGCCAGATGACTGCAGACAGCCTGCGAATTGCCGCGTCAGCTATGCTACTCACATAACTTCTTACTAAGGCAGTACAGTCCATACAGAAAAATGTCTCCACAATGTCTCCACAATCTTTCTGATACTCTTGTGGCATCTGATACGTGCTTTTGAACTTTTGAATTTTTTTGAAAAAATCTTCTGATGTAAGCAGTTCTTTGCTTTTAGCTTCTTCCTTCATGTACGTCCATACATTTGAAATAATTTCTCTACTCTGACTGTGTAATGTATTGGTCCCTAATTTAGAACGTACAGGTGGCATAATTGATTTACGCTATGATCAATCTCTCACAAATTCACTATATTCACTTTTTATCGCAAAGATATATCTTCAACGGCACGCTGCACTAAAAGGCACCTTTGAATTAGGAAGACTGTCTCAGATCATGCAGACATCATTACCTTCTCCCTCCCTCCCCATGTGCATGGTTTCATTCGCACAATTATATAATATGAGCTGATGAAATAGACAAAAGCTCTGGATTCGCCAACAGTTTAAAATGCCTACTGTAAAAACATTTTGAAGATACTAATAGTGTACATATAATAGTGCCAGCTAGCAGCGTTCTCCTTACTGTACTGTTGTGAAGTTCATGGCACCTCAAGCAGTTGACAGTCGCCGTAATGGAAGGTGGCAATTGTGTGAGGTTACGGTAGCCGTCACCGCTGCACTGGTTTGCAAATAAGTTAATTACAACTGAACTATTAGAGACTCCATTCTGATTTTTTCTGAGAATATTGATAAACTTCATTGTATTTTTAGCTTTTTTTTTCCAGATTTTTAAATGGTCGAGTTTATGTTATTATCTAACTTTAAAACTTTAATCGTATAAAATATAATACTAATAATAATTAATCAAATTTTCTAATAAATACCTCACGTAACACTGTGATTTATCTTTAATTTGAGCCAAAGATCAAGTAATTTGCTTCATTACAATCGGAGGTATGATTGATCGAAGAGTGAGGAGCGCGCGATTTTTGGGACATTTCAAAAATTAATATCTGCCAAAATAATTTTTTTTATATAAAGCGAAGAAACACGGGTCAAATAGATTTTGTTCCAAAACACCAAAAAAAAAAAAAAAAAAAAAAAAAAAAAAAATTAAAGAAAATCTGAGAGATCAAGGTCATTTTTGCCATATTTTGTTCGATTTGACGTGGAATGACTCACCTACTAATCATCAACGACAAGTGTGAAGCCATTGGAACAATATACTAAATCCTGGAAAGAGCGGACCTACCAGAACACCCTAGAAAATGTTGTAGATTGGTTTACAGTTGCACTCACAAGAATTATATATTCTCTATACTTTAATGAAAACATATATTTTCATGGAAGTAAGTGTGCTTTGAGCCAAATACTAAAGAATGCTTTAAAGTGTAGTTATCTCCCTAATAGTGATAAGCGCAGCAAACATTTAATGAAAATGTTTGACACGGTATTTAAGAAATTTAACTTTCTTAGAAAACAGAGGAATTTATGTTTCACTTCTATGGCCACCCTATAGTTCAATTAGATGAAACGTGGATTATCATAACCAAACGTTGGGTGAAAGCATGACAGACCAGACTATGATATTTCCTTTACAATTCCCATAGGAATTTCAGAGGCAGCAATTCACCATTGTTCATGCTGGATCCTCATATGGGTTTATTCCTTGGGCTCTTAAATCGTTCAAGTCCAAATCGATGCGAGATTGCCTTAAAGAAATGGACGCTGATGTGTTTAAAGAGTGGTTTACGCAGCAAATTATTGCTTATATTCCTAAAATCAGCAGTGTTTGTGAGCATATAAAGAAAGTAGAATACTATTATTGGAAGAAAGATAGCTTCTTAGATGAAGTACTGAAACAATTTGTGATTAAGTTAAATTGAGAACGCGAGGAAGGGGAAGATCAATACAGTGGTGGCTGTTCAAGTGAAGCAGGTGAAGAGGTTTTCACCTGAATATAGCAGTATTCTATTTTTGTTAATGATGGCATTATTACTTTCATTCTAACAGTTTAGTCACAAATTTCAACTGCTAGAAGCCGTAGCGGGGTCAGTGACCAACCCTTCTTTTTGTTTGGAACCTACAGCCTGGCAGCCGGCAGGGTAAATTGGTGGGAACGCACCCTCTGATCGGTTACAAGGACAAGTGCAGAAGTCAGAGTTACGGAAAAAACTGCTGCACTAAACAGCTTGGTTGCCATGGCAACGTGACGTCACGAAACGATGAACTACGGGAAAATAACACGCGCATGCACATGTTTCAGGCAAACAAGAAATATTTTCACATGAGTAGAGGCACAGAACACGGTAGAGGGGATGGTTCCTTTTTATCGCGCGCTTAGAAGATAGTAGTCGTTTACCTCGAGGAAGAGCTGGTGTTTTAGACAACTGTGAACGGTAGGTACAATTTATGAGTTTGCTGGACTCCGGTGCTTTTAATATTTAAATTACGGAATATAAGTGTTTTGTCATGAATCCAGTGAACGACATGGTTTGCAATTTGCTAGAAACCCTATTTTCCAGGTGGAAAGATGAAAAAAAGAAGGATGCTTTAAACTTTAGGTGGTCCACTGATATACTTGATATAGCCCTTAAAAGAACGAATAAAAAAATAGGGAACACTTACAACATTAAATTCAAAAGCTCTTGGCTCGATAACTATTTTTGGTTATGCAGTAGGCGTAGCTTGCAATCGCTATTCTGTTGGCCTTGTTTACTTTTTAGCAACAAAAGTAGTGTGTGGGACAAAGAGAGATTCACACATTTCATTAGGTAATATAACCCGTTCCCTTCACAAGCACAATGATTCGGCGGGACATTTAAAATGTAAATTTCAGCTAAACGCTTTTGAAAAAAAAAAGAACGAAAGAAAGACAGAAGGAAGGAGGGAAGGAGGGAAGTAGGAAAGGAGGGAGGGAGGGAAGGAAGGAAGGGAGGGGGAGGGAGGAAGGAAGGAAGAAAGGAAGGGAGGGAGGGAGGAAGGAAGGAAGGAAGGAAGGAAGAAAGGAAGGAATGATTGAAGGAAGGAAGAAAGGAAGGAATGATTGAAGGAAGGAAGGAACGAAGGAACGGAGGAAGGAAGGAAGGAAGGAAGGGAGGGAGGGAGGTAGGGAGGAAGGAACAAAGGGAGAGAGGGAGGGAGGGAGGAAGGAAGGAGGGAGGGAGGAAGGGAGGAAGGAGGGAAGGAAGGAAGGGAGGAGGGGGAGGAAGGGAGGAAGGAGGGAAGGAAGGAAGGGAGGAGGGAGGGAGGAAGGAAGGAGGGAAGGAAGGAAGGGAGGAGGGAGGGAGGAAGGAAGGAAGGAAGGAGGGAAGGAAGGGAGGAGGGAGGGAGGGAGGGAGGAAGGAAGGAAGGAGGGAAGGAAGGAAGGGAGGAGGGAGGGAGGGAGGGAGGAAGGAGGGAAGGAAGGAAGGGAGGAGGGAGGGAGGGAGGAAGGAAGGAAGGAAGAAAAAAACAACAGCTGACGCTCTTCAAGAAAACAGCAGACTTTTTCACGTGCGTTTCAATGGAAACGTGACATTAAATATGCTTTTCCTGCAGTTGATCATTAAAGCAACATTATATTTAGGTAAACAAGCACTTGCTTTCTAAGGTCAGGATGAGAGTGCGCTTACGCTAAGTCGGAGAAATTTCAAAGAGCCTGTGCACTTATTAATATATGAAAGTCCATTAGAAATCCAAAACCACTATAATAAAATTAAAAGTATATTCAGCGGTGATTCTAAATCTATACAAAATGAGGTGATTGGATGTATTTCGGAATACTTACAGACCTGAAATTAATGTTTCAGATTCTTTACTTTCTCTACTGGTAAGTAGAGGAAGTATTGTATTCCACCCAAAAATTCGATGTCGTGATTTCACCGGAAATATATGTTTTGAGGCCCCCTGAATCCAAAAAAGTATTTTTGGAAAAAGGTTCGCGTGTGTGTCAGTCTGTGTGTCTGTCAGTCTGTGGACTGCATAACTAAAAAACGAAAATTCGGTTAAAAACCAAAGTTGCTATTTAAGTTTAATGTCTTTCAAGGATCCGACACGAAGATTTTGAAGAAAACAACCCCACCCTAAACTACCCTTTACATGGAAATTTTGGTTTTCTTGAAAATGGCTCTAACGATTTTGATTAAAATGTCATATGTTTGAGATATTTTTATGACAAATGAAATGCATATTTTG
>JAUKNM010000040.1:212500-320000 GCA_030765045.1 Tenodera sinensis
ACAACAAATGAAGATCTAAGACTAGAGAGGAAAACCAAATATCACGAAGGAAAACATGAATATGAAATGAAATTGCAAGAGACGAAACTGAACTCTTGGAAGAAATTCTGCACTATAGTTGATGGAACTAACCCCTGGAACGTAGTCTACAAAATAGCCGCCGGGAAAGTCAAAACCACAACACAACTAACAACCCTAGAAAAAGAAGATGGAACATACACTACAGACACGGAGAACACAATTGAACACATGCTGGAACACTTCACACCACAAGATAGTGAAGGAAGTGACAACGCACATCACAAAGAAACAAGAAGGTTAATTAGAGAGCCAATAGATACAACCGATGATGTACCTTTCACAACTGAAGAAATAAAAACCGCCTTACAAAAGTTCAACCCTCAGAAAGCTCCCGGTGAGGATGGGATAACCAGCGACATTCTACTAAGAGCATTCAGAGTTCTGCCTTTATTCTTCACACAGTTCTACAACATGTGCCTAAGTAGAGGTTGTTTTCCAAAAAGATGGAAGCAGTCTATTGTGCTTCCAATCACAAAACCTGGCAAGGAAGAATGCAAGGATGTGTCTAAATATCGTCCAATCAGCTTGATAAATATTGGCGGCAAATTACTAGAGAGGTTAATGATCGACAGGATAAATTACCATCTGTGGTCTAAAAACTTACTCAATGGTAGACAGTACGGCTTTACCCCTCAAAAGGGAACAATTGATGCAGCACTTGAAGTTAAAACCTTCATAGAAGAGGGATTGAAAATAAAACAATGTATAATCCTAACAAGCCTTGACGTCAAAGGTGCATTTAATGCCGCCTGGTGGCCCAGTATTCTCAAGAACTTAAAAGAATGGGAATGTCCGAGAAATATCTACAACTTAGCATTAGATTTCTTCAACCACAGGAAAGCAAAAATCACAATAAACAATTACACAATGGAAAAAGAAGTTCAGAAGGGCTGTCCACAAGGATCCTGCTGTGGCCCAGGCTTTTGGAACATAATGTATAATTCCCTATTGAATACTGATTTCAATAGGAAAACTAAAGCCATGGCATTCGCAGATGACCTTGTCATATTAACAAGAGGCTCAAGCAAAGTAGAAGCAGAAAACATAGCGAATCAAGATTTAGTCAAAATTCAGAACTGGGCCACTGACAACAAAATAGAATTTAACGAAAAGAAGTCGAAGACTCTAGTCATATCAAGAAAGCGAACGGACAATTGGGACGTCAATATCTACTTAAACAACAAGAAGCTTAACCAAACTGAAGAAATGAAATACCTGGGCATATGGTTTGACAGTAAGTTTAACTTCAATGCACACATAGACCACACTGCAGGAAAATCAATCACACTCATCCACATGTTATCACGGACAGCTAAACTACAATGGGGATTAGGACACAAAGCACTAAAAACAATATACGAAGGAGCTATAGTCCCAATAATGACATATGGCTCACCAGTGTGGATAGACGCTTTAAGAAAAATAAAAAATCTAACAAAATATAAAAGGATACAAAGATTGATTAATATAAAAATTGCTAAAGCCTACCGAACTCTCTCATACGAGGCATCATGCGTAGTAGCAGGCGTTCCACCCTTACAAATAACCATAGAACAATATGTAAGAACCTACCTGGCAACAAAAGTCAACAATCAAGAATATGACGCACCGCTGGAAGTCAGGTATTGGAGACACCCTGCGGAAATACCCCTAATAGATGAGGTAGATAACAATGTATATGCAGTTGAAATGTACACCGATGGTAGCAAAACTGGTGATAAAGTTGGGGCAGCAGGGATCATCTTCATCCATGGCAACCTGGCATACAAATTAAAGTTCAAGTTGCATCCACGATGCACGAATAACCAGGCTGAACAACTGGCAATATTAAAAACACTTAAAAAGCTAGATGAGCTTGGATATGGAGAATGCGATGAAAAACGAGCTGCATTATTCACAGACAGTAAGATAGCTCTAGATCTGCTCAGGAACAACATAAAACATAACCAGCTGATAGAAGCAATCAAAACCAAAATCCTTGAACTTTCAAAATCAAAGTGGACACTACATTTCGGCTGGGTGAAAGGACATGCGGGAATACACGGAAATGAACTTGTGGACAGACTAGCAAAACAAGCTGCCGCGGAAGACACTGAAATAATATATGACAAAGTATCAAAAGAAGCAATAGTAACTAGAGAGAAAGAAACTGCACTCGAAGAATGGCAACAACAATGGACAGCATCAAGGAAAGGAGCAGTAACCAAAGAATATTTCCCATCCGTGAGAAGAAGATTGAAGCAACGGTTACCAATATCTCCGGAGTTCATAGCAATGATAACAGGACATGGAAAGCTAAGATCATATTGGCACAGGTTTGGATTTTTAGATAACCCAATGTGCAAATGTGAAGAAGAGGACCAAACAGTAAACCACATTATATTTCGATGCAAAATACTAAACAACCAGAGAAACGCAATGATTAGGAAGATACAAAGTAAAGGTGCTACTTGGTCCATAAACAAAGAAGAACTTGGAAACAATTTCATACAACCTTTCGTTAACTTCATTAATGCTATACAATTCACAGAAATAGAATGACTTAAGTTCAAATATATATGATTTCTACTCCTTACCAAAATTGCAATCAGTATCATTGTCCAAACACAGTTCAATACTCTACTGCTATTACGAGTATAATAATATTTGCGTTTCACTATATGATAAGTACTAGATTTATGAAGTACTCAATTAGACTAAGGTAGATAAAAAATTAGAGGTAAATAAAGATGTAAATGTTCAAATAGAACATCACCAACAATATGTACATGTATATATAAAATGTAATTTGTATGTAAATAAATAAATTCAAGCATGTAGTATTCATATGGAATGGGGCATGCAATAAAATGAAAAAAAAAAAAAAAAAAAAAACACCCACACACACATTCACACACATTCACACCCACACACACACTCACACACACACACGACAACTCACACACATACACTCACACACATACACACATACACTCACACACACACTCACACACATCCACACCCACACTCACACACATACACTCACACACACACTCACACACATACACACACACATACACTCACACACACACTCACACACATACATTCACACCCACACACTCACACACACTCACACACATTCACACACACACTCACGCACACAAACACACACACTTACACACACACCCACACACATTCACACACACTCACACACACTCACACACATTCACACACACACTCACACACATACACTCACACACATACTCTCACACACATACACTCACACACATACACTCACAGACATTCGCATACACTCACACACACACACTCACACACATACACTCACACACATACACTCACACACATACATTCACACACACACTCACACACATACACACACACTCACACACATACACTCACACACATACACTCACACACATACACTTACACACACACTCACACACATACATTCACACCCACACACACACTCACACACTCACACACACACTCACACACATTCACACACACACTCACACACACAAACACACACACTTACACACACACTCACACACATTCACACACACACTCACACACACTCCCACACACTCACACACATTCAACCACACTCAAACACACACTCACACACATACACTCACACACACACCCACACACACACCTACACACACACACTCACACACACACACTCACACACATAAACTCACACACACACTCACACACATACATTCACACACACACTCACACACATACACTCACACACACACACTCACACACATACACTCACACACACACTTACACACATACACTCACACACATACACTCACACACACACACTCACACACTCTCACACACTCACACACGCACTCTCACACACACTATCACACACTCACACAAACATTCTCACACACTCACACACGCACTCTCACACATACTTTCACACACTCACACACTCACACTCACACACACTCACACTCACACACATGCACACACACTCACACACATTCACACACTCACACACACTCACACACACTCACACACACACTATCACACACACTCACACACACTCACACACACTCACTCACACACTCACACACACTCTCACACACACCCTCACACATTCACACACTCACACACACTCACACACACACTCACACATACTCTCACACATTCACACACTCACACACACACTCACACACACTCACACACGCTCTCACACACACACTCACACACACTCACACACACACTTACACACACACACTCACACACACTCACACACAAACTCACACACACTCACACACATTCACACACACTCTCACACATTCACAGACTCACACACACGCTCACACACTCACACACACACTCACACACACTCACACACACACTCACACACACTCACACACACTCACACACACTCACACACACTCACACACACTCACACACACTCACACACACTATCACACACTCTCACTCACACTCTCACTCTCACTAACACTCACACACGCACTCACTCACACTAACACACACTCTCACTCACACACACTCACACTCACACACACTCTCACCTACACTCACATACACACTCACACACTCACTCACTCTCACTCACACTCATACACACACTCACACTCTCACACACTATCACACTCACTCTCACTCTCACTCACACTAACACACACTATCACACACACTCACGCACACACTATCACACACTCTCACTCACACTCACACTCACACACACTCACATACACTATCACACCCACACTCACACACACACTATCTCACACACTCTCACTCTCATTCACTATCTCACTATCACTCACACTCACACTCACACACACACTCACACTCTCACTCACACTCACACACACTCACCCACACACTCACACACACTAGGACACACACTCAAACTCACACTCGCACACTCACACACACTATCACACACTCACACTCTCACTCACACTCTCACTCGCACTCTCACTCATACTCACACACACACTATCACACACTCACACTCTCACTCACACTCTCACACACACACACACTATCACACACACTCTCACTGACACTCACACACTCACTCACACTCACACACACCATATCACACACATTCTCACTCACACTCACACACTCACTCACACTCACACACACTTACACACACTCACTCACACACACTCATACACACAGCACTCACACACACTCACACTGACACACTATCACACACACTCACACACTTACTCACACAAACACTCACACACACACTATCACACACACTCACACTCTCACACACACACTCACACATACTATCACACACACTCTCACTCACACTCATACACTCACTAACACTCACACACACACTTACACACACTCACACACACTCATACACACAGCACTCACACACACTCACACTGACACACACTCACACACAGTCACACACACACTCACACACTCATACTTACACACATCACACACAGCACTCACACACAGCACTCACACACAGCACTCACACACAGCACTCACACATACTCACACTTACACACACTCACACACTCACACTTACACACACTCACACACAGCACTCACACACACTCACACACACTGACACACACTCACACACACACTCACACACACAGCACTCACACACACTCACACTCACTATCACATACTCTCATACACACACACTCCCACTCACACACACACTCACACACGCTATCACACACACTCTCACACACATTCTCACACACACTCTCACTCACAACTCACACTCACACACACACTTACACACACTCACTCACACACACTCACACACACAGCACCCGGACACACTCACACTGACACACACTATCACACACTCACACACACTATCACACACAGTCTCACTCACAATCACACACACTTACACACACTCACTCACACATACTCACTCACACTCACACACACTCACACTGACACACACTATCACACACTATCACACACACTCTCACTCACACTCACTCACACACACTTACACACACTATCACACACACTCACACTCTCACTCACACTCACACATACTCTCACACACACTCACACACACACTGACACACACTATCACACACACTCACACTCTCACTCTCACTCACACTCACTATCACACACACTCACACACACACTCACACGCACACTCTCACTCACAGTCTCAGTCACACTCTCACTCTCACACACTATCACACACACTCTCACTCACACACTCACACACACTATCACACACTCACATTCTCACTCACACTCTCACTCACACTCTCACTCACACTCACACACACACTCAGACACACACTCACACACACTATCACACACACTCACACACACTCACACACACACACTCACACACACTCACACATACTCTCACACATTCACACACTCACACACACACTCACACACACTCACACACACACTCACACACACTCACACACGCTCTCACACACACTCACACACACTCACACACACACTTACACACACACACTCACACACACACTCACACACACACTCACACACACTCACACACACTCTCACACATTCACAGACTCACACACACACTCACACACTCACACACACTCACACACACTCACACACACACACTCACACACACTCACACACACTCACACACACACTTTCACTCTCACTCACACACACACTATCACACACTCTCACTCACACTCTCACTCTCACTAACACTCACACACACACTCACTCACACTAACACACACTCTCACTCACACTCACACACACACTCACACACACTCTCACCTACACTCACACACACTCACATACTCACTCACACTCACACACACTCTCACTCACACTCATACACACGCTCACACTCTCACACACTATCACACACACTCTCACTCTCACTCACACTAACACACACTATCACACACACTCACGCACACACTATCACACACTCTCACTCACACTCACACTCACACACACTCACACACACTATCACACACACACTCACACACACACTATCTCACACAATCTCACTCTCATTCACTCTCTCACTATTACTCACACTCACACTCACACACACACTCACACTCTCACTCACACTCACACACACTCACCCACACACTCACACACACTATGACACACACTCTCACTCACACTCGCACACACACACACTATCACACACTCACACTCTCACTCACACTCTCACACACACTCACACACAGACTATCACACACTCTCACTGACACTCACACACTCACTCACACTCACACACACTATCACACACACTCTCACTCACACTCACACACTCACTCACACTCACACTTACACACACTCACTCACACACACTCATACACACAGCACTCACACACACTCACACTGACACACTATCACACACACTCACACACTTATTCACACAAACACTCACACACACACTATCACACACACTCACACTCTCACACACACTCACACATACTATCACACACACTCTCACTCACACTCACACACTCACTAACACTCACACACACTCACACACAAACTCACACACACTCACACACATTCACACACACTCTCACACATTCACAGACTCACACACACACTCACACACTCACACACACACTCACACACACTCACACACACTCACACACACACTCACACACACTCACACACACACTTTCACTCTCACTCACACACACACTATCACACACTCTCACTCACACTCTCACTCTCACTAACACTCACACACGCACTCACTCACACTAACACACTCTCACTCACACTCACACACACACTCACACTCACACACACTCTCACCTACACTCACACACACACTCACACACTCACTCACTCTCACTCCCACTCATACACACACTCACACTCTCACACACTATCACACACACTCTCACTCTCACTCACACTAACACACACTATCACACACACTCACGCACACACTATCACACACTCTCACTCACACTCACACTCACACACACACTCACATACACTATCACACACACTCACACACACTATCTCACACACTCTCACTCTCATTCACTATCTCACTATCACTCACACTCACACTCACACTCACACACACACTCACACTCTCACTCACACTCACACACACTCACCCACACACTCACACACACTAGGACACACACTCAAACTCACACTCGCACACTCACACACACTATCACACACTCACACTCTCACTCACACTCTCACTCGCACTCTCACTCATACTCACACACACACTATCACACACTCACACTCTCACTCACACTCACACACACACTATCACACACACTCTCACTGACACTCACACACTCACTCACACTCACACACACCATATCACACACATTCTCACTCACACTCACACACTCACTCACACACACTTACACACACTCACTCACACACACTCATACACACAGCACTCACACACACTCACACTGACACACTATCACACACACTCACACACTTACTCACACAAACACTCACACACACACTATCACACACACTCACACTCTCCAACACACTCACACATACTATCACACACACTCTCACTCACACTCATACACTCACTAACACTCACACACACACTTACACACACTCACACACACTCATACACACAGCACTCACACACACTCACACTGACACACACTCTCACACAGTCACACACACACTCACACACTCACACTTACACACACTCACACACAGCACTCACACACAGCACTCACACACAGCACTCACACACAGCACTCACACATACTCACACTTACACACACTCACACACTCACACTTACACACACTCACACACAGCACTCACACACACTCACACACACTGACACACACTCACACACACACTCACACACACAGCACTCACACACACTCACACTCACTATCACACACTCTCATACACACACACTCCCACTCACACACACACTCACACACACTCACACACGCTATCACACACACTCTCACACACACTCTCACACACACTCTCACTCACACTCACACTCACACACACATTTACACACACTCACTCACACACACTCACACACACAGCACTCGGACAAACTCACACTGACACACACTATCACACACTCACACACACTATCACACACAGTCTCACTCACACTCACACACACTTACACACACTCACTCACACATTCTCACTCACACTCACACACACTCACACTGACACACACTATCAGACACTATCACACACACTCTCACTCACACTCACTCACACACACTTACACACACTATCACACACACTCACACTCGCACTCACACTCACACATACACTCACACACACTGACACACACTATCACACACACTCACACTCTCACTCTCACTCACTCTCACTATCACACACACTCACACACACACTCACACTCACTCTCACTCACACTCTCAGTCACACTCTCACTCTCACACACTATCACACACACTCTCACTCACACACTCACTCACACTCACACACACACTATCACACACTCACACTCTCACTCACACTCTCACTCACACACACTCACACACACACTCACACACACACTCACAGACACTATCACACACTCACATTCTCACTCACACTCTCACTCTCACTCACACTCTCACTCACACTCACACACACACTCAGACACACACTCACACACACTATCACACACACTCACACACACTCACACACACACACTCACACATACTCTCACACATTCACACACTCACACACACACTCACACACACTCACACACACTCACACACGCTCTCACACACACTCACACGCGCTCTCACACACACTCACACACACTCACACACACACTTACACACACACTCACACACACTCACACACACTCACACACACTCACACACACTCTCACACATTCACAGACTCACACACACACTCACACACACTCACAAACACTCACACACACACACTCACACACACACACTCACACACACTCACACACACTCACACACACACTTTCACTCTCACTCACACACACACTATCACACACTCTCACTCACACTCTCACTCTCACTAACACTCACACACACACTCACTCACACTAACACACACTCTCACACACTCTCACTCACACTCACACACACACTCACTCACACTCACACACACTCTTACCTACACTCACACACACTCACATACTCACTCACACTCACACACACTCTCACTCACACTCATACACACGCTCACACTCTCACACACTATCACACACACTCTCACTCTCACTCACACTAACACACACTATCACACATTCACGCACACACTATCACACACTCTCACTCACACTCACACTCACACACACTCACACACACTATCACACACACTCACACACACTATCTCACACACTCTCACTCTCATTCACTCTCTCACTATTACTCACACTCACACTGACACACACACTCACACTCTCACTCACACTCACACACACTCACCCACACACTCACACACACTATAACACACACTCTCACTCACACTCGCACACTCACACACACTATCACACACTCACACTCTCACTCGCACTCTCACTCATACTCACACACACACTATCACACACTCACACTCTCACTCACACTCTCACACACACTCTCACACACACTCACACACACACTCACACACACACTATCACACACTCTCACTGACACTCACACACTCACTCACACTCACACACACTATCACACACACTCTCACTCACACTCACACACTCACTCACACTCACACACACACTTACACACACTCACTCACACACACTCATACACACAGCACTCACACACACTCACACTGACACACTATCACACACACTCACACACTTATTCACACAAACACTCACACACACACTATCACACACACTCACACTCTCACACACACTCACACATACTATCACACACACTCTCACTCACACTCACACACTCACTAACACTCACACACACACTTACACACACTCACACACACACTCATACACACAGCACTCACACACACTCACACACACACTCACACGCTTACACTTACACACACTCACACACAGCACTCACACACAGCACTCACACACACTGACAGACACTCACACACACTCTCACACACACTCTTACTCACACTCACACACACACTTACACACACTCACTCACACACACTCACACACACACTGACACACACAATCACACACTCACACACACAGCACTCGGACACACTCACACTGACACACACTATCACACACTCATACACACTATCACACACAGTCTCACTCACACTCACACACACTTACACACACACACTCACTCACACATACTCACTCACACTCACACACACTCACACTGACACACACTATCACACACTCACACACACACTATCACACACACCCTCACTCACACTCACTCATACTCACACACACTTACACACACTATCACACACACTCACACTCTCACTCACACTCACACATACACTCACACACACTCACACACACACTGACACACACTATCACACACACTCACACTCTCACTCTCACTCACACTCACACTCACACACACTCACACACACACTCACACTCACACTCTCACTCTCAGCCACACTCTCACTCACACACAAACTATCACACACACTCTCACTCACACACTCACTCACACTCACACTCACACACACACTATCACACACTCACACTCTCACTCACACTCTCACTCACACACA
Organism: Tenodera sinensis; assembly: GCA_030765045.1. NCBI lineage: Eukaryota > Metazoa > Arthropoda > Insecta > Mantodea > Mantidae > Tenodera > Tenodera sinensis. The sequence continues at coordinate 224,262 of JAUKNM010000040.1, forward strand.
CACTCACACACACCTACACACACACTATCACTCACTCACATTCTCACTCACACTCTCACTCACACTCTCACTCACACTCACACACACACTCAGACACACACTCACACACACACTATCACACACACTCACACACACACTCACACACTCACACACACTATCACACACACACTATCACACACACTCTCACTCACACTCACACTCACTCACACACACTATCACACACACTCACACACACACACTATTACGCACTCTCACTCACACTCACACTCACTCTTACTCTCACTCACACTCACACACACAATCACACCCTCACACTCACACACACACTCTCACTCACACTCACACACACACTCACACACACTATCAAACACACTTTCACTCTCACTCACACACACACTCACACTCACTATCACACACTCACATTCTCACTCACACTCTCACTCACACTCTCACTCACACTCACACTCAGACACACACTCACACACACACTCACACACACTATCACACACCCACTCACACACACACTCACACACACTATCACACACACTTTCACTCACACGCACACTCACTCACACACACTATCACACACACTCACACACACTATCACACACTCTCACTCACACTCACACTCACACTCTTACGCTCACTCACACTCACACACACACTCACACACTCACACTCACACTCACTCTCACTCACACTCACACACACACTCACACTCACACACACTATCAAACACACCTTCACTCTCACTCACACTCACACACACACTGTAACACACACACTATCACACACTCTCACTCACACACACACTATCCCACACACACTCACACACACTATCACACACACTCTCATACTCGCTCACTCTGTCACTCTCACTCACACACACTCACACTCACACACACTATCACACACTCACACTCTCACTCTCACTCTCACTCGCACTTTCACTCACACACACTATCACACACACTCTCACTCTTGCTCACTCTGTCACTCTCACTCGCACTATCACACACACACACTCACTCACACTCACACACACACTCACACACACTATCACACACACTCTCACTCACACTCACACACTCACTCACACTCACACACACTATCACACACACTCTCACTGACACTGACACACTCACTCACACTCACACACACACTCACACACACACTCACACACACTATCACACACACTCTCACTCACACTCACACACTCACTCACACTCACACACACTATCACACACACACTCACACTCACACTCACACACACGCTCCCACTCACACACACTTACAGTCACACACTCACACTCACACACACACTCACACACAGCACTCACACACACTCATACACTCACACACTCACTTACACTCACACACACTCACACACACTCACACACACTCATACACACGCTCCCACTCACACACACACTCACTGTCACACACTCACACTCACACACACACTCTCACACTCTCACACACACTCACATACACACTTACACACACTCACAGTTACACACTCACACACACACTCACAGACACACACTCACACTTACACACTCTCACACACAGGCACTCACACGCACTGACACACACACTCACACACTCACACGTACACACTCTTACACACACAGGCACCACACTCACACACTCACACACAGACTCACACTTACACACTCTCACACACGCAGGCACTCACACTCACACACTCACACACAGATTCACACTTACACACTCTCACACACAGGCACTCACACTCACACACACACACTCACACTTACACACTCTCACACACACAGGCACTCACACACACACTCACACACACACACTCACACACACACTCGTATATAAACTGCATGGATAACTTGGCCTGATTTCAAGCATCTCTTTCATCCACTACCGTCGGATAGCTCTTACACTATTGTTAAGGAGCGCAAATTAAACACCTGGGGGAATGAAAACGTTGGCGACGTAATGCGCGCATTACCACTGCATTCATGCTTTAGTCGCAACGGTGTTAATTGATATGAATATTGTATTACGTTATGTCACACCCGTTGTAGAATCATTATCATACGTTTTGTTTACACTGCAGTGTGTGTAGACTGTAAATTTTTTTTTTTTTTTTTTTTCTCTTGAGAAATTAACTGTTTCTACAAGGGCTGATTGAATAAAGAACCCCTCAATTGTTCCAAAGGCAAAGCCGCCAATTTTACCTTAGATCTCAAACGCAACATATGTCAGAAAATTAATTTCTTAACGGCACAATGCTATCTGCAACATATAACATACCTAGGAAAATTGTAGCAGTCTCATACAGTAGCTATTACTACCTCCTTCGATCACCTCCAGGCAATCTAACTGTTTGTCTCCCAACTCGAAGTACTCACTATTTGGTACACTACCATGTGCGCTGCCAATATATATATATATATATATATATATATATATATATATATATATATATGTATATATATATGTGTATATATAACCACATTCCTCAACTATAAACAAGCAATTTGGTGATACGCAATGCATCCGTTTCTTAATTACATCGGGTAAAAACCGGTTTCACAGCCGCATTGAAATATATTATTCCTGCCCTCCCCTACCCTCGAGCTATTTGCGAATTACTGAATGACTTGGTTCGGTAAAGCCAATTTGCGTCCTCCTGCGGTTGAAGACAAAACAAGTTGATACCCGCTTTCTATAGGTATCCAGTAATGACAACGTCCGTGTTGATTCCCGCTTTCTATAACACTGAGCAATGGAACATCCATGTTGATTCTTCAAATTGCGTAAGCTTTCACGGCTGGTGTCATAAAGTAGAACATGATTATCTGGGCTTGTGGGTCGTGGTCTAGTACAAATTCCCCTTCAGGATGTTCGACACAGCTTCGAACGAAACGTCTGGAAGGAGAATTTCCACTAGACCACGGCTCACAACCCCGGATAATCATGTTCTATTGGATGTTGATTCTGCAAGTGGTACTTTGTGGTCAGGTCAGGTTGCATAGTTCACAATGTGTCAGCAACACAGTTTCACTAGAAGCATTTCGCTAGTCAGATCAAGGCTGAAAGGAGTCAGTACACAATGTGTCAGCAATACAGTTTCACTAGAAGTATTTCGCTAGTCAGATCAAGGCTGAAAGGAGTCAGTACACAATGTGTCAGCAATACAGTTTCACTAGAAGCATTTCGCTAGTCAGATCAAGGCTGAAAGGAGTCAGTACACAATGTGTGAGCAATACAGTTTCACTAGAAGCATTTCGCTAGTCAGATCAAGGCTGAAAGGAGTCAGTACACAATGTGTCAGCAATACAGTTTCACTAGAAGTATTTCGCTAGTCAGATCAAGGCTGAAAGGAGTCAGTACACAATGTGTCAGCAATACAGTTTCACTAGAAGCATTTCGCTAGTCAGATCAAGGCTGAAAGCAGTCAGTACACTGTGTGTCAGCAATGCAGTTTCACTAGAAGCATTTCGCTAGTCAGATCAAGGCTGAAAGGAGTCAGTACACAATGTGTGAGCAATACAGTTTCACTAGAAGCATTTCGCTAGTCAGATCAAGGCTGAAAGGAGTCAGTACACTGTGTGTCAGCAATGCAGTTTCACTAGAAGCATTTCGCTAGTCAGATCAAGGCTGAAAGGAGTCAGTACACAATGTGTGAGCAATACAGTTTCACTAGAAGCATTTCGCTAGTCAGATCAAGGCTGAAAGGAGTCAGTGCACAATGTGTGAGCAATACAGTTTCACTAGAAGCATTTCGCTAGTCAGATCAAGGCTGAAAGGAGTCAGTACACTGTGTGTCAGCAATGCAGTTTCACTAGAAGCATTTCGCTAGTCAGATCAAGGCTGAAAGGAGTCAGTACACTGTGTGTCAGCAATGCAGTTTCACTAGAAGCATTTCGCTAGTCAGATCAAGGCTGAAAGGAGTCAGTACACTGTGTGTCGGCAATACAGTTTCACTAGAAGCATTTCGCTAGTCAGATCAAGGCTGAAAGGAGTCAGTGCACAATGTGTGAGCAATACAGTTTCACTAGAAGCATTTCGCTAGTCAGATCAAGGCTGAAAGGAGTCAGTGCACAATGTGTGAGCAATACAGTTTCACTAGAAGCATTTCGCTAGTCAGATCAAGGCTGAAAGGAGTCAGTGCACAGTGTGTCGGCAATACAGTTTCACTAGAAGCATTTCGCTAGTCAGATCAAGGCTGAAAGGAGTCAGTACACTATGTGTCGGCAATGGAGTTCCTTATTTTAAGTGAATAGGGCAAGAAGCCGTTGGTGATAGATATGAATTCTGTTTCCATAAGTGTCTCACAAATGGCACTGATAGATACATGTGTACTACGTGAAGATGTAAATGCTTTGTAAAAATTACATTTGGTACATTGTGTTGTATGTTCATAATTACAAGATAATCACGATAACTGTGAATCTGGTACAATAATCCAGCAGACAGCCAATAATGTTGGAAAGGAAAGGCTGAGGACAGGCGTGAACGCGTCTGTAAACGTGTAAGTATCTGGTCCTGGAGTTAGCTAATGGTGGCGTTGATACTCTCACAATACATTATTTCTTCCGAAGAATAAAAAATATAAATGCCACTCGATCACACAAACCTCTGAAGTTACCCAATAACTTACTAGAATTACATGAGGCGCTAACGGAACAAAGAGGGGAGAAGTTGTTGTATCGGTGAATGATTCTGACAAGAATATTGTGTTGAAATTTTCTTTAAGATTCGAGAAATTTAGTTATTGAAGGGACCATCAAGAATTGCCCTAAGCTGTACCACCATACATTTATAATTCATGGTATTAGAGAAAATTATTTCCTTTTTGGGTTCGCTGCCAAATTTTACGAGTCATATAAGGAATCCTTGTCCTTAATTATAAGTAAAACGAATTCTGAATTTAGATACGTGAGTTTGAGACCCAGGAAGTGGGGCAGTTGCCTAAGTTTGGCCATAAACGAGCACAAGAAGCTGCAGGTTTAACAGAAAGCATCTTCTCACAAGAATACGGAACAAACCAAATTGCATAAAGAAACAAATGGAAAAGCTATCTAGTTCTATCATTACTCATTATGAATTGAGAAAATATGATACAAGCTTCTCTCATCTTAATGATTTTACTTCTTATGCTGGACAGTTGCAACTTTGCATAGATTGTGTTCTATGAGCCGGACATTTTTATCGTACCTACTGCATGTAGACAACGACAATGTAGGTCTATGTAAGATTGCAACGCCAATGTTGTGACACTGTCGTTAGCTGATGGCAATCAAAATCAGCATATCCATGTTGGAATCAATTCGGGTCCAGCCTTCCTGTTGAGGAGTTTAATTAAACCTTTAAAATACAATCTAAAACAGGAATACATAGCGTGTCACACAGTTCAGTTTAAACAATCCATAACACTGAGGAAAAATGTTGAGGAAACCATTTAATCTTGGAGAGAAATGCGACAGCGTTTCGCATAAATGGTCATTACTTGCTGGACTACCCTGTTTATACAGCCTTGTGTACTGCTCTAGATCAATACCATTGTTACACCATACCTCTGCATATTGCATTTTAATCTCTTCACCTTATTTTCACTTTCTGTTAAGTATTTAACAGTAACATTTATTATTATTATTATTATTATTATTATTATTATTATTATTATTATTATTATTATTATTATTATTATTATTATTATTATTATTATTATTATTATTATTATTATTATTATTATTATTATTATTATTATTATTATTATTATTATTATTATTATTATTATTATTATTATTATTATTATTATTATTATTATTATTATTATTATTATTATTATTATTATTATTATTATTATTATTATTATTATTATTATCATCATCGTCTTCATCATCGTATTTATTATCTTTATATATATTTTGTTCAAAGTATTGAAATCGAGTATGTGGTAGATAACGAATGGCGTGATTGGGCAAAAGAGCTTGGGAATCTAAACCGGCATTCAAATACGGGCCCACAGGCCAGCTTTACTTTTGAATGAATTCTCCTTAACAGTTCAATGCTCGGCTATGGCTAAGAAGAGGCTTTTTAGTTTGGAAAGTATGAATGTGAACATAATTGTTGGTATATTTTAATATCCAGAAATAAATAAACATAATAAGAGAGATAATACAAAATTAATTATCAACAAAAACAACTGTGTCAAACATCTGACAAATGTGTAACAATCACACGACCTTCTCCACATTTATTTTATACTACCTACTGTACACATTATTCAGACAAAAGTTTATATTTGTATGCAGTTGCTATTAATCGGACAACTGTATACAACTCTTCACCACCTGTATACGTTAGATGACCAGACATTTAGACTGAAAATGAAAGGACTTCCTTTCGCTCTTCAACTAAAGCGTTTTCAACGACTTAGCTTCAAATGGATGTATAAGTTACAAAAGCATGTCCTTTAAGATGAGCTTGTTTTGAAATAAGAGAGCAGGATCATTCCATACCAAATTTAAAATTTTTGTGAGCGAAGTACCGGACTTCTTTTTTATTTTGGAATGTCAACATCACAGAAAAAAATTATAATGCATAATATAAAATGTGTAACATTAGTGATTTAGTTACCATGTAGTGTGTGTGTGGGGGGGGGGGGGTGGGGGGGGGGGGTTCGGGAGCGTTGTTATGTATATTCCAAAACACAGATGTATAATAAAGTTATAGATATTCCGAAAAATAAAAAATTTATATGATTCTATGTAGAAACGTGAATATTTAAAGCAGATATACTATTTAGTATTAAAACAATATTTTAGAATAAGGGCGAAAAGTGACTTCGAAAAAGTAATTATTTACATTTTCACATCCAAAGTTTTAACCATGTGATATTTTATTTTCTACCAGACAAACACATGTCAATGCTACTATTCCAATTTCATAATGCAGATACTACTAGCTGTGCTAGTTACAAGTTATTAAAATATGGATGTCTTGTGTTTAAGGTTGAAGAATTGCATGCGATGAGATACAACGGATGGAAGAAAAAGTCAGGGACAGCAACTACTGCTTATGTCGTAATGATGCGTGCAAGGAATTCTTCTCACGGCTTTTGCCCTCGGAGATCAGTACTGAATATCATGTGCCTTTGGAGTGGAAAGTTATTGTTTGTACCAACAGTATTGCTCAACTTTTGTGAGTAATCTGTTGAATTAAGTGCTTCAAAATGTGTTAAATACTGACACGTTTTTATATTTTATGGTGCAGTCCTATCGGTCTTTAGAAGCACACTAAAGAAATAAGAAAGAGAGAATTGCTGCAGGAAATGCGAAATAAACTACTCAGTTTACTTGTAGATGATATATTCAAGTCCTTGCTGTTGCATGAACGTATAAACTGCTGACGTGGAAGATACCGAAAGTGATTATGAGGGAAACATCAAGCGAATAGGAGGTAAAAATACCATGTGAAGGTGATAATGCACCACCGGAAACAAAACCGTCCGATATGACACTACTTTGGAAGACGTTAGTATAAAAAAAGAAGAAAAAATCTGAAACAAAAGTGGAAGCAATATTCAGTAAAATAACTATTTCTAAGTCATCTCGGCATTTCATCCATCCCCAAACAAAAATTGACTCGTTCCAAATGACACGCTTGTAAGATGGTCATTATGGTTTTTGCACAATCCAAGGAAAAACTACTAAGGAGAAATATATGATTCTTACATGCCTTGCTACCTATACAAGTTGGGCTGAGCACAAAATAACGCGCGGCTTTATCGCATTTGTAGCTCGCATAGCAAAAATTATTCAGAACAATGAGGTTATGATAGGTTTAATTTCCACATAGCTGACGACATCACAAAGCCTTTTAACTGTAATGAAGAAGACGATATAAGCCGAATTATGTCAGGCATGAAAGAGACCAACAACATTTATGTGGATGGAAAAAAGTGAACAGTTAAAAAGGCTGGTTTTAGACCAGGAATTTAAGAACAGGCATCCAGCCATTAAGCCTAGTAACGCCAAGCCTTATTCCAGAACTAAAACAAATTTATTTTAAAATTGGGTATTTTTTCCTGTCATGTTAATAAAGGTAGTATTTAACACTGTTTAACTGTTCCTTTTTTACTTTTTATATGAATCACATTATACCGACGGGGCAGTACATTATGACCACCTTGACATTTCATTGTTTCTCAAAAAACCAACAATGAAAACTTTGAAACAATTACGCAACTCAGTAGTGGAAACAGTGATTGACAGTAACTATTAATTGCATGCCTTTAATAAAAAAATTAAAAGACAGAATTTAAAAAATTGCAGAATGTGGGCTAGGGTTGGTAATGCTAGGGTTGAAATACATTTTACACGATTTTCGCCCCTGAGAACAAATCGGGGGCAGCTGAAACTCATTGTTTGCGTGTGTACCTTATATGAAAACACAAGCCTGATCTTAAAGAGTTCAGAAAATTAACCACGATAACCAAAGTGAAATAAATAGTGTTGAGTTTAATATTCAAAAAATGACTTGTCAGAGTTCCTCTACGAATTGTTATCTAGACAGATGCGAAAAATGCGCAGAGTGCAATTATTACGGAATTTCTAAATTCATTCTAGCATTAGAGAAATGTTGAAGAAGTCATGAGTAAAAGGTGGAAAACAATAGACAGAGCAAAGATGATTCTGGTTAAAGGTAACACTAAAACATTTATACCATCTCCCGTATCTGTCTGAAAAAGTTTAAAGCATACAATCTCATATCAAAAGCTCTATTATTGAACCTATAACATGTGGAAACTACAATCCAACATAGGGAATTCGTTGTTATTAGCGACTAACCTGAAAATTACGGCTTTGTTATACAGAATGTCCTTGGAAGAGGTCTCAAGCAACTTTCCATCTGCTCGTCATTTACTACAATAAAGTGTGTTCTGCGAGGAACATGTTTCTCAATTACCTATATCCGAATACTTAGTTCATGACAGATCTGCAGTTGGTGTTTTTCAGAACAGCTGATTAGGTACTTATCTACAACAAGAGACTCCCGGAGCTTCCTTTCTTCCCGGGAGTTGCTCATCTATTCCCGGGACTCCCAGGCTGTGGGTGGCTAGCCAGGATTGGTGTCAGGTTGGAATCATTAGGGACCCCGTCCTTCTTAGCACATATCGTCACCCGGATGTGGTCCCCCTCATCGGGGTTACGTTGAAAGCATAAAACACCCACATGACATACGTGCGTTGCTGTACTCAAGTTATTAAAGCACCCCACCCCATCTAACTACTCCTAACTCTTAATTGTTCGTTTTTATAATTATGTAATAAAAGAATTATTATTATTTTTATTATTATTATTATTATTATTGTTATTATTATTATTATTATTATTATTATTATTATTATTATTATTATTATTATTATTATTATTATTATTATTATTATTATTATTATTATTATTATTATTATTATTATTATTATTATTATTATTATTATTATTATTATTATTATTATTATTATTATTATTATTATTATTATTATTATTATTATTATTATTATTATTATTATTATTATTATTATTATTATTATTATTATTATTATTATTAATTAGTTCCATTCAGCTAACCCTTCTGCTCATCTATACGCATTTGTCTGTAGTCACTTCAGTGCACTCGTCCAAGCATAGCTTACTTCAAATACGTTGTTGTTTGTAGACCGGCAAAAGTTTCACTTAAAAGCTATACAGAGGAAAATACAGATCTATATGCAACATGTTTGAACTGTTACCCTATTTTTATACGTCAAGCTTTAATACAGGTCTGGGCGGCACACGGAATAGCTTGAGCGATCTATTTTACCTTCTAAACACACAGTTATCAGTGCAATGCCCCGAGCGGGCTGCGCTCAGAGAGCACCAGTTGCACAGGTGTGTTTTAATAATTGAAATTTTCTTTTAATTCACAAATAAATCCGTCTAACTGAATGGTTTTACACGTACTTTTGAAGTAATAATTGTGTGGCAAAACCACCATGAAGAACGAAGCAAGGCCAAACCAGCCGAGTAACGGCTTCACGCCTACCTGCACAGTGATCATCCAACCAATACGCACGTGGTAATGTGTCCAGGCACATCTCCCTCTGTAGAATAGCTCATGTGGCCCATACATGGCTATCTAATACTCCTCCTTATGGTGAGTGTACACTGGCTCTAAACATGGCTCCATGTGACCCGGCACATCTCCCTCTGTAGAATAGCTCATGTGACCCATACATGGCTATCCAATACTCCTCCTCATGGTGAGTGTACACCGGCTCTAAACATGGCTCCATGTGACCCGGCACATCTCCCTCTGTAGAATAGCTCATGTGACCCATACATGGCTATCTAATACTCCTCCTCATGGTGAGTGTACACTGGCTCTAAACATGGCTCCATGTGACCCGGCACATCTCCCTCTGTAGAATAGCTCATGTGACCCATACATGGCTATCTAATACTCCTCCTCATGGTGAGTGTACACTGGCTCTAAACATGGCTCCATGTGACCAGGCACATCTCCCTCTGTAGAATAGCTCATGTGACCCATACATGGCTATCTAATACTCCTCCTCATGGTGAGTGTACACCGGCTCTAAACATGGCTCCATGTGACCCGGCACATCTCCCTCTGTAGAATAGCTCATGTGACCCATACATGGCTATCTAATACTCCTCCTCATGGTGAGTGTACACCGGCTCTAAACATGGCTCCATGTGACCCGGCACATCTCCCTCTGTAGAATAGCTCATGTGACCCATACATGGCTATCTAATACTCCTCCTTATGGTGAGTGTACACTGGCTCTAAACATGGCTCCATGTGACCAGGCACATCTCCCTCTGTAGAATAGCTCATGTGACCCATACATGGCTATCTAATACTCCTCCTCATGGTGAGTGTACACTGGCTCTAAACATGGCTCCATGTGACCCGGCACATCTCCCTCTGTAGAATAGCTCATGTGACCCATACATGGCTATCTAATACTCCTCCTCATGGTGAGTGTACACTGGCTCTAAACATGGCTCCATGTGACCCGGCACATCTCCCTCTGTAGAATAGCTCATGTGATCCATACATGGCTATCTAATACTCCTCCTCATGGTGAGTGTACACCGGCTCTAAACATGGCTCCATGTGACCAGGCACATCTCCCTCTGTAGAATAGCTCATGTGACCCATACATGGCTATCTAATACTCCTCCTCATGGTGAGTGTACACCGGCTCTAAACATGGCTCCATGTGACCAGGCACATCTCCCTCTGTAGAATAGCTCATGTGATCCATACATGGCTATCTAATACTCCTCCTCATGGTGAGTGTACACTGGCTCTAAACATGGCTCCATGTGACCCGGCACATCTCCCTCTGTAGAATAGCTCATGTGATCCATACATGGCTATCTAATACTCCTCCTCATGGTGAGTGTACACCGGCTCTAAACATGGCTCCATGTGACCAGGCACATCTCCCTCTGTAGAATAGCTCATGTGACCCATACATGGCTATCTAATACTCCTCCTCATGGTGAGTGTACACCGGCTCTAAACATGGCTCCATGTGACCAGGCACATCTCCCTCTGTAGAATAGCTCATGTGACCCATACATGGCTATCTAATACTCCTCCTTATGGTGAGTGTACACCGGCTCTAAACATGGCTCCATGTGACCAGGCACATCTCCCTCTGTAGAATAGCTCATGTGACCCATACATGGCTATCTAATACTCCTCCTCCTCATGGTGAGTGTACACCGGCTCTAAACATGGCTCCATGTGACCCGGCACATCTCCCTCTGTAGAATAGCTCATGTGACCCATACATGGCTATCTAATACTCCTCCTCATGGTGAGTGTACACCGGCTCTAAACATGGCTCCATGTGACCCGGCACATCTCCCTCTGTAGAATAGCTCATGTGATCCATACATGGCTATCTAATACTCCTCCTCATGGTGAGTGTACACCGGCTCTAAACATGGCTCCATGTGACCAGGCACATCTCCCTCTGTAGAATAGCTCATGTGACCCATACATGGCTATCTAATACTCCTCCTCATGGTGAGTGTACACCGGCTCTAAACATGGCTCCATGTGACCAGGCACATCTCCCTCTGTAGAATAGCTCATGTGACCCATACATGGCTATCTAATACTCCTCCTCATGGTGAGTGTACACTGGCTCTAAACATGGCTCCATGTGACCAGGCACATCTCCCTCTGTAGAATAGCTCATGTGACCCATACATGGCTATCTAATACTCCTCCTTATGGTGAGTGTACACCGGCTCTAAACATGGCTCCATGTGACCAGGCACATCTCCCTCTGTAGAATAGCTCATGTGACCCATACATGGCTATCTAATACTCCTCCTCATGGTGAGTGTACACCGGCTCTAAACATGGCTCCATGTGACCAGGCACATCTCCCTCTGTAGAATAGCTCATGTGACCCATACATGGCTATCTAATACTCCTCCTTATGGTGAGTGTACACTGGTTCTAAACATGGCTCCATGTGACCAGGCACATCTCCCTCTGTAGAATAGCTCATGTGACCCATACATGGCTATCTAATACTCCTCCTCATGGTGAGTGTACACCGGCTCTAAACATGGCTCCATGTGACCAGGCACATCTCCCTCTGTAGAATAGCTCATGTGATCCATACATGGCTATCTAATACTCCTCCTTATGGTGAGTGTACACCGGCTCTAAACATGGCTCCATGTGACCAGGCACATCTCCCTCTGTAGAATAGCTCATGTGACCCATACATGGCTATCTAATACTCCTCCTCATGGTGAGTGTACACCGGCTCTAAACATGGCTCCATGTGACCAGGCACATCTCCCTCTGTAGAATAGCTCATGTGACCCATACATGGCTATCTAATACTCCTCCTCATGGTGAGTGTACACCGGCTCTAAACATGGCTCCATGTGACCAGGCACATCTCCCTCTGTAGAATAGCTCATGTGACCCATACATGGCTATCTAATACTCCTCCTCATGGTGAGTGTACACCGGCTCTAAACATGGCTCCATGTGACCCGGCACATCTCCCTCTGTAGAATAGCTCATGTGATCCATACATGGCTATCTAATACTCCTCCTCATGGTGAGTGTACACCGGCTCTAAACATGGCTCCATGTGACCAGGCACATCTCCCTCTGTAGAATAGCTCATGTGACCCATACATGGCTATCTAATACTCCTCCTCATGGTGAGTGTACACCGGCTCTAAACATGGCTCCATGTGACCCGGCACATCTCCCTCTGTAGAATAGCTCATGTGATCCATACATGGCTATCTAATACTCCTCCTCATGGTGAGTGTACACCGGCTCTAAACATGGCTCCATGTGACCAGGCACATCTCCCTCTGTAGAAAAGCTCATGTGACCCATACATGGCTATCTAATACTCCTCCTCATGGTGAGTGTACACCGGCTCTAAACATGGCTCCAAAAATCCAACCAATACGCACTCTGTGCGGGCAGCGCGATCCAACTCGCTACGTCACGGGCTAGTAAGTACATCATGTTGAAATACGTTCGGAGCCTTATAATTGTCTTACAAAGGCTATTCCACTCTTACGTGACTTGGTTGAGAGCAACCAATCATGTGCATAACAATTTCAAATTTCAACCAATGAAGCCTTCATGCGCGAAAAAATCATCGCATTTCATTATCACCTCCTCTGAATTTTAATCATTGCTTTTATTATGTTATGATCATCTTAGAGAATCTAGTTGCACTGTGCTACAGATGCGCAACAGCTGACGTAATTTGATGCAAGAGGGCGCTATTTAAATGTCAAATATGGCTGACTCTCGCTTGTTTAATGCCGAAATAAATGAAATAATTCGAGGAGCATTGAATACAACAGGAAATATGTTTGGAATCAGCTTCAACAAATTTTGTGTTGAACAAAATTATAAATTAAGAGCAGATACCCTAACTTCTGACTTTACCAACATCTTAAGAAATTGGAGCATCAATATGAGAATCCTGTAGGCCGTCCAGACGCTGATGCATGTATAGCTGCCACGTGTTCCTTTTAAGACAGGCATGTCAAACAGCACTCGCCAGGTGTGAAAATATTCCCCTATTTTCCCTCCCTTCAAATCGGAGAACGAGAAAAACAAAGCGAAAACCGGTTCTACTAGCGCGTGCTACTACAGTTAAGGAGGGGTGGACTCCTCTCTTCACACCCTGGGAGTGATGTTTGACATGCCTGTTTTAAGAGGTTAGTAATTACAACACAGCATTTAAATAACATTTCACAAGCTATACCATACTTTAATTCGAGAAACAGTATTAATAAATGCAACTCGTGATAGTCATATTCTGTAGATAAATTCTTTCGTCACTTCATGACTCGAGAATTTATTGATAATTTGACAATCACTCGTGGCATTACTTATGATAATGTTGGTAGGAGACGACAATTATTTACTCTTAATTAAACCATATGCTTACAATAAACAACTCATGCTAATGCACAAAGCCGCTATATTAAGCTATAGCAGTGCTGACGAACGTTACTCCACAAGTGTGAAGAGATGAGTCCCCCCCTGCAAAACTACAATAGCACGCTTTAGCCAGAAACGGTTTTGCGCTTTGTTCTACCCCCCCCCCCCTCCCTCCCCGCTTTTACGCTTTCGTAGTCATGAAGAGAGGGGAAGTAGGGGAATGTGTTCACATCTACTGAGTGACGTTCGTCATGCTGAACTATAGTATTGTAGATCTTTCCAAGTTTTGTAATGAGCAGAACATAGAAATGTGTGCAGTTCAATTAAAAATAAATTAACTAAATTTAATAACATTAGCTCTGTATGGTTCACCAATCAGTAATTACGAAATGTTAAAAAATAATTAGAATGCTCCCTGAATTTTCTGTTCAGACCAAAAAGAGAATAATTTTCGGTGGTATTAATGTTAATTAAATGACACCTAGTCTTTGGAGGGATCCGTCAGCTCGATATTTGCAACATTTAACATGCCCCACACAGTAAGCTTTCCCACAAGAATTCATACTGGCTCTTCAACAGCAATAGATAATGTATTCATAAATAGAGATGGAATTAAATCTTCTACAGTTACTCCATTCACAAACGGTCTATCATGTGACACAAGTATTAGATGTTAAAAAATGAACTTAACACTAAAATTTAAATATCAAAGATCTAAAAAATAAATGAGAGTATTCTAAACGGTTTCAATGAGGCACTCGACCAAGAATCATGCAGTGAAGTTTATCTAATTAAGGGGATAAACAATACGTTTAATGACCTTTTACAACATTTCAATACTCACTCTGAAGCATGTTTTCCAGTTAAATATACCAAAATACATAACCACAAGAGGAGTAAATTCTAGGCTACGTTAGGTACTAAAACTTCATGTAAACGTAAGAGAGAATTATATCAGGAAGTGAAATTTAACAACCCAAATTTAGAATGCTATTACAAGAGATACTGTAAAAAGAAACTGTAAAAATAGCCAACCTATCGCACGATAACAAACAGATTTCTTCAGAAAATTAAATTAAAACTATATGGAGTACAATTAATCCTTCGTTACTCACGTGAATAACTGTAACGTATTTACTCGCGTGGGGGACAGGTGTCACACATTTTATATTCTTGCTTTAAACACCAGTTGTCAACATTTTGTTAATAAATATGGTTCTACGGACTATAATAAACCACATTTTACTTATATGCAAAAACAGAATGTGTGGAAAACATACATAATAAACAAACAGATACTTATAGTAATACACACACGTTTACTCGTATAGTTAAGTACATCGCATATATTCTATTTGAACTGAGCTTAAAAGATGTTCACATTAACAGCACTTCCTTTAGAGATATACCTGAGGATACCCTCCCAGGTATAGCCTATTGTTAATCGAATTGCACTCATATTTCACTAACTTATGCCTCATTTCTTCTGGCGTTCGTTAGATACATGGTCATTTAGAGGCAATTCACGCACACTTCCTTCACATGGCTGGTTGATTTATCTTCTGATCTTCCATATGCATAACAACGTCCTAGGGATACTTTTCTTTGTGCACAGTCTTTCACAGCTGGTTCTTCAATATCAAGCAATTCCTGAGTACGTCGTGAATCTTTGCAGGAATTAGTGGGATTTTAGACCCGCGTTTACTCTGAGACTTCATCAGTTCCCGTGAAAATTTAGAAATGAAATCTGTCCTCTTTAACCCCTTGACATTTTTCTCTTTGACTTTGTAAATGCAGAAACCGTTGATTGCAGTTATATTTAGTAAGTTGCAGAACACAACCGTAGGCCAGCTATGGTGTTTCCTGAAATATAATTTTTCTGACACAGTTGGTCCACCAAGTCAACACCTACCTTTGTCATATTATAAAATGTTACAATTTCCGGCTTTTTCCCTCATTTGTTTAGGGCAGGCATGTCAAACATCACTCCCAGGGTGTGAAGAGAGGAGTCCACCCCCCCTTAACTGCAGTAGCACGCGCTAGTAGAACCGGTTTTCGTTTTGTTTTTCTCGTTCTCCGATTTGAAGGGAGGGAAAATAAGGGAATATTTTCACACTTGGCGAGTGCTGTTTGACATGCCTGGTTTAGGGTATATAGCAGCATACTGATGTATTATAGAAGAAAAAAACAAAAACAGAACGAACTTATTTCTCTTAGATTACTGTCAAAAGAAGCGTTTTGTCCTTATCAAAGCCAAATAAAGAACGGATCTTCCGAAAAAAAGTGGCCACTTTGAGTTACATGATCTTCACTAATCTCATTAAACCTACGTAGCAATGTGTCGGGATCAGAGCTCCTCTCAGTTCTTTTATTAGCAACATACATGTCTGCAATTTACTATTATTATTATTATTATTATTATTATTATTATTATTATTATTATTATTATTATTATTATTATTATTATTATTATTATTATTATTATTATTATTATTATTATTATTATTATTATTATTATTATTATTATTATTATTATTATTATTATTATTATTATTATTATTATTATTATTATTATTATTATTATTATTATTATTATTATTATTATTATTATTATTATTATTATTATTATTATTATTATTATTATTATTATTATTATTATTATTATTATTATTATTATTATTATTATTATTATTATTATTATTATTATTATTATTATTATTATTATTATTATTATTATTATTATTATTATTATTATTATTATTATTATTATTATTATTATTATTATTATTATTATTATTATTATTATTATTATTATTATTATTATTATTATTATTATTATTATTATTATTATTATTATTATTATTATTATTATTATTATTATTATTATTATTATTATTATTATTATTATTATTATTATTATTATTATTATTATTATTATTATTATTATTATTATTATTATTATTATTATTATTATTATTATTATTATTATTATTATTATTATTATTATTATTATTATTATTATTATTATTATTATTATTATTATTATTATTATTATTATTATTATTATTATTATTATTATTATTATTATTATTATTATTATTATTATTATTATTATTATTATTATTATTATTATTATTATTATTATTATTATTATTATTATTATTATTATTATTATTATTATTATTATTATTATTATTATTATTATTATTATTATTATTATTATTATTATTATTATTATTATTATTATTATTATTATTACTGTTATAGTTGTTGTCGTTCTCGTTGTCGTTGTCGTTGTCGTCGTCGGCGTCGTCGTCGACGTCATCGTCATCATCGTCTTCGTCATCGTCATCATTACCATTATCACCATTATCATCACTATCATCACTGTCATCACTATCATCAGTATCATCACTATCATCATTATCATCACTATCATCACTATCATCACTATCATCATTATCATCACTATCATCATTATCATCATGATCATCATGATCATCATTATCATCATTATCATCATTATCACCATTATTAACATTATTACCGTTATTATCATTATCATCATTATTATCATCATTATCATCATTATCATCATCATTATCATGATCATCATGATCATCATTATTATCATTATTACCATTATTACCATTATTACCATTATTAGCACTAATACCATTACCATCATTATCATCATTATTATCATTATTACCATTATTACCATTATTAGCACTAATACCATTACCATCATTATTACCATTATTATCATGATCATCATTATTATCATTATTATGATCATCATTATTATCATTATTACCATTATTACCATTATTAGCACTAATACCATTACCATCATTATCATCATTATTATCATTATTACCATTATTACCATTATTAGCACTAATACCATTACCATAATGATCATCATTATTATCATTATTACCATTATTACCATTATTAGCACTAATACCATTACCATCATTATCATCATTATCATCATGACTATCATTACTATCATTACTATTACTATTACTATTATTAGTATTATTAATACTATTACTATTATTATTATTATTATTATTATTATTATTATTATTATTATTATTATTATTATTATTATTATTATTATTATTATTACTACTATTACTGTTACTATTTCTATTATTACTACTATTACTATTCTATTATTATTATTATTATTATTATTATTATTATTATTATTATTATTATTATTATTATTATTATTATTATTATTATTATTACTATTACTATTACGATTACGATTACTATTATTATTATAATTATTATTATTATTATTATTATTATTATTATTATTATTATTATTATTATTATTATTATTATTATGATTATTATGGTTATTATTATGATTATGATTATTATTATGATTATTATGATTATTATTACTATTATTATTATTATTATTATTATTATTATTATTATTATTATTATTATTATTATTATGATCATCATCAGCATCATTATTATTATTATTATTATTATTATTATTATTATTATTATTATTATTATTATTATTATTATTATTATTATTATTATTATTATTATTATTATTATTATTATTATTATTATTAATTATTTTTGGTGGTTGTAGTAGTGAGAGTAGTGTGCTACTACTTATAAGTTATTAGCTTTGCACACAAAAACAAATAAATAGCTACCTAGAAAGTAGTGCAAATATTGATAATGGGATAAAAGAAACTTAAGATCTTTAAAACACCGATAATGTATAACATACGCATTGCTTAAATATACAATAGGTATAGAGAATAAAACATCCATGGTGTACATATGAACACTTTGCAGAAACCGTAACGTAAAAGCTCGCGCGGGCGACAGTTGTCACCCAAAAGCACACAGGAGAATAAAACTTGAGCTACATACACTATAACAGTAACTATAGAACTGAAAGAGAGAAATGTTGCTGTTTATGCATTCCTTGGAAGGTACATGAGCTCGCACACCTGTAAATCTGTTCCGAGAACTACGCCAATTACAAATATGCTGGGGGACAGCTGTCACCCCCGCGAGTAACCAAGGGTTAAGAGAGAAACAGGTAGGTGCTCTCAAGAAAGCCCCGAAATAACATTAAATAACGACAATCAAGTAATTAGTGGCCCTCAAAATGTTGCAGACGATTTCAACAATTTCTTCCTCGATGTAACACAGAAGTTAAACATCAAACCTGCTGTTGACAGCAATCACATGAACAAATCAGCCAATTCTGTAAGGGCATGGAGTACTGTTATACATTTTCTACAAATTCGATACTTTCCAAATATTTCTGTGAAGTAAAATATTTGGTTTTCTGTGCTGGTTCCTTGCAACGTCATTGTGAGCGTTTCAAAATAAGAATATAAACTTCCAAAGCTGTCCCACACAGCCTAAGATTTCTTTTAGCTGATGAAACCAACCGAATTGTGAAAGTTACTATGGAAAGGCTGTTGCTCCTAAGTTCTACGGAGATGTTTCGTTCTCTTTGGTCCTTAAGAGATTGCCCACCTGTATAGTCAAACTATTGACAGAGCTCTCTTTTGAAGAGACAGCTTAGTAAAGTATTTAGGTAAGTGTAGCTGTGTGCTGATATAACGCATAACATTTCATGAGTCATTCAGATATTATAGCTATACCCGATCCGGCCTTAAAGTGTGTACGGATGTCAACATTACGCCGCAGCTTTTAGAGCGAGTGAAATAGTGAAGCGCGATTGGAAATAGTTCTTTAATACACTGCGTATATTATCGCTTATTTGATACATTCAAGTAATGACGGGGTGAATAAATGCTGCAATTCAACTTCCAAAACATTTAAACATGAGCATAAATGTTTTACTTTCATTTATTATCACGTGGTACTCGGTACTTCTCCGATTGTGTTGTTACTGCAATGAAACGATGCTCTGACGCTCGTGTTATTAGTAATGCGCGTGTGCAGTCAGCAAGGTGGAATGTTCAGTTCCTCAGAGCAGTGTACAGAAACATAAAAGGGGAAAGCCTCAAAGAAGTGGTGAAAAGACTGTTTTATTAAACATATTTAACTTTTTCTTTCGCGGTTATGACACTGCTGTGAAAGACGTAGCCAAATTGACGTCTGAAGCAACTGGTATTTCTATGTACACTGTTTCAAATGTGAGAACGGAAATGAAACAGGAACTTGTAAAGCCCATAAAAATAAAAGGGAAAGGCCATTTAGTGTTTTAGGTAAAGTGGACGACTGTATGTTCGCTTTAAAATGCATAGTTTCTTCTTAAACCCTTGACCTCCTATAGGTAACAGTGACCCAGATCTTCCAAATTTTAGGAAAACCAAGTTGCACAGTTTGTTGAAAGACATTGGGTTTCAGTTTACAAAAAGAAACAAAATGAGTGTGATAATTGATTATGAAGACATTGTGTTGTGGAGAAGACGTTACCTGAGCTCTGTGGGTGCCGCGCTTCAATCTGACGACTCAGGTTAACGTAAAGTTTTACTCACAAAATTATATTTCATAGCTTTTCTTAGCCAATTTCTTTAATTAGTTAAGTTGGTTTATTTAGTAAATATGAGCCAAGTGCAATTTCTAACCTCGCACTGCTACAGTGAAAGATGTGAAGGTTGCGATAACAGACGTATAACAGCTGTGCGCAAAGAACATCAAACTCGTGTTTGTTAGCAGTGACACAATCGTGTCCCCACTTAAAGCTCCGAGGGGCTATACAAATTATTTCCGGGTTTAGAAGCCGTGGTCTTCTAGAGTTTTGAAGTCCAGACGTTTCATCCACACCTGCAGTGGACATCAGCAGTACGCCTTTGATGTCCACCGCAGGTGTGGACATCAAAACTCTTCAGAACACTCTAGCAGACCACGGCTTCTAAGCCCGGAAGTAATTTCTAGCTATAATTCTGACTCCGGCCGTTAGAGCTTCGGACTACTCATTCAGGTATTGTTCTTATTCGTTTTCATTTGAAAGAGCATTATACGAGATATTACACATTTTCTCAAACTATCATAACAGACAGCGCATTGAATTATAATAGAAATACCCCTCATTACACAATGTACCTAATAAGAACATTACAATGACTCTTGAAGATCTATAACAATGTGACTTCTCAACTGGTTTTTGAATAAATATAATGAATAATACATCAGAAGAAATAGGTGTACCTCTGTATGTGCACAGAACAAGTACATTACAGGATGTGCATCTGTAATAGTTGAAAGTAATTTATTCTTTATAACATTCATGGCAGTGGATATGCTGTGGACATAGATGCATTTTCTGTATACACTGAAACAACTAGGGCACCATACCTACATTAAAGTTTATCCATGGTACAATTTGCCAGCTACTGTTCATAAGTAATTGATACATGCATCAGAAATAATTAAGAGGCGTCTACTACCTACAGGCCAATTTTCAGAAGAGGCAATAGAAGCATGTAATAACGATTACAGGTGAACCGGAAGAGAATATAGAAGAAAAAAGGATCTTAATGACGATCTACTATCCATGCATCTAATATCTTGCGACCCGGTCATTTCATCTCTTGGGAGACTTCCTCGAAGGAAAACTGGTTAATTGTCGGCAGATGTCCTGGCTTTGCTTTCGAACCCAGATTCATCACTTAGGGTTAGTGAGTCTTCTTGTTCAAGTTATAGGAAGAACTTCATGTGGCAATAATCCCTGAGCAAAAATTAAAGTTACGCAGTGTTTGACGCTTAGTAGATGCCCTGTTAATATCAATAGGGAATAAACCATAAGCAAAAATGATTCGACATAGATAAGCGAGTTGTTTTCTTGGTTTTACAATGGTTGCATATTAGCAATCACTTTGGAACAGTATATCCAATATGATAAGAGAGAATGTCTGTGTGTGTCTGTGTGTGTGAGAGAGAGAGAGAGAGAGAGAGAGAGAGAGGGGGGGGGGGGAGAGGGGGGCTTGTTTGGTTGTTTGCCTTTAGGAGAATAACATAAAAAGACAGATTTTAAGTATTTCTTTGTTAATATTTCGCAAACAGGTGTAAATGATTATAAACTTGTTAATGTATGAAGTTAGGCTTTCACAACCGACGTCCTGACTATTAGCCACGTTTATCTCTTCCGGGTTTGTAGGCCGTGGTCTAGAAGGCATCGAAGATACCGACGTTTCACAAAGTACTGCGTCTGGCATATTCAGGTTGAAGTGATCCGTTCTCTGTGCTAGTCAGAGTTCCAGCACAGACAACGGATTACCTGACCTTGAAGATGCCAAGCGCAGTATTTTGCGAAACGTCGACATCTTCGATGCGTTCTGGACCACGGCCTACAAGCTCGGAAGAGATAAACGTGGCTAATAGTCATAAACTTGTTAAATTAACAAGTTATATTCTACTCCTAATTTGCTAGAGCCACAATTGAAAAGGAGCGCTCTCTCTCACTCTCTCTCTCTCTCTCTCTCTCTCTCTCTCTCGTAGTAGTAGTAGTAGTAGTAGGTAGTAGTAGTAGTAGTTGTTGTTGTTGTGGTGGTGGTGGTGTCGGTGGTGGCAGTAGTAGTAGTGGTAGTGGTGGTGGTAATAGTAGATGATAGTAATAGTAGTAGTAGTAGTAGTAGTAGTAGTAGTAGTAGTAGTAGTAGTAGTAGTAGTAGTAGTAGTAGTAGTAGTAGTAGTTGTTGTTGTTGTTGTGGTGGTGGTGGTGTCGGTGGTGGCAGTAGTAGTAGTGGTAGTGGTGGTGGTAATAGTAGATGATAGTAATAGTAGTAGTAGTAGTAGTAGTAGTAGTAGTAGTAGTAGTAGTAGTAGTAGTAGTAGTAGTAGTAGTAGTAGTAGTAGTAGTAGTAGTAGTAGTAATAGTAGTAGTAGTAGTAGTAGTAGTAGTAGTAGTAGTAGTAGTAGTAGTAGTAGTAGTAGTAGTAGTAGTAGTAGTAGTAGTAGTAGTAGTAGTAGTAGTAGTAGTAGTAGTAGTAGTAGTAGTAGTAGTTGTTGTTGTTGTTGTTGTGGTGGTGTTGGTTGTGGTAGTAGTAGCAGCAGCACTAATAACACTTAATAACAGTAATAAACATAAAGGATATGGACAGAAAGTGAAACAAAAGTCACAAAATAGAAAATATATGCTCATAGTAGAATGTAAGTAGCAATGAAGCACCGAAACAAGAGTTGATACTTCATTCTGGGTTTTTGGCCGGCCGCTCAGATCCCGAAATCCTACACTGTGCACCGTCGCAAGTTTTGGAGCCCGGGCTGGAAAATTTGTTGAACAGGGTGGCCAATCATCTAAACGCGGCCCAACTGAATCGGGTCAGGTATATGCTTGAACGGTGCCAGTCTGTCTTCAGCCAAGGGGACGGCAATTACGGTCCCACTGACGAGTGCTCCACCACATCGACACCAGAGAGGGCTGACTAGTCCGGCGACCACCAATACGTCTTCCTCTAGCGAAACAAGCATAGAGACAGCGCGTGCCGGGGGCATGATATCAGGGGTCATCAAAGATTCCGACAGCCGTTGGTGCTACCATGTAGTCCTGGTGAAGAAGTTCCGCGAAATAAGCTTGTTTCTGTGTACAGTATAAAAACGCGGTACTTGTTCATCCCAAAGGATTGTTGACACCCTCGGTACACCTGCCGGAACCCAGTGGATGCAGTGGTGGCTATTCATGTAAGCTAGTAAAGCTGCACTTCACCATTTTTAGTTCTATTAAATACGTTGCGGTAGGTGCTAATCTTTTGTGCGCTCAAATATCCAATCAGTCGGGAATAGACCTGTGAGGGTAAAGGGAAGGGTGGAAGCTACCTACCTTCCGACTGGTACTTTAGCCTTGAAGAGGATATAAACACAAGGTGCAGTTAGAAATCTGTCAGTCGGATATGTAGCTGTATGTTCACAGTTGGTTGCCATGACAACAGAACATAATATAAGGTTCTGTGTGTTACCAAGTAGACCTGCTTTGAGGGTAAGGTGCAGCTATCAGTAAGGAATTTAGCGAACCACAGTCCCTTGTAGAGGCTAGTCTATCGGTGTTTTGCCCTCGTGAAACGCAAGCTAAGTGACGTTTCTGGCACCCCCAACAAGTTTTATAATGAACTAAACAGTGTAAAAATACTGCTCGCGTAAAATGGCTATATACTCTAGTTGCCCATCGTTTTCATTTATTTTACTGGAGTTAGCTTCGCTGCAACTTCTTATGGTTTTATTCAGTTATATTTTCTGGAGAAATGAATCCGCAAAATGATGTAGTGTGTGGTATATTACACACACCATTTTCGCGGTGAACTGATTGTGATAAAAGGGATGCGCTATTAACACCAAGACTAACCCCTATTCTTAATTTATCGGCACAAAAAGTGGAACAAAAGATGTACGAAAGGCACTCAGGTTCGTGGTACAGTGAATATGAGTGGTTGTGCGGTAGTCGTTATATGGAAGAACTCCCTTTGGCCTTGCTTATCACGTTGTGTAAAAGGACAGTGTGGAACACTGCTGGTTTTTATGACATTTTAAACATCAATCGGTCACTGCATAAACATTCGGCCTCATGCTGAACATCTCAAATGCGCGCTCCTATTGAAGCAATTCGAAAAGAATCAAAGCACCATTGTTAATGCTCTGAAGGAAAACATCCGGTTGTATGTTGGCCAGGATAATGAAAACGTTAGACTGAACCGATTAGTTTGGAAAGGATAAATGGCATACAGGGAGAGAAACACCTTGCGCACCGAGACCTACGCAGATCTATTGTGGCTACCAGCCCCAGGAGGGAGGAATGAAGTAAAGGAACCACAGGCTGCCACAGAACTGCAGTCAGACGGATCACAAAGACGCGCGGAAGTCCATAATATTGGATTTGATCTTGGCACAAATTACCATTAGAGTGAGTGAGTGTCGGGTTTAAGGGCCCGTCGACAACTTGGTCACTAGGGCTTACCATTAGATACCAAGACCTTGGAAAACTTCAGTTTTATACTCTCGCTGATTCTTCAAGGTTCCTTCAACTTTCAACTGTTTCCCCCATTGATGCGCTCATCTTTCTTCAGGAAACATATCCAGATTCATTTAAAAAAAGTCGTTTGAAAACGGAACTTGAGATTTTTTTAAGGAAACAAAGGACATAAGCATAACGTTCCCATTATCCAAACACTGAAGTTCGTAAAGGAGAAAAAAAAGAAGAAAAAAAAAATATATATATATATATATATATATATATATATATATATATATATATATATATATATATATATATATATATAATAACTAACTTCTCTAGCCAACGTCTCCATCCACAAGGACTTGCTGAATAACCTAGAGAGAAAGCAGGCTTTTCATGACGACATAACTGAGAAATACGGAAACAGAAAGGATAGAAGAATCAATTTAATATATAAGCGATAGGTATGTTGCATGTGATTCTTATGTGAAAAGAGCCTCACCTATAGTATAGGTCACGAGCAGCCACTAAGTGGATGTCGATCTTGGACCTGAAATCGAGATACCAGAAAGTGGCTTTAGATCCCAGAGGTAAGGAGAAGATAGCATAGGCTAAAGCAGGCATCCCCCAAATCGAGTGAAGGTCGCTTGAGGGCGTGTGGGACTGACATTACACTCACTGCGGGCCGCACAGTCACACAGCCCAGTAGGTATATCAGTGCAGCGGTGGTGTAACGCTACATATTAGTACTACGGTGTCCTACTTAAGATGACTGCGCGAAGAATACAAACATGGATTCCAGGACATTATACCACATGAGAAACAATTTAAGTTATTTGCCACACCGTTTTCAGTGGATATCCTCGATAGTGCTGTTGAACTGCAGTTGGAAGTAATAGATTTGAAAACTGATATTGAGTTAAAAGAAAAATATCAAAATAGAAACAGATACACCATTTCTAAACCCCTGTAAAACGCGAAATATTTCCTAAACTCCACAATCTAGCAGGAAGAATTTTGTGCATGTTCGGGACAACCTATGTTTGCGAATCACTGAAGTGTACAAAGTCAGTCACAGAAGCCAATTAAGTGATGAACACTTGAAAGCATGTTTGCGATTGGGTAGCTCGCAAATAATAGTCCAGTATATTGAACAGCTGGTGGAAAACAGATATCTGAACAAAATCACGGCGATTGTCGGATGGCTAAGAAAGGGTAGTTTTCATACAGACTTTTATTTGAAGAATATTTTATTTATTTGTATTGTTTACTTCACTGAATTGCATAGTACCAACAAGAAGAAAGTTCTATGTCTATTACATTATTTATTTAGTTTATTACTTTTATACGAGTGTTTGTATTTCGTTAATTGAATTTCCTGCCAATAAGATTTTATTTTGTATTATATTAGTTATCAGTATTAAAGTGCATAAAATACTGTTGTCATTATTATGTAATTGACAGTAAAAGTGTAAGTTAACTTACACAATCGTAACTCCGCCACTGTAGCGCCTCCATTTCTTGCCCGCAACTGGACGCTCAGGGCTTGAGGGCTTTTACTTCCGCTCGAGCGGGCAGTCTGTTGGGGACGCCTGGGTTAAAGGCTTTGGTGGTTCACGGTTATGCTTTGGCCTCTACAACGCGCCTCCTGGAACCAGTGACGAGGGGGCTGACTTACGACGCCTGCCTGCCATTCCTGGACATCGTTATTGGCAGCACCCATGAAGACCGCCTCGAGAAGCTGACCAATTTATTACAGAAACTGCAGGCAGTCACCTTGAAGCTGAATTCGAAGAAAGGCCAACTCTTCCGCAAGAAGGCTAACTACACACTTAAGCTATACAGTCTCATCAACTGAACGGTCTCAGAGAAGGCCCACACTCCGAGAGACTGGCCTCGCCTGAAGGATAAACGGGACTTGTGCAGTTTTCTGAACCTGTGCAGCTACTACTTCCGGTTCGTCAGAGACCTCTCCAAAATCGAGAAGTCCGTCACTCGCTTGACGGAATAACACCGGTGTTACAACTACACGAAAGGGCCAAGGTCATCTTCCAGGCTGCTAAGTCAGGACTCTGCAGTACGCCTGTTTTAGGCCTCCCACAACTGGGCAGCGATTTCACCGTGGACACTTATGCCGGCAACAGCAGTGTTGGATTCATTCTATTCCAGTTATAGCACAGACAGAGGCAACTAATAGCCTACTATAGTAGCACGTCTTCCAAGGCGGAAAGGAACTACTGGGTTATCCGGTGTGAACTTCTGGCAGTAGTGAAGGCGCTAGAAGACTTCCAAAAGTAACCTTAAGGCCAGGCATTCCGCCTGAGCACTGATCTGAACTGGTTGTCAAGCTTCCAGAATCTCGAGAGTCCTTTGGGTCCTGTGTCTTCTAGATTACAATTTTGCAGATTTACATCGAAATGTCGGAAAGGAAGAAGCCACGCAATTGTGCATGCCATATCAAGAAGTCCCTATACAGAGGGGTGCGGTTGCTGCACTTAAATGAAGAAGGAACGTGCCACAGCTGTCCATGTGCTTGCGGCGATGACTGTCTCGTGGAGGAACAATGCTGCCACTTTGGAGCACCACTGGAACTACACAGCGATCAGGGCACTAGCTTCTAGTTATACTCAGGTGCGAGAAGCATTGGAGAGACTCGGAGTGCATAACACGCGCACGATGCCTCTCCATCCCTAGTCAGATGGCATGGCCAAGCGGTAAATTAAGGCTCTCAAAGAGTACGTCAGGAAGGTTGTGGTCAACCAACAGAGGGATTGGTATATCAGAGATCCGCTTTTCTTGCTGGCCTACCGGTCGTCAGCCTACGGCACCAGCGGGATGACACTAGCCAGGTTGTTCTTCGGCAGGGAGTTGTGTCTTCCGTGTGACCTTCTACCCTTGGGGCATAATAGCCAACAGTGGAATACGTGGAGAACCCTGTGAATCATCTTCACGACGCCACGACATGGCTCGTCAGCATATCCAGGTGGCGAGCGACCGGACGAAGACGCGCTACGACGGGCAAGCCGACAGCCAAGGTTTCCAATAGGATGATTTGGTGTGACTGTATCGCCCTATCCAGAGGCTTCAACAACCATGAGAAGAACCGTGACACGTATGAAGGGAACCAATAATGTAGCTCTAGCTTACCGTATCCAGAGGCTGCCCCGAGGGAAAATACTGGGGTACATTAGGATATTCTGGGCCAGTATGACAGGGTTAGTTGGGATGATCAGCCCTGAGAGAGGAGCACTGTTACCGCGGCTGTGAAGCTACTTAACGGTGGGGTGGGAGGAATTAGGGAGTACCGGCTCGGCTACCTGGTTTTAAGTGCGGTTAATGACCAGCCCTCCGTAGAATGATCCGTGCAGAAAAAAAGCGACTGTTTGTCAACTCCCAGCTCTAGAGAATACTCTCGGGCCGTTTCTAGCAGCTTGTTTTTCCAGAACGTTTGCTTCTTTTCGAGTCCTATATAAGGAGCTGGCTAGTGCCCGCTGGATAATTTTTCGATAGTTAATTACAGGGAAAGTTCAGTTGAGTGCTGTGGACAGTGTCTAGTGCAATTCACTTGTGAGTTTATGACTCAGCAGTTTAATTGGTATTTGATTCAACGGACCAGTTGAATTTGCTCTGAGTGCGTGCACCAGTGTCTCAAGTGTAACGTTTGCGGTGATAAATGAAGTGTGTTTAACAGGAACTGGTATTCATTGTTACAATACAGACACATACTCACACTTCCAGACTCTGGGGAGCATAGGAAATAATCTTGACTAGAGAAAAATTCCCAGCCACTCCAATCGGGTATTGAACTCGGGTCCCCTCGCACAGCATGTAGGTGCTCTACCGACTGAGTTACGAGGCCAGCCCAGATCGTGTTTTGCCATTGCAGAAGCACTTCCTTTTTCCCTATGCAGTTGTTGGAGGTGACAATGTCGACATTAAGTTAAAAGTTCGCGTCTTTATGTGAATGAGAATTAAAGATCACATGGATACGGAGAGGAAAACGTTATTCAAAGCATACAGTAAGCGTAATTTAGAATTCCTTACTGACAAAAACTGTACAGGTTTAAAATCGCGATCCATCCAACAAAATTGTTGGAAATCATTATGTGTTTTCGGAAGTATTGCTTTAAAATTCATGGAGTGAGTGAGTGGGAGGGTGGGTGAGTGAGTGAATGAGGGAGTGTGTGATGTTTAAGGGCCCGTCGAGAACTAGGTCATTAGGGCCGGTGGAATGATCAATGAAATGACAAATTCAATGCACCCCACAGCAGTTGAAATAAACGTCCTCCTGGACCTATGAAGATAATCGAGTGGAAACCAATGTTTGAGTAAATGGTGAAACACTAACATGGTTGAAAGCAAGTATGCAATTAGAATACGTCACATCATTTTATTCACATAAAGATAAACCCACAATGGAAATATAGAAAAGGTATCTTTTTTTGCTAGTAGAAGCTCATATAATCGCGAGCTTGGGAATGGGTGTTGGTGTGCATGTAAATATGTGTGTGTAATGAAAGAAGTTAAACTCAAAAGCAAATGACAACGGGAAAATAGAAAAGAAAGACGTGCTAAAGAGTGGGAGGGGGTACACGCCATCAGCAACATGGCGGGCGGTGGGGAGGACAATTTAAACGTGTCTGTGGTTATAACGCTGGCAGCAGATGGCGATGAATTATATAGCCCCGAGTGAACTGCAGCAACATACACTCTTCCAAATAAAGAGTCGGAAGCATACCATTAATTAAGAATATCCAAGAGACAAATGGAGGAATCCCTTCCATAGGTACAGCGGGTGATTGTGTTAGTGATAGAAGAGGGGAAAATACAGTGTTTTACGTAGTCAAGCACCACAAGTTGTTAATAGGTTGTATGGGTTTTTTAAAAGCAACTCAAATGACCAAGAAGGGTGCAAACTTGATTTTAAAAAGTGCCAAGGCGTTAACTGCTGCAGCGTGTGGCATAAACTAATCTATTTCTATGGCTATTTATTTAGTTTAACTGATTAGCCAAATTTTTACTTAAGTTTTGATTTACAGTTCCACTTAATAGTTCTCTGTAAAATGCACAGCGAAACGCTATTTTTGCGCACATGTTAATATTTCTCTCTTTCACACACAAGTACATGATATGGCTACGTTGTAGCGTGCTCATATTGGCTACTGCCATATGCAGGAGACTTAACGTCTTGCACAGGTGGTGATATAAGTCCCCTTCAAATAACAAAAGCTGTCTAAGAGTTCTGGAGAATCTTTACAAAGAAAAATACCCTTGTTTGTTAAATGGACCACTGGTTACAGCATTTTGCGGGATAGCGCTAACTATCTATTCCTCCTAAAGACATCTCTAGTGGTAAGTTATTGTTTATCACATCAAATAAAAATAAACAACGTGGAATATTACCATGGTTTGTACTATACGTTAGCCTTGGTTTAAAAATCCAAGGTAATGCATTGCATAGTTACCACTACGAATACTAAGGAATACAAAATGAGACGCGACTGCAATGATGAAGTATATGGTTAAGTATGTCATCCATCAGAGTGAAGTTAGAACTTAGGTATAAAAATCTGATGTGTTGCACTCACATGACTTTCTCTACTTTTGCACTAACCATTCTTACAAACTCTTATTCCTATATCTTCTTCGTGTTAGTTGAAATAAACATTTGTACAAATTATCTTAGTGCTTATTTCCTTGTTTGTGCAAGGGGAATATTAGAATACAGTAGGCTTTGAGCGATAGTCAAATCTTTTAAAGCTTTGAGATTCCGTTCTCTCTGCACACGTAACATATAAAAAAATGAACAACGATGTTCCATTTCACGATAGCTATAAGTTTTCCGACACTCACACACATAACAAGGAATATTTCCGAAATGCTTCACCCTACAAGAAAATTTATTGAGACATAAATTGTGTATTTTAGCAAGATCTACATTTTTTGTATAGTATGATTTGGTCTATCTCTAACGGTTTACCAGTTATGCAAAAGTCGTCCAGAGTAAATACGGGGGCTATAGCCAGAAAATTCAAGATATACATTTCATTTGTCATAAAAATATCTCAAACATATGGCATTTTAATCAAACTCGTTAGAGCCATTTTCAAGAAAATCAAAATTTTCGAAAAATCTTCCATGTAAAGGGTAGTTTAGGGTGGGGCTATTCTCTTCAAAATCTTCGTGTCGCTTCCTTGAAAGACATTACACTTAAATACTAACTTTGGTTTTTAACCGACTTTTCGTTTTTGAGTTATGCTGTCCACAGTCTGACACACAGACAGATTGACAGACACACACACGGACCTTTTTCTAAAAATGCTTTTTTTTTTTTTTTTGATTCAAGGGGTCTCAAAACATATTTCTGGTGAAATCTCGACATCGACTTTTTGGGTGGAATACAATACATCCCCTACTTGCCAGTAGAGAAACTAAAAAATGGAACTGGTCATTTAAGGGAAAGTAATGTAAAGAATATCAAAGAATAGTAAAGAACACGAAAAAAATTGGCAGAGCATTGAGACGTCTTATAAGATTGTAATGAATTTGAGATAAGCAATATATGGTTCACGAGTAAATATGGTAGAGCTTTGTGGTGTTATTCATTGTGACATCGTATGCTAAGAAGTCAGTGTTTAAGTACATAAGTAATGCCCCACCTTAAGCGAAAGATGGGGGAGGCGGATTTCACATTTTTCCCTTCAGAGCTATAACGTATTCATGTCATGGTAGTCACAAACTGGGTAAATTAGTACATCCGGAGAGCCGGTTGATTTTTCAAAGTATATCTGACGTTTAAAGTACAAACCCAATGATACTTTTCTGAATTAAAGCAAATCTCTTTATAAAGACGTAGTTAAATAATAAGGTTAGTAATAATCTTTCAGCAGAAAACAATTATCAGCATTTTTTGAAATCTACACCACCACCAACTATGTATTATTTGTGGATAAAAGAATTAAGCAGTGCAAATCTAATAGAACGATTTACTTATAAATGCAGCTTACCAACAAAAGTTAGAAATTTCATAAGAAGGGAAAAAATGTGTTGGAAAAGAACGGGGATCGTCGAGATGTGGCCTAGACGAAAACTTGATTAGGCAAACACGTCCAAAAGCGGCTCAGGATGTTGTAATACATCGTGCATGTGCGGCCAGTGCTAGAGACCTGACGTCAACCTTCCTCACCACCTACATGTCACGTGGTCATGTGACGCAGTCTTGCAGAACACACATACCTATCCTCATGGCTGTTTAGTTAGTGATCGTCGTGCACTCATACCATGGACAGCCATTATATGATAATCAAAAAGGGAGAGATCCGGGGAACATAATCATGAAAAAGACCTAGAAATATCGCTAAACAGACAAAAACTTGTAACAGTTAAGAGGAAAGCATCCGAAACATTGCATGATAAAGCTAGTATACTTCGTTCAGTCTTTTGAGACAGTTGGAGGGGCAAGTAGGCAGCAGGTTGCCCGTGCCATAGGTCACTTACGCGTGCTGGCACGCTGCGATAGCAAAATGCACTGTTGCAACATTTGCATCCCTTTCATACTTCTGCTGCTTTGTTTACGTGTTTATCCTTGATTTGTTTATTATGCATTTAATTGGCATTGCTTGAAGAGCTTATTCTCACCCTGGGACGATAAATACATTACTTTATTACTATTACCGTATTACTTTATTATCGCATATCATTACTTTATTCCTTTATAATTATATAAATATATATCAACACAGTTGGTACTACATACGACCGGTCCAGACTCACTCTTCATCCTTGTCGGTCTGGGTGGCTCAGTTGGTTAGACGCTGGCCTACTAATCCCAAGGTCGCGGGTTCTTATTACTGTACGTTTGGGAATGCCAATGTCAGCCACAATAAATGTTATCGACGAGTCACATTTGCCGTTCCCTTCTTTAAAGCAATTGTACACATTTTTAACAATGTGTGCCATCTGCTTATGTACTGGTTTGCCACGCCCTATAGGCAAGGAATTTGGTTTATAATTAGCAGGTGCATACCTGTTTCCCACGGCCGCGACATATTTATACACGTTTAAGAGTTTTGTGCAATCTCTGTTGTGAGCCACTACTCGTGTCTGAATGCCTGCATAAACCTTACAACTCTGCCTGGGTTTGTTTTGGTTTCGATACACGCGCCGGCCACGCGATGTCCTTACCTCCCCCTTCCACGTCTCAAAATACTGAACAAAGTATAGATTAGTCCAAAGGGAATTACAAATATATATTGATACGATTCCAAATGACAATTTACAATTTTATTAGGGAAAAGAAACATTCGACATGCACGACGTTCACTACTACCACAGCTGCCTTTGAATTTGTCAGAATTATACTGGATGTAAACGCCCCCACCCCACCAAAAAAAAAAAAAAAAAAAAAAAAAAAAAGACCAACGCTTGGTATCTTGTGCAGGATCGCAAACTAATTGGTTTTCAAATACATAGGAACCCCTATCCGGAAATGCACGCTTTGTACGCTGGAGAACATCCGTTGAGAACGAAGAGTTGCGACACTTTGCTCACATTCGTTTTGGTATCTTAATACGAAAGGTATGCTGCTTTTTAGTCATTTGTGTACTGGGATGAACGATCTGAGCATAATAACATTCCTGTGCATGCGCTAAATTCCTTCATAAAGTCCTTGGTGTGCACCTTGAGTTACTTGGTTACTTGTGTAGTTACCAATACAGTAACATTTTTCAACAGTAGTGCGACGCGTACCAGTACAAAGCTTTGGAAATGGCCGACATGAGCTCCAACACACTTTGCTGTAAATGTGCGGAATCATCTCAACGTTGCATAATCAAATCGCTCGATTGGTGGAGGCGGTCCAGTTCCATGGCCAGGGCGGTCGCCAGATCTGACACCTCTCGACTATTTTCTGTGGAGTTGTATGGCACTCCTGTAAAGTCAGTGGAGGACCTTATGGCTCGAGTCCACGGAGCGATTCAAAATCTTCAAAGACAACCACACTTATTGGGTCATGTGCATGAGGCTCACCACCTTCGATGTAGGCTCTGAAATGACGTAGGAGGTACACAGTTCCAAGCCCGTTTTTAATGTTGACAGCTCGATGTTGGGTTTATTGACGAAATGTGAACGTACACCCATCTTACATTTCGATGTCCTACATCGTCCAAACCGAGCATTTCCAGGCGGGAGTTCATGTTTGAAAACCAACCAGTTTGCCGTCCCGCACAACATACTAAGCGTTGTCGGTGTTCGCTTTTTTTTTTTTTGACAGCCTGTATATGGCATTAGATTCTATGCATATAGTAACCAACAAAAACGAGCTGTTTTTATTAGTAAATGTACAGGCATATACACCTTATAAACCTAAACCCCGGCGCGACAGCCCATGAAGGGCCAAGGTCTACCGCCCAGCCGCTGCGCCCCCCACCTCTGCCCACTACAGGCGTCATTGGTGAGGTGCAGTACTGGAGGGTGGTACGTGGTCAGCGCCCCGAGCTTTCCCGGCCAGTTATGCGGTCTTCTAGACCTGGGACCGCTACTTCTCCATCAAGTAGCTCCTCAATTGGTCCCCCCGGGACCTAACGAGGCTGAGTGCACCCCGTACAAGACCTCCCAGAGGGGATAAAATCCCCATGCTGGTACCGGAGAACGAACCCGGGTCCTCCTCCAGGTAGAGGCAAGCGCGCTACCAACTGCGCTACGGAGGCGGTCATATACACCTTATACCTTCTCCAAGACACCTTTAACAGAAAGTCCTATCTTTCCTGTATAGGTATATTTCAGAGTGGGAAGTATACCTATTTTAGTTCGCCCGAACCCACACTTTATAGCCATGTTTTATCGGCTTTAGTGGCATATACCGCTTCAGACTAGAACATCCTTTCAACATTATCGTTAGACTCCCCAATTGCTGGTCTCTGTTGGTTTGTATGAGAACAGAAATGATTTTCCCAGAGATTGCAGCATTGGACGAACTTTATGTTGTTCATCAAAAGTTTCTTGTCCCTTTGATGGTTGTTAGCTGTTAACGTTCAGATGTTCGTAAGCCATGAAGATCGCTTTGTGGTCATAATGGAAGCAGTGTAATATTTCTTATCATTTGATATAAGGACCAGCAGCTGGGTAGCTTTTTCAATCCCCCAAAAAGTTTTATTACAATAAAATTTATTTCCTCTTAATTTGTAGGCTGAAAGTCAGCCAATTCTTCAGTTTCTGCGTTGCATTGCGTGGTGCACAATATGCTGAAAAGACACTGGAGTGGACAGATACTCAAAAATATCTAAAGGTGAGGTCAGATATATTGGTACAAGTAGCACTTCGAAATTCAGGAGTAGTGTTCTGAATCGGGTGGTTTAGGCAAATTACTTCACTGTTTCCCTCGGGTTCTGAGTGTCTACTGTTTCACGCTCTACTATATGTCCCGCACAAATAAGTGCATTATAATGGGCGTCCTCAGGTAAATCACCCTCAAGAATATCGTCGTCAGAAATATATATATATGATTCTGTATCAGTCAGTAGTGACATGATTAAGTCACTATTCAGCTGACGTGCACGATGCAGGATGCCTAAGCTCTAACTTGCCAGTGGTTGCAATCTGAAACAGTTTGTATGATTATTATGGCCCAGTATTTAAATGCATACTTTCCTTCAAAATAAAAAGCTGTTCTGTGAAGAGTGTAACAACAATTAAGACTGAACGTAAGTAACACTACTATCAATGCTAGCACCTTGCAAATAACAGAAACAGCTTCTAGTGACTGAAGTAAGCAGCTGCTAGTAAGCAAGGTAATAAAGATAGGAGACTACTGGGAAATTGCGCAGATACCCTTAAAATGATGGTTTCGAATTGTAACCACTGGTAAACAAAGGGCTAAATAGCCTGAACGAAAGCATGCAAGGGAAAGAAGAAAATGTGCTAATGCTAAGTTATAAACTCGCCGGATACTTAGAAAAGCTTCGAATATGGAAATCACACGTGGAGTAGAAAACTCTTAGCTGTTTCCTCTTACCTTCAAGGTAAATCCATATGGTGACACAACCTCTGAAACTCATTTTAAATCATCTCATGGTTCTTGAGAATACCATGGCATCATATTTTCTCTCCGCCATGTCGATAAATATGATTTGGTGTGCAATTCTTGTGCTATCTCCACAGAATCCACCATCAACCTTTCTCTAGAGAAAGAAGAGTAGCTCGCAGAACTCCAGACAGACCGAAAACTTCAATTGAAATACGGTGAACTGCCACTTATAAGGTTTGGATGTCAGTGAAGAAAGTACACCCTGTAATAGTAGTGGAAGCAGTTAATACTTTGTTGCTTTTTCCATCACCCCTTGCGCAAGCTGAGATTTTCGCCACTAACCAAAACAAACAAGAAACGCGAGGGACTTCTCTCAGTTGAACATGAAATGCGTGTGTGTGTGTGTGTGTGTGTGTGTGTGTGTGTGTGTGTGTGTGTGTGTGTGTGTGTGTGTGTGTGTGTGCTTGACTTCAATTCCACCACGAATTGAACCTTTGTGTAAGCCTGTCGCAGGCTTAAAATTCTCATTGATAACACAAACCTGTTGTAAGGCGTAAACCAATAAAGAACCTCTAAATAAGAGTTAAGTTCTGTAATATTACGATAAATTATGTTGCTTTTTTAAATAAATGTTTAGTGTAGTATCGCGGCACACCCGTTAGGAACCACTGCTTTAAGTGGCGTTGGTTACACAAAGTACAAGATCTTACTAGGATTAATTGCACAGAAATTTTACCAAGTAGTGTCCTAAATTTGGCACTCTAACTCACCTTAAAAATGTGTGATAAGCGTGAGAGTTTCGGAAATCCAGGCATCTTTCGAGGTCAAAACATTTTAATGACTAGACTTTACCTAGGCAGTCTGTAGAGAAAACGAGTAACGAGTGTTGTACTGTTAAACCCGTAAAACAGGCCCTGAGAGCATTGGAAGTGTGAAATGCTTTACCCCTACGATCACCCCTCCCTGTTTCCTTCTATGCGGCAGGTAAACAGAGAGGGGGGCGTGTGGCACAGTGGTGGCCAATCGGGTTTCGCGTGAACGTCTTTAGCGACGTGATCAAATGCATACGCTTGAACTCAAGAGTTGACTAGGAAAGCAAAAGTGGGTTAATGACACTAGGGAATATAAGCGAAGGACACAGACACAATGCTAGGCGGCTCATATTGACATTGTGTGAGTAACAGCTCTCTCACCGCATTAGTGGTGTGGTAGCTCTAGCCAAACCTTAAGTTGACAAAAGTAGTTGTACAGAATTAACATGTGTATTACTTTTGTTTTGTTATACAACAGTTGTTGTGCAGTTCCCTTATACTACTAAAGACATTTAAAATTTTTTATACTGTATTCTCAAAAATAAACGTCTTAATTTATATGAAAAGTGTACCGAAATTGTTTACAATGTACATTTTATTAGATAGTGGCGTAGTCATAATGATACTCCCCTAGTTTACACGGTTGGTTTCCTTGCTGGTTTCCTTTTAAATATTAGCGTTTCAATGTCTGGCTGCAAACTAGATGAACTTAAACGTAGAATACATTGAAAATGTTTATCCGCAGTAGGCTCTTGTTCAATGTCAATATGCTAAACAGTTGTTCACGTTGATAAGTAGTACGAAACATGGCCAGCAATATGCTTGTAAAAAGGCGCAGCTTGGGAAATCTTTTCGGCAGTGATGTGCGCAAATCCAAACCAAGTATTCCTGAACTGCGCAATAATGTGTTGTTTTGAAGGTTAGTTAATTCCAATTGCAGTTCATCCTAGGCCACCAAAAGCTCATATGTAAATGGATCTTTATCAGTGGTTTCGTCTATGGTAATGGAAAATGAACAAAAAGTGCTTGTTCTCCCAGTCCCGATTAAACCTTCGTCGTTCACTCATGCCACATGTGCAGCCACCACTGTTCTGTTTACACTGCCATGTGACTATAGCCAGAAACAACCAGTTTAGCTGGCTCTACCTGGTTTTTGAAAGAGTGTAGTGGGGACGAGAGGGATGGTAACCTTGAGTGCCTTGCTTCCCACCCCTGCCTTAAAAGATGAATTAAAGATAATTATATTAGATCAGTTATATGAGGTAATGCCTAATTTGATTCAGAATGAATTATCAGAACTGCACTGCTATTGAGGTCAATGAAATAATAGCTGATGCTGCATTACTGTTGTCATAAATGGTCGAAAGAGGTGCGTTCAAGTTTGGGTAAGAGCTAAATTTGAGAATGTCCATCACCTAATTTGATAATTGCACGTTATAATGCAACCCTGTATTAATATGCAAATAAAAATTTACATGATCACCTTAAGAGGAGTTTCAACGCTTTTTCGCAGTCTGTCGAATGTGTTGTTTTTCACCGCATGATACTTCGTAAAAGACGAATTCCTAGCTTTCCTTTATCACCCAAATCCAAATCTATGGAAGGATATTTGAGAGTCTGAACAAAAACTATTGCAAATGAGAGCAATGAACGCAAGGCAGTGGAATTGAAGGCGTTACCGTACCCCAATTAGTTCTTGCTGCCTCAATTTTTCATCATAGTTACTCCTCATTGCAACATATTGTTCAGTTAGCTCCAGTAATAATCTGTAGACTCAAAATATCTCAATACGTAGCCTGGTACCATCTAGCAATTCAACGCATTATCTCTCCACTTAATATTAAAACCCTAGCGAGATGGCTCCGCATTCGGGAGGTCGTGGGTTCGATTCCCGTGGCCGACTTTCTTGGCCCATGGGGTTTTTCGGGGGTTTCCAGGGCTGGGAAGGATAATTACTTCCCCCGAATTTTCTGTCCTTCTATTTCGTTTCATTAATAATTTCATTCATCATTCATCCCGTTGGTTGTTTCAGGATCGCAAGTGACAGCGAAGACGTTAGGTGCAGATGATATTCGCACAGAAACTCTTTCCGTCCCTCTTTGTCCGTGTTATTTGGGTGAGGGCGACATCTGAAATGGCCCCAGAAGACCTAAAGAATTCGAGGTGTTGCCAAACTTGGGAAGCCTTAGGGACCTCTGTCAATGTGCCGTTAGTCTGGATCTGGTCGTTCGGTGCCTCCTCTCAACTCGTCCTTCCTCCCGGGAGCGTCCCCTTTGGAGCACAGGTAAAATAAGCCTGGCTTCAGTGCCGAACCCCCTCCGCATCTCTCCTATTCCCATTTCCAATATTGAAAACCTAAGGAAACAAGGGTAAAGTGTGTCCGTAAAAGAACGATCGCGTTTTACAGATACGCGCAAAGTACGTGCCAAAGAAGTCTGCGACTTTATTGTGACACAAACTGCAGAACTGTTTCTGTTTCGCCATCATCTGACGGGTACATTCAGTCTAACATTGTTTGCAAAGCATCGCACTACTTTACCTCAAACGGTTTAACAGAGCTCTTCAAGTGTCCAGACTAAGGTAGCCTTCAAGAGTAATAAACAATGTTTTGCAATACATTAGAATTTGAAATAACATTAATGTTACCTCCATTGATGAAAATAACCTAGGAGAGCTTTTAATTGAAGCTGCAAAATAGCTTCATATTGTAACAAAATCTCAACTGCATCTCTCTTTATTTCATTTAATTACAATGGGTAAAACAGTCCTCAATAAAAACAATTATAACCAACACAATTCTCACTTTACCGTTGCTACTCATGAGACAAGGGATCTAGCACTGGAGCCTAAGCTTCTCCACCTAAAACCAGGGAAGGCGGCAACCTAGTGCCACTCCTTCTGCGGGGGTTTCCATTAGGCCAATACCTTGTTTCCTAAAAAGCTCCCCCCCCCCCTCCTGCTGTTACACAGGGGACTGAAGTGGATATACCACTTACGCGCGTCAACCCATCCGGGAAGACTATCTGTAACCTAGATGGGGCGCCGGGTATCTACCGTTGCTACTGCGTTTACAATCATTCACACAAAAACTTAATTACATAAGAATCAAGAACATTTTACAACGCATCTGCATAGACTATCACTCGTGCCGGTTCGCTAAACTTCGGCAATCCTGGCACCGTTTCTCGAAGCCTCTAGAACAAACTGCGTCGCACAATATTTCCAAAGCCGCCTCTACCGTGTTGTATAGGGGACCTTTACTCTTCAATGCCGGCAGCCATTCCGACAATATTATAATTTGTTCCATGTAAGTGAATGCTAAAGACAACAGAAGGTTGTTTTTAAACCACAAAAGGTTAAAAACCTACACACAAACCACAGTAAGGAAGGAAAAAAGTTGAATCATATGTGTAAATATCATCGCCATGGCCGGGATTTGAACCTCGGCTTTCCGTACATGGCTAGAAGCAGTGTCCGCACATTAAACTTTCTCATTTGGTTTAAGTATTCTGGTAAACCTTCAAGTCGATCTCAGATGCCAATGATTTACCTTACAGGCGATTTGTAGGGATGCAAGTACTTTCAGTTTCTTAGTTTCATTATCCCTATTAACGTTAATGTACATCTTTGAAAACTGCCTTCAATACTAGGCCTGTTTAGGCACTATGTTGGAAAACTGGATTAGGTAGATCAGAGGTAGAACATTGGACGGGAAAGCCGAAGGTTCGAGATATGAGTCGTCATGCCACATGACGTGTGTGAAACAATAATTATCAAAACGATAAAGGAAGGTAGGCCTTGAATTCTTGCAATATATTCGATTAACAAGTACCTACTGAGGTCATCCAATTTCCACAAGCTCGTGGTCAATCACTCCTGCGTAGGGATAGGAAACCTCATACTTAAGATAAGGCGGTCATGTTAAAGGACCGTATTATCATCCTTTTGTGTTTATACGTGTGCGTGGAGGTGGGAGGGAGGGACGATGTGTAAAGGCTGGTTTACAACCACTGACAATGTAACGATAACCAGAACGAGAAAGTTGAAATACACGTATTCAAATGGGAGTGTTCACAACCGACTTGGCAAAGTTTTAACTTTCTGTTCCCGTTTTTTTTTTTTTTAAATTAACGTCCTCCAACATTGCGTCATATCGGACGGTGAGTGAATGAAACGGGTGAAATGATGCTCAAATGAGCCCGAGGTCCATGGAGCTTTAAGTTACCCGACATTCGTCTTCTCAGGATAAGGGAAAACCTCGGAAAAAACCTTACCCGGATAACTTACCCTAAGCGAGATTCGAACTCGCGACCTCTTGAACGTGAGGCAGACACGCTAACCATCACGCTATCGAGGCGGGCAAGTTCCCGTTACTGGGCAAGGTATGTTAGATTCATATTGTGCGCATCAGACTCTTCACCGTAGAAATTATTCAAGGCGGCCGTGCCATGAAGCGGACGTAAGAGCTCTCTCTAGTCGCAAGCTAGAAAAAATTATCATCGGTCAGTTACAAACAAATGAATTCCCAATGCTCAATTTGATCTCCATTTTCTATCAGTAAGCTGAACGATGGGGTATCTTGTCGTTCTCGTTGCAGGGCTGTTGTGAGCCAAAATATTAAGTGCTGCCTTGCTTCCCATTGTCGGTATTATTATGGTTACCGTTGCCGGATGGTTGTGAACCAATCTTAACAACACTTTGGCAGTGGAGGGCCTTCTGATTTTAAGGCTTTGGATGAAAGTGGAGATTCGAAGGTCCAGAATTGTCAGTTTGTTATTCCAGAACGAGACTTTACAGAAAGAAAGCCTCAATCAGGACTTTAGTTCGAGGTCGCCAATGTCCTAGATTTTCATCCCGACTTTACTGAGAGAATAGCGAAAATGGCGGATATATTAGTAGTATTAGGCGTCGCTGAAAATTTTCATTAAAATCAGAAAGTTAGTTATTGATGAGCTTGTATTCCTCGGCGCATTATAATGAATGCACAATATCCAGTAGAGCTCTCTCAGGACAACGCATTCAGAGAGAGGTACAAATTTGGTAAACAGGCCGGAGATATAGTGACTATGTTTGCACGTCTTGCTGAAAGCAATATCATGACCAAGGGGATCCATCATATACCTAGTTATTCATTTCGCTGCGGTATTTCACTACAATTA
The DNA here is from genome assembly GCA_030765045.1 of Tenodera sinensis. NCBI lineage: Eukaryota > Metazoa > Arthropoda > Insecta > Mantodea > Mantidae > Tenodera > Tenodera sinensis. The sequence continues at coordinate 266,691 of JAUKNM010000040.1, forward strand.
CGTATTCGCTTATCTTCTGTTAGTTTAAATAAAAAGTAGTATCAATAGTCTATCTCACATTAGTAAAGAGAGGTTAGGCTGTGGTGTATATTCGTAATTTGGGGCGCTTTTCTGCTGCACAGTGATTATGCAACAAATATTTCTGAGGCTTTTTATTGGGAGCGGCTGAAAATCGTAATTCGAGACTTAACTGAAATCGATTGTTGCTGTTTCACATGTAGGTATACTCATTAATAAAGGTCTGCATTACGTTACAATTATGGTTTCACATTCTGAATGCAGAATGCCGGTAATAATTTATGCTTATTAGTAGGTTGTTTTATGCTTAATCCAAGACAGGTGAGGTATTTATAAGAAAAAGAAGGTACAGTTGCAATATTTGCGGTTTAAAATCTTACGATTATTTGTTACGGAAACACAAAACTTGTATTAGAAAGTAACATCAATGTTCTAGAAATAATTTTCTCAAGGAAAGATTTGGAATTAAGCTGTTTGATTTACACGAAGGTCTAATTCAACATGCTGAGTTAACACTTAGTGGAGGACCCAAGGATGGGGACATCCTAACCCCTGTACGAATGCCTCTGACATGCATACGAACAAGCGTAGACTTTCTTTCACTTTCTGACAAATGAGCTAGAAATTGTTCCCCCAACCTCATTCTCACCTGCCACCCTGCAAAACTCCACATCTTGTCATAAAAGTGGTTAAGCCCTAAAAGAGCAGGTACACGTATGACACACCTCGGACTGCTCTCAGCCTGCCAATAGACCGATGATAATGGGCTAGAAACTCCTATATTCCTTCAAGGGACGTTGACGTTTTCTTGCTTTGTGCATTTATATTATAAGAATGTTATACTTCTCTCGAGAAACAAAATAAAATACCTGAATACAACAGCTATCTAACCCACATATCTAACGTAACCTTAACCCTCGCGTTACCGGGGGGGGGGGGGAGTACTTTATGCCCACCTTCTGTCATTCTTTAAATTTTCTCTTTTAATGTTTTGATTATAGACATGCAGTTAATAGTTCTTGTCAATCACTGTTTCTACTACTGAACTGTGTATTGGTTTCACATTTTTCATTGTTGGTCTTTTTGAGAAATAATGAAATGTCAACGTCGTCAAAAAGTACTGCCCCGTCGGTATAGTGTGATTCATGTAAAAATTGAACAGTTAAACAATGTAAAATGTTACCTTTATAAACATGACAAGATATAATACCCAATGTTAAAGTAAATTTGTTTTAAAAATTGCTCAGATATCTTGTTGCCAGTTGTTACCAGTGGTTACCGTTGGTGATAGAAGTTCTGTAACAAGGATTGTCATAATATCTAATGTGAGTCATGGAAAAACGGTAAAAAGTGATGGCTAAACAGTGTTAAATATTACCTTTATAAACATGACAGGATATAATACCCAATTTTAAAATAAATTTGTTTTAAAAATTGCCCAAACATAATATTACATAATGTCGTCATAAAGTACACCCCCCCCCCCCCCCGCCTTGGTAATCTAAGTTATGAAATGAAGCTTGGTAATGCTAGGGTTAACACATTCAATCTTTCCCTATAAATACGCGAGGGTGAAAGCTGCGAATTTGCGAGGGAGAAGCGCCTTCTCTATTGCAATTGTGAGCTGATTTTAGACTTACGTTTATGTTCTAATTTTATTCCTATAGAGGGATGAGTGTTTGGAAATCGGGTTAACTAACATGTACCAATAAAGCAGTCAGTGAAAGTAACCGTTTATGCATGCACGCCTTAAACAAGCTACCCTCGGCCGCTTCTATTATCTTTCTTTATGTTTAAGTTACGTGTTTGGCGAATATCATTCCACATTTGGGATCCTTATAGAAGTTTACCTACATGAAATGTAGGTATACGAGACGTGTAGATGCATCTATTAGTGGTCCTTAAGTATAGCTAATTGCGTTATTCAATAGTAGACTCGCAAGCATACTAACATAAAAACTCTGCACTCCGATCTATCACGCAAATCTCTTAATCAAATCGGGAACGGAAGGGTACCAGTGCAATCAGGAAGAGATTCAGTTTAACGGGTGCTTTAGCGATTACAATAACACGGATACGCTTAATACGCGTGCAGAATGAGCATATAACGTGCGTATAGAGGATTCAGTAGTCTATTACAACGTAATTTCAAGCGAAGCAGTACATCTGAGTATAAATATAATTGCAATATGAAATTATAGGTTTTTAAATAGGTCTGTAACTTTCCTTTATAAAGAGCTTCTAGCTGTAGGTTACATACACCTAGAAGGGGCAATGATGGGAATACATACAGTGTGAAACAGCGAAATTTTACTAGTTTATGGGTTCGATTTTCGACTTTAGCCTCAAGTAAAACCTTATAATACAATGTTTAGGTGATTCTTACAATGCTGGTCGAAGGTATATACCTATGTGGCAAGAAAATTAATAATGTTTAATGGATTAATAATTACGTCTTTATAACTCACTCCACGTTCAAGATTTCCAGTGCACCTCACTGACCGTATTTTAAACAGGCGGCTGGTTCCATCTATTCCCCTTCAATAGGCACCTACACTCCATTTAGCCCAAGAAAGGATCCTGGTGTAAACAAATGCACGCGCATCACCTCGATGCACCTTTCAAATGAATGAAAATAGTCCATTTCTGCAATGCTTTTTTTTAATCTTGTCGGTGGGATCTTGTCACCCAAGCGTTGATGCCCGCCTACGCTGGCCTATTACTCTCCCCAGGTAGGTACCTAAATTCCATCAGTGATCCTCCCTCGATCTCCTCTTCAGGTCCAACAAGGAACTGCGTGTATTACCACCTATTTTGTACTTCAAATGATAAAGTTGGCCAACAAAGATAGCATTTTAATAATCATTAATGTAAACATAACATAAATAACTAGCTTCTATGTATTATCCTAGCTATGTAGACATCATTTACAATTTCTGAAGCAAGTAAAACCTCATAAAAGAAAAACTTCTTGCTTCATTTTTCCAACCATAAATCTTATAAATTGATAAGCTTTAGATGCAGAGAAACATGTTTATCGTTAATATATTTCTCCAGTATCAGTATGTGTAAAATACTACGATAAAGGACATTTCCGGTAATACAAATGGGTAATAAAAGTTACGCTTGACCTCTCTTTGGAGAACACCGGTTCCATTGTTGTAGCATAAGATGAAGAGATTTCATATTTTGGGTATTTAAGTGCGCACCTGGTGGAAGGCACTGCTTCGGTCATACGCTAACCAGGGATTCTATATGATGAGTGTAACAAATATATCCAATACAATTATTGTCAATAAAGAGCCCTTTCGCCGAAAAAAAATAATTTGTATAAAATATTTGGATCCATCTAGCTTCTTGACCAACCGATATAATGGGTTCATTATTTCACTAACTGTCGCGCAAACGTTGCGTGAACCATGCTGTACTACATTTATTTCTACCTTAATTCCAATGAATTCAGTCACAATCTAATGTTAAAATGTCATGCAAAGTTTAATTTCTAAGAGAGGCTTGGCAACGTCACATTAACATTAAATTGTGACTAAATTCATTTGAATTGAAATAAAAAGACATTACAGCATTGCTTACACAATGTTTGCGCGACAGTTAGTAAAATAATAAACCATTTATATCGATTGGTCAAGAAGCTAAATGGATCCAAGTATTCCAGATATTTGACACATAATTTTTTTCGGCGAAACGGTTTTTTATTGCCAATAATTGTAAGGACATATTTGTTACACTCATCATGCAGAATCCTCGGTTAACGTATGGCGTTATTTATACCTTATATAAATAAAGTGAATTTGACGTCTGCCTATCTGACATGGCAGAATGTCTTAATCGGAGAAGTAAAACTCCCTAAAGCTCGAGTGAGTAAGTGACTGTTGGGTTTAAGGGCCCGTCGACAACTTGGTCATTAGGGCTCCGAGTCCAAAAATAAAGTCACGGGAGGTCAAGTGTTAAAACACCACCCACAAAAAACTAAAAACCGAAAGTTAAAATAGGTTAAAAAAAAAAAAAAAAAAAAAAAAAAAAAAAAAAAAAAAAGCTAAACTCAACTATTAAAACGTTCCATTTAAAATGGTAAAAACTGAAGCTTAAAATTGCTACAAAGTAAAATAGTTAAACTTGAAGAGTTAAAACGTTAAAAACCTAAAAAAATTAAAATAAGGCAATCTAAAAGACTAAAATCTCCGAAATAAAATAACCTTACAGTTGCTTAATAACATCAATTGTGAAACAAAACCGCAGCACTGCACTTACAACTACTGGGTGGTTGCCTAAAACTGAACACAGTGTAAGGCCCAGGCCAAGGGACTGGCGCTCACGAGCGTATCGCGGACTTTCAAGAAGGACATGTGCAAGGGAGAGTGGAATATTGCACGTCACACAGACAGGCTCCGGATCACCACGCAAAAGGTGTCCATGTGTGGCTCGGGTGTGGCCTATCCTCAGGCGGGTTAAAACCACTTCTTCCCGCCTGGAAGGTGACGTGCAGACTTCGCAACTGCATCCGCCGCATCTTGCCCGGCATACCCACATGGCCTGAGAACCACGTAAAAGCAAACTGGTATCCGCGAGAGAGTAGCTGAGAAATCAGTTTCTGTATTTTAACAATTAAAGCCCAGGTATCGAAAAATCGTTGCAGGGCCTGGAGAGCGCTAAGGGAGTCCGAGCAAACGATAAAACTTCAAGGACATGAACTAGAGATAAAAGGTAAAAAATAAAAAATGGCAAATAGCTCGGTGGTAAAAACTGAACTGGCGTCCGGAAGGCAGTACATATGAGCATCATCGTTGTATATAAAAGCGGAACCCGTTGCACTACCCATCTGGGAGCCATCGGTAAATACCGGAGAGTAAATCTGGTATCGGCGCAGTAGTTCCGTGAATAGTTGGCGAAACACGGAATGAGGGGTAGCTATCTTCGCACAGCCCGATAGCTCCAGGTCAAAGCGTGCACGCCGGAGTTGCCATGGAGGACACCGGCCAAGTAAATGCTGCTCTAAGGCTGGCAGTTGGAGGACGTGTGCGACAAGCAGTTCTCGAAATCGGATACCACTTGGACGGGAGATAGTTGTATTTCGCATATAACGGTGCGCGAGGTCTGGACGCAATACAGGTGGAAACGAAGGATGACCAGGATGAACGGCCAACCTTGTCACGTAAGAACAAAGTAACAACGAGCGTCGAACAGGCAGTAGAGGTTCGCCAGAATCAGCATACAGACCATCGATTCTACTGGGGCGGAAAGCCTCAGTAATAAGACGGATACCAGTGTGTCTAAAAGCGGCGGTTTAGAGGCGGAAGCGGCGCCATAGATAAAACAGCCGTAGTTTAATTTAGACCAGACTAGAGAGCGATACAACCTCAACATTACAGTGCGATCGCCACTCCAGGATGCCCCAGATAAAACCCTGAGTATCCGAAGCGAACGATCGCAGGAAGCACGAAGATGGCGAATATGGTGCTCCCATGTGGGTTTGCCGTCGAGGCCTAGGCTCAAGAACTTCAGTTGTGGAACAAAAGGAAGACGTGTGTCACGCAAATGAAGATCTGGAGGAGGGTGCACACCACGAAGGCGATTAAAGTGGACACACTGTGTTTTCGTAGTGGACAACTTAAAGCCACTGCGAAGGGCCCAGTCGGCGATAGATGTTACAGTTAGCTGCAGTTGTCGTTCGATGCGCTCAAGACTGTAAGATCGATAATATATCGCAAAGTCGTCAACATACAGCGACATCGGGATTCCTACGAATAACACTAGCAATGCCGTGAATGGTAACGGCGAAAAGTGTGACACTGACAATCGACCCCTGGGACACACCATTCTCCTGGATCCTCGCGTGTGAGAGCGTGGCTCCAATGCGAACACGAAAGCAGCGTATTTTTAAAAAGTTAAAAAGAAACATTGCTAAATCACCGCGTAAACCGTAGCCCTGCAGAGTACGGAGAGTCCCATAGCACTAGGTGGCATCGTAGGCCTTCTTCAGATCAAAAAGACACCCATGACATGCAGCTTCAGCAAAAAGGCATTTTGAATATAAGCTTGCATGCGTGTCAGGTTGTCGACACCGGAACGATGGAGACGAAAACCGCACTGAGCGTTGCTAAGCAGGTTATTCGTCTCTAGCCACCACACTAAGAGTGTTGATCGTGCGTTCGAAGGTCTTGAAAACGGCACTCGTTAAGCAAGTAGGTTGGTAGCTAGAGGGAAGTGTCCGGTGTTTTCTGGGTCGAGAGATAGGGATGACAATACCCTCTCGCCAGGAAGACTGGAAAACCTGCTGAAGCCAGATGCGGCTACAGATGCTCAGCAGGAAGGAGAGAGCGGCAGGTGGAAGATGAAGCAGCATTTGTCAGTGGATGTCATCAGCACCAGAAGAGTATTTTGCGAGGGACAAAGAATACACTAGTTCTGCTTCTGTAAAGGGTACGTTGTACGGTTCACTACAGTCGCTCTTAAAATCTAGAACTATCCGCTCAGCAGATTCCTTGATAGGGACAAATGCTCTGTCGTGGCTAATAATAGCGAAAGAATCGGTAAGGGTGTCGGCGATGTCCTGCTCCCTGTTGTAATGGGAGCCCTGTACGGCAAGACCGGGAATAGTCGTCCGGCGCAACTTGCCGTATATACGCCGAAGAGCAGCCAACACCTTTTGCGCCGAACTTCGACGGGAAAGGGAAGAGATATATTTTTCCCATGACATGCGTTTGGCGTCACGGAGTTTAAATCGTGCCCTAGCACGAGCACGCTTAAAGGCTACAAAGTTAGCCTCCGTAGGGTGTAACGTAAAAACACGTAGCGTTTTTTCGTAGCGTTTGCGTGCTTTAATAGCCAAACGGCATTCCTCGGGCCACCAAGGTACAAGAACGTGACGTAGTGTAGATGAACCGCGAGGAATGTTGGAATCCGCCGCGAGAACGATAGAGCAAGTAAAATACTCCATGTCGTCAATGGTGGTAAAAACATCGTTGGTAAGGTGAATGAGAGAACGAAATTTCTCCCAGTCAGCCTTGGAAATAATCCAGTGAGGATAGCGTATTGGCACAGAATGGTGGCCAGATAGGTGAATGTTAATGGGGTAATGATCACTGCCAAATAAGTCGGAGAGTACCGACCAATCGAGTAGAGGTACTAGTGACGGAATACTATAAGAAACGTCTAGAGCGGAGTGTTTTTTGTAGTGTTTAACGCTCACTTTTATTACTACGGCACCGCAGGTGGTGACACTGATGATACATGGAATGAAGATGGAGTACCGGTGGAATGAGATGGCGGGGGAGACCGGAGAACCCGGACGAAACCCGCCCCAGCGCCGCTTCGTCCACCACAAATCCCACATGCGTTTGCCTGGGACCGAACCCGGGTCACTTTGGTGAGAAGCGAATGGTCTAACCATTCGGCTACGGCGCGGCCGCGCGGATTGTGTACCATAGGCAGATGATAAGAAAGTAGTCAGTCAGTGTTTAATAGGACCAAGCCGGACATTTCGCAAACGTCTGCTACAAGGCACCCACGAGCATCTTCAGTGTCAGAGCCCCAGTGAGTGTGCTTGGAATTCAGATCACCGAGAAAGATGAGTGGTGGCGGAATCTGTGCCAAGAGAACCCGAAGATCGTTCTTGTGTACGACACTGACTGGTGGCAGATATACATTGCAAACAGAGAAACAGAGGCTCTGCAGCTGTACACGGATCGCTACAGCTTGTAGCGGCGTGTTAATTGGTACACTGGTGGCAGAGATATGCGCCACCAGAATAGCAACACCACCGCTTGCTCACCTATCATCTGCAGAGTCATGTATAAGTGACGAAAAACCACGAAGATGGAGAGCGTGATTAGTCTGCGAATGTTTTTTTTTTTTTTTTTTTTTTTTTTGTAGACAGACGACTGATGGAGAGCGCTGAGAAACGAAGTGCTGTATGTCCGGAACACGTGGCCGGAACCAATTAACATTCCACTGGACTATTTCCATAGTAAAGAAGATATTAGTGATTGGTCTTCATCTTTTTCTTCTTCATATTTACTGTAACCAACTTCGGACGAGGGACGTGAATTTCGCCTTCCTCTGTTGACTCCTCCGATGTGCGGGAGTCTGAAGATCCCCTACGGCTCGCGGAACGGGAGCGGGACTTCATGGATGATGTACGACTGCTGGCGCGACCAGTAGACCTAAAACAGTGGCCGTCGACAGGGTGGCTACGGCTAGGTGTCGTGTGAGCTGTTGTCTGCACGGCTGTAGATGTGGTAGCTGGTGCAGGTGTGGTACGAGGCAGTGAAGGGGTACTCGTCGGTAGCTCAGTCTGTCTGGAAGCATCTGCTACATGAACATGCTGAATCGCTACGCTGTTGGCATGAGCGCGTCGGGCAGCTAAGGCATAACCTGTGGTGGTAGCAGGTTTCAGCTGCTCAAAGCGACGACGCGCTTCTGGAAACGTAAGGTGTTCTTTCACGCGCAATTTCTGTATACACTTATCATCCAGAAACTTCGGACACTGACGCGCGTTGGATGGATGGTTCCCTCCACAGTTAACACAGAGAGGATCCCGTGAACATGACGTATCCTCATGGGCTATAAACCACAACGCTCACAAGGTCTTAGTATGGCCGAACCGTTGGCACCTAAAACAACGCATGGGGTTCGGCACATACTGGCGTACGGCGGCACGCTCATAGCCACAAAAGATGTACTTGGGCAGTTTAGTACCTCTGAACGTCAGTAACACCGTACGTAAAGCTATCTCCTTGCCATCCTACTTTCGAGTAAGACTGTATGCTTGACAAAGACGCTGGTTGGAGAGGCAGCTGATAATCTCCTCGTTCGACAGATTGTCCAGACTGGAGATGGTGACAACTTCCCTACACGTGTAGAGTGATTTGTGTGGGGCTACCCGAATTGGGTAGAATCCCAACAAACTCGCTTTTAACAGTTTCTGGGTCCGGTCTGCCATGTTGGTTTCGATCAGCAGCGTACCGTCTCGAACTCTGGTCGCGTTCTTAACCGGGCCACATATTCGGTCTACTTCCCGTTTTATACAAAAGGGGCTAAGGTCCTTTATGGTTTTCCCGTCACATGCCAAAGCCAATACCAAAAAGGGGTCAAATGAAGAGGTGTTGTGCAGATGCATTTTGAAATGGACCCTCGGACGGAACCGTCGGCGTCAGCCTGTCATCCGGGGGTCAAAGGGTAAAAGACAGCAAAATCTCCACGGTCTGTGCCACCATGGAGACCCCTCCATGACCGACCTCAAGGCGTACTTCACAGGGACTACCCTCCGACTACCCTCCGACTGGCTGTCCACACGGGTAAACCGTTCGCCACGCACACCTCGGCTTTATTGCACCTACCACAGGAATAACTGCCTGTGGCTCCCCACTTTAGGCCACGTTGCCTCAACTGTGTCTGTGTGGATTCAGGGGACTTGTGGTTGACTATACCGGGGTTCCGTCAGCGGTAACATGTCCGGCCGGTGATACTAACCCGACGGCACGTGGCCCTCAGGGAATTGACACAGGCCGTGCTCTCAGAGAGCTACCTGGGTGTACATGACGGTGTGGACGGGCTCCGCACCGAAGGCTACACATGAGGGCAGTGTGAAGGATCTGCCCAACCTTCGCGCCTGAGACCTCCGAAGAGCACACAAGTCGGTGGCCGCGCTGAAAACCGTGGGACAGGACCACGGAGATAGGAAAGATCCCTGCTGGTGGGACAGGAGTTATAACCTAAAGCTTACATAGGTACTAATAATCAGAATAAACGTAGAAGAGGAAGAGGATGATGAATAGTAGCGGTCAAACCAGCTACACGTGGCGCAGTTGATGAGCATGATAGGGGTGAAATGAGGGTGAGCGGCTCGGGGCTCCGGGTGCGCCTAAACCCGTACCTACCGAAGTAGGCCCCTAGGGGGCTAAAGCTTGACATTTGGAAACAAATGTGTCAGCTAACAAGGACATCTGAAAAACTGAAAATGTACAGCTAAGGACACTTGTTTTTAGTTTATTCTAACACTGTTCCCAACATCTGCACCGCGCATTTGTGGAAAAAATAAAGATAAATAAAAATAAAATGAAAACCAAAGTTGGTATTTAAGTTTAATATCTTTAAAAAATGCGACACCAGGGTGTTGAAGAAAATCGCTCCACCGTAAACTACGCTTTACATGGAAAATATTTAGTAAGTTTGGATTCTCTCAAAACTGGCTCTAACGATTTTGATTAAATTGCCATATGTTTAAGATATTTTTATGGCAAATGAAATACATATTTTGTATTTCCTCGCTATAGCCCGCGCAGTCCTGTTTACTCTTGATGACCTTTGCATAACTGGTAAACGTAAGAGATAGACCAAGTCTTACTATGCAGAAAATGTAGATCTAGTCAAAAACACAATTTACTTTCAAGTGCATTTTTTGTATAGTGAACCATTTCGGAGGTACTCCTTGTTATTTGTGTGAGTTTTGCAATACTTATACTTTTCTCAAATGGAAGGTCGTTACTCATTTTTATCTCTTGGCCGTGTAAAGAGAATGGAATTTCAAGACCTTCATATAGCGAATAGCTTTAAAAAATTTGACAATCGCTCAAAGCCTACTGTATTGCCATATTCTCCTTGCACCTACAAGAAAATTAGCAACAAGACAATTTGTACAAATGTGCATCTTGACTAACATAAAGAATGTGGAGGAATATGAGTTTTAAAAATAGTTAGTACAGGAGTAGAGAAAGTCATGTATGTGCAACACATCAGATTTTTTCTTCTGTGTTCGCTACATTTCACGGAAGTTTTTCTGCTAGGAAATTATTGATCTACAGAATGAAACAAAAATATAAGAAACGATCTTCCAATTTTACACACACACACACACACGCACACGCACACGCACATGCACACACACGCACACGCACATGCACACACACGCACACACACACATACACACACACACACACACACACACACACATATATATACCCATTTCATTAATGAATAGTAAAAGTGGAGGTAGTGGATGTACTAAAACATTTGATATGTTACATTCACATGTCTGTCTCCACTCATCTACATACTATACTTCTGTATAGGTAGTTCTTGTTATTGGAGATAACCTCTCATTGTGCATTTACACACTTGAAGCACAACAAGGATGCATTAGGCTAAAGCGATAGTCACATTTTTAAAAACCGAATCGCTATGTGATTCCTTTGAAATTCCATACATTTGCATAACGACGAGAAAAATCGAATTGCTGCTTACTACTTGAACTTCCAGTATACGTTTTTGACAATTTAAACCAATATCAAACAATAGCTAAAAATGATTAACGCAAAAAACATTTTTATTTGACATAAACTGTGAGCTTTAACGAGATCTGGATTTTTGGTCTTGTAAGGCTTTCCTATTTCATAAAGTTAACCATCTATACATACATTATTGAGAATAAAGAGGACTCACAGGCTATTCGCAGACAATGCAATATATGCATTTTATTTTCAAGCAAATATATTAAACATACGATATTTTAATCAAAACCCTTAGGACCGTTTTTAACAAAATCAAAAATAACTACAGCTTCCCATGCAAAGAGTAGTTTGGCGCGAGGGATTTTCTTGAAAATCTTAGCATTGTATCATCGAAGATGCTGAAATGAAATTCCAAGTTTGGTATTAACTCACTTCTCGTTTTTGAGTTATGTTGTCCACAGACGACCACAATGACACACGCATTCGCATACGCACACTAATTCCCTTCCCAAGCACTATTTTATTGCATGTATTATTAGTGTCACCGCCTGTGGTGCCTTCTGTAGTAAGAACAGACATTAAACACTACTAAAAGTACACTCACGCGGACCTTTTTCCAAACATGCTCTTTTTTAATTCAAGGGGTGTCAAAAGGTATGTTTCAGATGAAACCTTGGTATAGAACTTTTGGGTGGAATCCAGTATTTCCTTTGCTTACTATAGGTAAGCAAGAGAGATACTGAAAAGGTGGCTAAGGGTCTTAAAATTCTAACTGTGCAACGTCGGATAAGACACTGGCAGCAGAAGTATTACTTCCTAAAATTTTATTACAAAATTCAAACACCGAATTACTGTTGTATTGAATGGAATGTTCATTCTTCTATTAATATTGAATTATCCTTACCATTTAGGGAATTTTGCCGGTTTTATTTGCAATTTTTAATGTTGTCAATAAAGTTATTTCTATAAATCAACTATCTCTGCAGCTCCCAGTCAAGTGAAATGCTACACCGAATTCTTAAGCATTAGATCAGTCCTAATTTCTGGTTGCATTGCTGTCTTCAAGTGCAAATACTAGCTAAAGTAAAACAATATGTCGTTTTAATTTCTGTTAGTTTTGATTAACTGACCTCTTCCGATCTCTGATGTTGATCAACACAAAACCTTAATTTAATATCGTTGATATTTGAATTAAATTCCGGTCCAACATGTAACATTCCAGGGGCATATGTTAAGGTTTGCGTCACACCTATTCGATATCAGGATTACACCGGAAATGCATGTTTTGATGTCAACCGATCCACAGTTACAGTGTGTGCGTGTGTGTGGGTTTGTGTGTGTGTGTGCGTGTGTGTGTGCTTGTGTGTGCATTTGTGTGCGTGTGTGTGTTTGTGTGTGTTTGTGTGTGTGCGTATGTTTGTGTGTGTGCGTATGTGTGTTTGTGTGTGTTTATGTGTGTGCGTGTGTGCGTATGTGTGTGTGTATGGATTTGTGTGTGTGCGTGTGTATGTGTTTGTGAACCACGTAACTGAAAAACCAGAAGTCAGATGGATAGTAAACTTGACATGAGGTTCCGCATGTTCCAAGGATGAACGTTATCAAGAAAACCTTCTACCCCAAATACTCATGTGGAAATGTTTTCTTAATTCTTGATTTTTCCAATAATGGGTCTAACTATTTTGGTTAAGATACCATTTGCTGGGATATCTATATCACTAATAAAATGTATATATTTACTTTTCTACAAATACTCTACCCTCACTTGGAATGCATTTTATATATTTCTGTACACTTTGTAAACCATAAGAGAGAGACAGCCGCAAAAAATAGAGACCTCTTTAGAACGCACACTTTATTTCAAATAATCTTTCGTGGCACCTGTCATTTTTTAAATATTCGTTGTTATTGGTTTGAATTTCTCATTACTTTGTCATTTTCTGAAATAGTCACTATCCAGCTGTTTCTCGCAATGTCATGGGAAAATTATAGATGCAATTTTAAGGTCAGCACATAACGACCCATTGTTAAACAGTGTTTCAATCGCCCGTAAAGCATTTCTTCCCACAAGGAAATGTGTAATAAGACTATTTCTGCAAGCGTTTATCTCGAATGGCATGAAGTACATACATAAATTAGCTTTTCCATGAATAGTTTATAGAAGCTTTACAAAAATAAGACATAGTGCCTATGGAAAGGCATTTGAATATAACACAAAAATACTTTTTGGATGTTCACCGTCCCTTTTAAACACTCAAGTCAGCAAAGACAGTGAAATAATGTTTAAATAAACTCGAGGTCCGCAGTGCTTAGAGCTACGCGATGATCAACTCACACAACTATTCTACAGCGAAAAATTATTGAACTGAACTATGTAAATGTGTTTCCCTAAAATGTCCTCAAATGTCCTAACTTCTAATGATAAATTGGTTTTAAAATATTTACCCATCACTTGTAACATTCTGTGGACGCCTTTGTAGTCTATTAGGGCATTGTTAGGATTACGTATTGGTGATTGAATGACAAACCTTTTCACTAGTTTGACATCAATAGCGAGCCAGGTGATACAGGTAACCCCTGCGGTGAGAGGTCTGGTGAAATTGTATGTAATAACACGGCAACCTCCTCCACACACAAAAATGTTCCTCTAATATTATCCCTTAAGTAAGCCTTATTATGTAACGGAATTTGTATTGAAACGCTACTGTTGTTTACAAACTTTTGACTTAATTGCCACACGACATATAACTAACCTCCCTCCTTATGCTAATTCACATGCCTGAATAATCAAGATGGCATGCAAGCTTTAGGCCATGGATTAAGTAAGAAGCACTAAAGGGTTCCCAGTTTGTAGACATAAAGCTTTTCATATTTATCTATGCTAACATTTTGCGTTAGTTTACGGCACTTCTTGCAATACTGAATCAGATATAAGTGCGGATAAAGTAAGTGTTTTTCAGAAACAAGGTGTGAAAGTACAATTCTTACAAATGCACCTACATATATTCTTACATATATTTTATATATTTGTTTGGTAATATGCTCACTTTAACGAACACTTTGCACTTCGCATTAAATGTTACTTGTGCCTATAAACTTCCCTTTTGATTTACAATGTTGGTAGGTACTCAAACTTGATGTAGGTATGTACGTCATAAGCGTTGGATACCAATAGTTTAATAGTTTCAGATCCATTTAAGTACCCTACTCAAAGTGTAAGAATGAAAGAAATCTTACCAACATGCCGTGTTTGAAGTCACCTCATTTGCATACCAGAACTCTGTGCATTCTAGTCGTAGCTATGCAAGCGGTATACATCAGGCAAACCTACACGTCACAAATATGTGGTCCAGTTATACAGCAACCAGAATACAAACACACTTATTTTCCACACAGCACTAACCACACTTTGATCACTCTTATATTTCAGGCACAATATAATTTTAACACAATATGGAAAGATATGAAAAAGTGAAGCCACTCACAGCTTACTGTCAGCAAGAGCAGGCACTAAACTGCCTGTGACGTTGTTCAGACCAGTTTCTTTCTATAGCGCGAGAGAGATGGCAACATGCGGCTCTCTCTCGCAACCGTGTACAGTGTGTTCCTGTTTACGCTTCAACTTAAAAGGTTTCGCATAGCACTATGCATCACGGTTTCAAGCAAACCTTTTGAGTAGAGGAGAACAACAGAGTATCGCAGCAGAGTATGAGTGCATAACGACATTCCTTTCCTTGCACTTCTTTTATCTAAAAAAGAAATCAACGCTAAGCATACAAGTAACCTACCCTCGCCCTATCCAACAAAGAAAAGCTCTTAGACTTTATAGACTATCATGTTTGAAAGAAAACTTTCCCTATGAATGTAAGTTTATGGAGAGGTGGAACACAGAATGATACGAATAACGTGTACAAGATGGATTTGACACAATAAACGCAACGCGTTGTTCTGAGGGGTTGACATAACACCTCACATAAATTTCAGTGCAAATGGCCACTCTCATAAGTGTGATGCTGGCGAACCGTCATGAAACACAGACATTGTATAATAGACGTCGTACAATACGTAATTATTTGCTTTCTTCAGCTGCTTCCTTCGTCTATACTACCTCCTCCAGCAAGTAGATGAAGTATTGCATTCCACCCAAAATTCGATATCTAGATTTCACGAGGGGGAAAAAAAAGAAACGTGTTTTTAAATATATCGACATTTCACAGGGGGGGGGGGGAAACAAGATAAAATAACAAGATTTATGCGAAACTGTTCGTGTGTGAGTGTGTGTGAGCAGGATAACTGAACAACCAAAAGTGAGATGGCTCCGCAGTAATCTGCGAGGCTCACATTCAGGAACTCCCGGGTTCGATTCCCGTTGATCGATCACTCCGACCTTGAACTTTTCGTGATTTTCTCTGGTCTGTAGGTGAATGCTATGACAGTTTCCCATCTACCACGATTTCATTTCTCTAATGTCCCTTTCATTCCATTTCTTTTTCATGTTTCAGCTGTGCTTCTAGGCTTCATGGTGTAGGGCGGTGCCGGACAAATTAGCGGATACTTGCTCAAAGGAAATAGTGGACACTAAAGGGAGCTCTCTCTGGGCAGCTTGGCTTGTCTGCCTGTGGCCTGTAGTCTGCTGTGGTTCCATCATCCCTTCCTCCTGGGAGATGGTAGGTTTCAGTAGACTCCTACAGATGGCAGTGAGTGAAGTGTCCCACCCCATTGTCACATATTTAATACATTTATATCATAAACGCGCGCGCGCGTGTGTGTGTGTGTGTGTGTGTGTGTGTGTGTGTGTGTGTGTGTGTGTCAGTATATATCGAGATATGTGAGAATTGCCAATGAAGCCCTCTTCATTTGGAAGGAATTTTATTTAGCTTTGTAGCACTGTCAAACCATGAGAAGAAAACTTACTGCACAAAATATGAGATATCTTTAAAGCATACAATTTGTTTTAAATTACTTTTTGGGGCCTAAGCGATTTCTGAGATACATATGTGTTATTGATTTCAAATTTCCATTATCTTCGCCATTTTGTGAATAGGTTACTATTCAGTTGTTTCTCTTGATGTCATAGAAACAATGGAATTTCAAGCCATATATCGATCTGGTTTTAAGCATTTGGCTATTGTTTCGGTTTCCTGTAGTACAACGAAACTATTGCTGTATAATTTTATCTAGATTACTACTTATAAAGCAGGTGAGAAAATAAGATTCTACATAAACAGTTTGAGGAATCTGTATAAAAATAAGCAAAAGGGAGCAGAGAGACTCATATGAATGCAGCACATCACAGTTTTACCTTCTCTACCACATCCTACTAAATAAACACCTGAATACCGAGACTTTAGCAGAAATACATGTTTTATACCCTAAATAAAAAAAATTGCACTGATAGAAAAAGTTCCGCGTGTGTGCGTATTTCTGTGTTTATTCTTGTATACGTCTGTGTATGTGTATATGTGTGTGTCTGCTTGAGTGCGTGTGTCTGTGTGTCTGTCTGTATGTGTGTATGTGGGTATGTGCATATGTCCGTATGTGCGTATGTACGTGCGTACGTATGTACGTATGCATGTGCGTACGTATGTATGTGTATGTACGTATGTGCGTGCGTACGTATATGCGTATGTACGTACGTATGTATGTGTGTATCTATGCGTGTCTGTATCTGTGCGTATGTATGTGTGTATGTAGGTGTATGTCTGTGTGTATGTGTGTGTCTGTGTGTGTCTATGTGTATGTGTGTATGTGTGTGTCTGTGTATGTCTATGTGTATGTGTGTGCGTGTGTGTCTATGTGTATGTGTGCGTTCGTGTGTCTGTGTGTATGTGTGTGTCTGTGTGTGTCTATGTGTCTGTGTGTGTCTGTGTATGTCTATGTGTATGTGTGTGCGTGTGTGTCTATGTGTATGTGTGCGTTCGTGTGTCTGTGTGTATGTGTGTGTCTGTGTGTGTCTATGTGTATGTGTGTGTCTGTGTATGTCTATGTGTATGTGTGTGCGTGTGTGTCTATGTGTATGTGTGTGTTCGTGTGTCTATGTGTATGTGTGTGCGTGTGTGTCTATGTGTATGTGTGTGTCTGTGTATGTCTATGTGTATGTGTGTGCGTGTGTCTATGTGTATGTGTGTGTCTGTGTATGTCTATGTGTATGTGTGTGCGTGTGTGTCTATGTGTATGTGTGTGTCTGTGTATGTCTATGTGTATGTGTGTGCGTGTGTGTCTATGTGTATGTGTGTGCGTGTGTGTCTATGTGTATGTGTGTGTTCGTGTGTGTCTGTGTGTATGTGTGTCTATGTGTATGTGTGTGCGTGTGTGTCTATGTGTATGTGTGTGTCTATGTGTATGTGTGTATGTGTGTGTCTGTGTATGTCTATGTGTATGTGTGTGCGTGTGTGTCTATGTGTATGTGTGTGTTCGTGTGTCTGTGTGTATGTGTGTCTATGTGTATGTGTGTGCGTGTGTGTCTATGTGTATGTGTGTGTCTGTGTATGTCTATGTGTATGTGTGTGCGTGTGTGTCTATGTGTATGTGTGTCTGTGTATGTCTATGTGTGTGTGTGCGTGTGTGTCTATGTGTATGTGTGTGTCTGTGTATGTCTATGTGTATGTGTGTGCGTGTGTGTCTATGTGTATGTGTGCGTTCGTGTGTCTGTGTGTATGTGTGTGTCTGTGTGTGTCTATGTGTATGTGTGTGTCTGTGTATGTCTATGTGTATGTGTGTGCGTGTGTGTCTATGTGTATGTGTGTGTTCGTGTGTCTGTGTGTATGTGTGTCTATGTGTATGTGTGTGCGTGTGTGTCTATGTGTATGTGTGCGTTCGTGTGTCTGTGTGTATGTGTGTGTCTGTGTGTGTCTATGTGTATGTGTGTGTCTGTGTATGTCTATGTGTATGTGTGTGCGTGTGTGTCTATGTGTATGTGTGTGTTCGTGTGTCTGTGTGTATGTGTGTCTATGTGTATGTGTGTATGTGTATGTGTGTGCATGTGTTCGTGTGTCTGTGTGTATGTGTGTGTCTATGTGTGTCTCTGTGTGTGTGTATGTGTGTGCATGTGTTCGTGTGTCTGTGTATGTGTGTGTCTATGTGTGTCTCTGTGAGTGTGTGCGCGCATGTGTGTATGTGTGTATATGTAGGCGTGTGTGTATGTGTGTGCATGTGTAGGCGTGTGTGTATGTGTGGGCATGTGTGTACCTACTGTTTGCAACAAACGTGGTTTAAATCACTTGCCTATTATAATTATTGTTTTTAATGTTTTTGTAATATTCATAAATAATCTTCATTAAAACTAATTCAGTAAAACCTGACTAAATCCAACCCCCTATATACCGAAAACCTGAACAACCTGAAAATAAATCCCGGAACGGAGCTATTTCCTATGTTAAATAACACTCTAAACCGGGAAACTGCCTAACGCGGAAACGGAATAGTTTTTTTCCGGAATCGTTTGCATAAAGAACCTAACTAAGACGAATTTTCATTCTGCTTAATACATAGTTACGTGCTTTGATAACGAACTTGCCACGACTGAAGACATTCAAAGTGCAGCTGATATTGCTGCTGGAAACAGCAGTTGTGAAGTCATGGAGGGAATGGACGACGACAATGATGACGGCGAAGCCAAGGAACGGAAACAAAAAATACGCACTTTTAGAGAAGCATTATCTGTTGAGTGACCTTCAGGAACTTGCAGCTTCCAAGAATGTTCCAGAACTCCTGGAGCTGATGCAGGACATCATAGAGCGTTCTCTTGTGAAGAAGTCGCGACAGTGCACTTCGACGGATATGTGGGGGAGAAGAAACTGCAATTATGTATGACATGTAAGTTTAAACTACAGCAAAACATAAAATTGAACCTAATTTTTTATTTACAGAATTATATTTTAAATTATTCCTTCAGTTTAATTCTATACGATTATATTTTTTGCACTTTGATTTACTAAAATATGTACAACTCTTTGTAAAACGGAAAAATGTTACTGGAACGATCACGTTCCGTTTTAGGTAGGTTTTACTGTATTATGTTTCACATTATTAATATTGTTTTAATTTTCAGCTGTTTTATTTCTATTTATTAATGTATTAACGTTTAGTGTCCCTTTTTGGTAAACATGCGACATATTTACTTACCTTCCATATTCATGAAATAGGGATTATTCACATTTGATCTAAGTCGATAAACAAATTGCATATCACATAATTTTTAATATGGAAGTTGCAGTAGTCGGGTTCTTTGATGCAGTGCAAAGAAATGTATTTTGAAATAAATATGGCTTCCTGTTTGTATGTTATGGCGGTCCTGAAAGAACCCTGTTATAACAAAGTTTTACTTGTTTGAAGGTACCTACCAGTGATTACGAATGGTCGAGCACGACTCTTTTAACCAAGTCTTGTAGGTGCTCGAACTGGTCCAATAAGATGGCCGCTCAAGATTCCACACCAGACAGTCACTCGCCACAGATTTTGGAAAGCTGCTTCGTTTACCCAGTGAGGATTATCACCTTCCATTAATGCTTGTTGTGGCAATGTCGATTCAACCGAAAACGGGACTCAGGATACGAACTCCATATCATTTGCCACCCAGCCCAGCGTCCATTCAAGTTCATTCGAGCTTCGAAATCTCTCCCGTAGAGTGCTTGGTGGACATGCAAATGATCTGCATTAAACTTGTTGGTTCGCATTTCTCGCACCACAGTAGACTGGCCAATTGTGCAACTGCCTGTGCACTAGACAGCACATTATATCGTATAGCATTCAAAACAGCTTCCGCATTAATACCGGGTATCACTGGTGCGTCTCTCACAGGAGATATCCTCGCAAGTGACGATGTTGTACACACACCTTTACAAACTTATGGAAAGTTTTTGGTGTTGGTTGATATATATTTGAATATCTCACCCGATATAAATGTATGAAATCACAGTTTGTGTTATGGTTATTATACACATTCCACTACGAAATGTATACAATCAGCAACTATTTAGATTATAATGTCCTTAAAAACTAGGCGATTCTGAAACTAAATTATTCTGTAATGGATTTCTAAGTGAGTATGTATAACTATTCCATTCGTACACTTGTACTCATGGGTAGGACAGACAATGTTCTCGGTGAGAGCAGTCGCCGCGCAGGTAGGTACCACCTCGCTACTCTGCTTGTATGTATGTAAATGTGTCGCCATTCTTTGTTGGACGTCTACCGCCATTTAAATTGCACAAATTATTCTGTATGTCATTTGAGAATGTAGTACATGTCGTAGTTTACGCCTAAGTTGAAATACACCTTTAACTAAGGGACCCTGGAACTGAAAAATGACGAGAAATAATTATTATCAAATTGGCAATTTTTAGGTTTATGTATGTAAATATTCCTCAAACTTCAGCCATCGGTTGGCAGTGAAATTTTTTAGATTTCACCATTTTTAAAGGTCTAACGAAGGCTTCAATGCTATGTGCGGAACACTTAAATGCCCCTTTTCAGCTTAACCACTCCTTTCCGCTGAGTTTGGTTGTTTTTGAGCCCTTTTGGTCCATTTTTGTTCAAATGCTGCCGAAAATTTATGTAATGGTGTTTTGTGCTGCTATCTGGCGAGATGTCAGTGAGCTATTACTATATATTTAAAATAAAATCCCTAATCAGTTACAAACATTGAATAATATGTCTAAAAAGGTGTTAACGTAAAGTTCACTTTAAAAAAAAGCATAACTCAGCAAAAAACAATAAATAAAATGAAAGCTCATCCAAAGCTTAAAACAAGACTATGAATATGAGGAGAGACTTTAAGACAAAAGAGGGAAGGTGTGATGTATGTAGCAGGACGGTTTTATGCCATCCAGGTAATCTAACTCATGATCACGATGCACGTGTGTAGAAAAATAGGTTTTTCTAGATCTTACGTTTTCTTAATATACTGCACTCAGTGCGCATTAAATATTGTGCTATGCTCCTAGAGTTGTTCAAGCATATGCTCCATTTGTATGCCTCTGGTTTCAAAATATGTTTAGCTTTAAAAAAATAAATACACAAAAGAAAGTTAAAAAATATTTTCAATGTGCATCAAAGCAAAGCAATTAATTACTTTAAGAGTAACTTTTTTTTTCTCTCTGCCAGAGATTGGTGGTGTTTGTTGGGCAATTAGAGTTTACAAAATAATGAAACTGTTGTGATATTTTACTTTTTGATGTGGGTGGAATATTTCGAAAATTGAAGAATTTTCATTGTGAATAAATTGAAGAGTTAATTCCCTCAAAACTGCAAAACAGATTGAGCTGGAAGTTTGTGTGGTAGTTTCTAACGTAAACCCCTTATGTGTGCAAGTATCGACTTCATACCTATAGAACTGCAGAAATTTCAATGTCAGTCCCAGGGTCCCTTAGTAATCTTTGTGTTTGGACTGCAGAGCGTCCATTTTGCATGTAGGCGTTACTTAATTTATCGTAGCCTATCCGGTCTCTAATTACAACATTATTTAATGTTGTTTCAGTGGTTTAGATACTGAACGCATATGATCAATCCCTTGTATTATTGTGGTTTAATCAGTCGAGCAGCTATGTATGCCATAATGTAAATGCTTGTAAGATCTACTGTTTGTAAGTTACCGTATGCTTTTTAGCTGTACTAAAGTGCGGAGTAGCTTATATCTTTTACACGTTTTCCCCTCAATGTTGAGCCCTCGTGCACCTAAAAACATCAGTTAGTCTTTGTGTGTGTGTATGTGTAAGCGCATGTGTATGTGTGTATGTGTGTGCGTGTGCATGTGTGTGCGTGTGTATGTGTGCATGTGTGTGCACGTGTGTGTATGTGTGTGCGTGTGCATGTGTGTGCGTGTGCATGTGTGTGCGTGTGCATGTGTGTGCGTGTGCGTGTGTGTGCGTGTGTGCGTGTGTATGTGTGTGTATGTGTGTGCGTGTGCATGTGTGTGCGTGTGCATGTGTGTGCGTGTGTACGTGTGTGCATGTGCATGTGTGTGCGTGTGTATGTGTGTGCGTGTGCATGTGCGTGTGGTCGGTCTGGGTGGCTCAGTTGGTTAGACGCTGGCCTACTGATCCCAAGGTCACGGGTTCAAACCCGGCCCAGGTCGATGGTTTTTAAGTGTGCTTAAAAGCGACAGCTCCATGTCAGTAGATTTACTGGCATGTAAAAGAACTCCTGCGGAACAAAATTCCGGCACACCGGCGACGCTGATGTGATCCTGGCAATTGACAGCGTCGTTAAACAACAAAATAGTTTAGTTATGTGCGTGTGCATGTGTGTGCGTGTGTATGTGTGTGCGTGTGCATGTGTGTGTGCATGTGCGTGCGCGTGTGCATGTATGTGCGCGTGTGCATGTGTGTGCGCATGTGTGTATGCGTGTGTGTGCTAACATCCTCTAACGTAGAGTCATCGGACTGAATGAATGAAATTAGTGAAATGATGCACAAATGAGCCCGGTGCCCATAGAGCTTACTTACCCGACATCCGTCTCCTCAGTACAATGGAAAGCCTCGCAAAAGAATCCTTGCCCGAATAACTGAGCCGTGGGGAAAAAAAAAGTTGTGTCTGGACGCCAAATTCAACTAAGTCCTACACGGCAGAGCGCTTTGATCGATCATATGGGTTAGTAATATTAAGATTTGGAACTTGTTACAACTTGTTGCTGCCGCTACACAACTGTATCGCAGATGGTGTAAACAAGTGGCTGTGACGAGTAGGACTTAAACGAATTTGGCGTTCCAGATGACTTGTTTTGTCCACGGGTGTACATTCTACAATTATATTTAAAATAATTTTCATATTTTTATTGCCTTCAGCTATCTTGGCTTATTGTTTACTGCAATGCTTTAGAATTCTAATCAACGTTTCGCGTATGTTGTATTGTAGGCCTGGGCAACTGGTACTCCGGGAACTTAGATTGCTCATGACCTTCACTGATAACTTCGTTTTGCAGGTAAAAAAATGGTCACTTAAGGTCGCTGAAGGTCGCCCAGGCCTGTCTTATTCGAATATGGATTTATTAAAATGACTAAGGAACCTTCCCTGAACAAACAGTTCATCATGAACACGTTCGTCTTAGGCCATCGTCGGTCTGGGTGACTCAGTTGGTTAGACGCTGGCCTACTGATCCCAAGGTCGCGGGTTCAAATCCGGCCCAGATCGATGGTTTTCAAGTGTGCTTAAACACGACAGCTCCATGTCAGTAGATTTACTGGCATGTAAAAGAACTCCTGCAGGGCAAAATTCCGGCACACCGGTGACGCTGATGTGATTCTAGCAATTGACAGCGTCGTTAAACAACAACAAAAAATATATTTTAGGCCATGTGGTCTCTAACGATAAACCTAGCGAGGATGTTTGTTTCTAGATATCCGTTTATATTTATTTAGGGAAAAAGAGCATTGTCTAGAACAAACAATAGCATCGCAGTGTTCAGTGTACATGGTAGGTTTCTTAAGCTGTTTTTACCACCAACAAACAAAGATGAAACGATTAGAACGATATACTATAGCTAATATACCTTCCCATTTATAAACGCTTCAGATTCACGTCCATAAATGACGGAGGATTGAATAGTGAAGTAATTTACTGATGTAATACATTTAACATATGATATAACCTAATAGTTATTATAGTTCAATTATTAGCTTACAGCCAAACCCTCCAGCTTGTGTTGCAGTGGATGCTTGCTCTGCAAACTGCTTATCTAGAAACAAAAACAGGATATTCTAATTTTTGTTAAAGGTGGTGCAGACTTTCCACCTTGCAAAGAAACTTGTTGCTAACTTAATGATAGAATGCAACTTAACAACACATGAGCAGAGCACACATTGCCCAACCCAGAAATAGCCGAAGTCGTTGCGTGGCTATCGGTAGGAGTTGAATGTACTGAGTGTCTGTGGATCAAACCTCGCCCCCTCATGCTTGTTTTCTGAAAGGGAAAATTAACCAGTATCTTTAGTTGGCCCCAGATTTTTATCAGCAACGAATAATCAGGATAAAGACATACGTCTAGAAATTGAATTAACGGACACATGGTAACATTGTGCAGTGCTTCGAAGCAAACAAAATGACAGCGCTGCCTGGTCCAAAGGTTACTTCACACTGAAGTAATCTATAATTGAATTACATTCTGTTTAATGCAACATTTATTACTTTATTCACTGGCATAAGTTCTTCTAGCAATGCATTTTTGTGACCAGTGATACCACATTTTATTTCGTATGATATGTAATACACTAGATTCATTTTCATTCGATGCTTTGAGTCTTATTCTAGCATAGTGTGATATTTGTGTCGTATTACGGCATAATTAAGTACAGATTATTGATTCATGCTAAGTGATTAAATTTTCTAAAATAGCTATTTTCACTTCTTGTGCCTTAAACCTTTTAGGTTTCGTGAATGTCAATATTTTATAACATAAACAAGACATAATTATTGCTTACAACCATTGTAAGGTAATTAAAGATTAACAGTGCATGATGGAGGTAAATTCTTTTACATGGCAGTAATCTTCGATGTTCATAGAGAGATGCCTTTGAATGCGGGTATTTAAAGGAAAATATTAGGTATTAATTTCTGGAAGAATGGTTGATAGTTGAAGTAGGCGTATTCCCTGATTTATCTGCAGCAGTTATAATTAATACCTTCTAAAACTTTCAGTTTCAAAATTTCAATCGTATTGCAGCAATATAATAATGGCGTATTAGTATATTTAGCACAGGTTATGTGAATAATGGTGTTCCCGTTAATACACCCCTCCGAAGGAGTGTCGCCTTGCCGTGGCGGAGGGGCTCAGTACCCGATCCAGACGGCCTACTAAGTGTGTCTTTGTGACCACTGGTAGGCAAGAGGTGAGGGGAAGCTAAGAACATTCCAACGGGTAGATGAGGCTCGTTAGTCTTGGTCGACGACTCATCTAGGAGAAGAGGACTCCGAAATCAAACTCCCCCAGGGGCACCTACCACGGTAGGTCCGGGCTTGGCGCACCCGGGGCCCCGAGCCGCTCATCCCCATTATCATCCCCTCGCCTCCATCAGGTCTAGCCACGTTATCATCCACTTAGATTTAGTCTCTTCCTCTTCTAGGTCTTATGGTTTTATGTAGGTTAAGTTTTAGAATTATAACTCCTGTCTCACCAACAGGGATCTATCCTGTCTCCGTGGTTCCTGTCCCACGGTTTCGGCGCAGCTTCCAACTTGTGTGCTCTTCGGAGGCTCAGGCGTGAAGGTTGAGTGGACCCTCCTCACTACCCCTTTTGTGCGACACTAGGTGCGGAGCCGTTCCATTGTCAAGTACACCCCCGTAGCTCCTTAGGGGCCGGGTCCCCATGGGTATCTCGGCGGCCGTGCTGCCGCTGGGGTGTACAGGGGGACCCGACGTGTTACCGCTGTCTGGGGTCCGATGTAATCAACCACAAGTCCCCTGAATCCACGCTGACTCCGTTGAGGCAGCGTGGGCTAGAGTGGGGAGCCACAGGCGGTTATTCCTGTGGTAGGGGCATAAAGTCGGGCCTGCCTTTGGTGGAAATGTCGCATACCGGTAAGTAGTGATAGGCGGAGGGTAACTTTTTCTGATGTACTCCTTGAGATCGGGTCTGAAGCGGGTGCTTCGGGCCGGCACAGACCGGAAGATTTAGGTGTCTTTTTCCTTTATCCCCCGGATGGCAGGCTGACGCCGACGGTCCGGAAGGGGGACCTTTTCATAATGTCTCCTCTGCGCTCCCCCCCTTCAACTCCACGATTTTTGGTTATGAGTATGGTAAGCGAGAAGAAGACCCTGGCTACTCTGAGTCCGTTTTATATTAAAAAGGAAGTAGATCGCTTATGTGGCGCTGTAAAAAATGTCACTCGATGTAGGGACGGCAACTTGCTGATAGAGGTGGCTCAAGACTCCCAAACCGCAAAACTACTTAAAGCCACTCTCCTAGGTTCTTATCCCGTAAAGGTAGAGAAGCATAAGACTTTGAATAGTTGTCGCGGCGTAGTTTCAACATCAAGTCTGGACAACCTCTCTAACGAGGACATAGTTAACTGCCTCTCTGACCAAGGTGTTATTGCTGCATACCGTTTAATTGGTAAGAAGGATGACAAGCCCTCCCCCTTACGTACGGTTTTCCTTACGTTTGAACGTACGACTCTGCCGCAATTCATTTTCTGCGGGTATGAACGCGCAACCGTACGACCGTATGTGCCGAACCCTATGCGTTGTTTCCGCTGCCAGAAGTTCGGGCATACGCAGCAGCGATGTACCGGTACACCAGTTTGTCCTCGCTGTGGTCGAAATGCTCACGACGGCTCCCTGTGCGATCAGGACTCCACCTGTGTCAACTGTGGAGGTGCACACCCGTCGAACTCGCGCGATTGCCCCCGCTTTTTAGAGGAGAAGGCAATCCAGGAGCTTCGGGTTAAGGAACACCTGACTTTTGTAGACGCACGAAAGCGGTATCAGGAACTTCATCCAACCACCACCTTGAAGTTTTCTGCAGCTGTCCGCCAGGCTGTTCCGAAACAGGACGCCGTCGTACAGACGTGCCCCAGTTCGCCCTCTCGGGTTTCCGTGGGAGTACAAACTGGCTCACCTGACGAGCATAGTTCTACTCCACCTACAGTTCGACCACAGACTACCTCTTCTGCCGTCCAGACGCCAGCTCCGCCGCAGTCGACTAGCTCTGAGACTGCTTCGTTGCCTGTTGAACGCCATCGTTCCAGGCATAAACTCCGGGCCAGTAGTTGCACGTCCTCTGTGAAGTCCCGCTCCCGCTCTGCGAGCCGCAGGGGTTCTTCAGACTCCCGCACATCGGAGGAGTCACCGGAGGATGGTGGACCTCACATTATCGGTCCAAAGAGTGCGAAGGTGAAAAAGAAAATAAAGACCAACTACTAATTCGATTTTAGCATGGAAATAATCCAGTGGAATATTAATGGGTTCCGGGCCAGGGCTCCAGACATACAACATTTAGTTTCTCAGCGATCGCCTTCCGTCGTCTGCTTACAAGAAACCCATTTGCAGCCTAATCATGGTTTACATCTACGTAATTTTTCCGCATTTAGACATGACTCTGCAGCTGGTCGGCGGGCTAGCGGTGGTGTGGCTACGCTGGTGGCACATACCATCTCTGCTGCCAGCATACCGCTTAACACGCCGCTGCAAGCTGTAGCGGTTCGTGTACAGCTGCGGGGCCTGTGCTTTTCTATTTGCAATGTCTATCTGCCACCGGTCAATGTCGTACAAGAACACGATCTTCGGGCTCTTCTGGTTCAGATTCCGCCACCGCTTCTATTCCTCGGCGATCTGAATGCCAAAAACACTTTATGGGGCTCCGACATTGACGATGCTCGTGGGTGCCTTATAGCAGACGTTTGTGACATGTCTGGCTTACTTCTGCTGAACACTGGTGTCCCCACATTCTTATCCTCCACTCACGGCACACATTCAGCACTAGACGTTACCTTTTGTAGCCCGGCATTAGTTCCACTGCTTGATTGGTCGGTGCTTTCCGACCTATTTGGCAGCGATCATTACCCCATTAATATTCACCTCTACCATAGTCATACTGTGCCAACACGGCATCCTCACTGGATTATTTCCAGAGCTGATTGGGGGAAATTTCACTCGCTTATTCATCTCACCGACGATGGCTTTACCACCATTGACGACATGGTGGAATATTTTACATGTTCTGTGTTGCTCGCAGCAGATTCCAGCATTCCTCGTGGATCATCTACACCACGACACTTTCCTGTGCCTTGGTGGTCTGAGGAATGCCGTTTGGCTATCAAAGCGCGTAAACGTGCTCTGCGTCTTTTTAGTTTACATCCGACCGAAGACAATTTTATAGCTTTTAAGCGTTCTCGTGCCAGAGCACGTTTTGTTCTTCGGAGTGCAAAGCGCAGATCCTGGGAAAGCTACGTCTCTTCGCTTTCACGTCGCACTTCGGCACAAAGGGTGTGGACTGCTGTTCGGCGTATGTACGGCAAGTGTCGCCGGACCATTATTCCCGCTCTTGCCGTACAAGGCTCCACCTACACCTCCGAGCAGGACATCGCCGACACCCTTGCCGATTCTTTCGCTGCTGACAGCCAAACCCGAAGTTACAGTAATGCCTTTCTAGGAATCAAGGAATCTGCGGAGCGGATAAGCCTCAATTTTAACAGTGACTGCAGTGAATCGTACAACGCGCCTTTCACCGAAGAGGAGCTAGAACGTGCTTTGTCTCTCGCAAAGGACTCCTCTCCTGGCCCTGATGACATCCACCGACAAATGCTGCTTCACCTTCCACCTGCGGCTCTCTCCTTCCTGCTGAGCATTTACAACCGCATATGGCTTCAGCAGGTTTTCCCGTCTTCCTGGCGCGAGGGTATTGTCATCCCCATCCCTCGGCCCGGAAAGGACCGGACACTTCCCTCTAGCTACCGCCCTATTTGCCTGACGAGTGTTGTTTGTAAGACCTTCGAACGTATGGTTAACACTCGCTTAGTGTGGTGGCTGGAGAAGAATAACCTGCTGAGCAATGCTCAGTGCGGTTTTCGTCGTCATCGCTCCAGTGTCGACAATCTGGCACGCATGGAAGCATATATACAAAATGCCTTTCTCTTGAAGCAGCATGTCGTGGGCGTCTTCTTCGATCTGCAGAAGGCCTACGATACTACCTGGCGCTATGGTATCCTACGTACTTTACACGGTTACGGTTTACGCGGTCATTTAGCCATTCTCGTTTTAAATTTTTTAAAACTACGCCGGTTTCGTGTCCGCATTGGGAATACACTATCCCACGACAGGATCCAGGAGAACGGTGTACCCCAGGGGTCGATTCTTGGTGTAACGCTTTTCGCCGTGGCGATTGACGGTATCGCCAGTGTTGTTCGTGGGGGAATCCCGATATCGCTGTATGTTGACGACTTTGCCATCTACTACCGCTCTTTTAATCTTGAACACATCGAACGCCAACTGCAGCTGACCATATCCTCTATCGCCGAATGGGCTCATCGCACCGGCTTTCAGTTCTCCCCTACGAAAACACAGTGTCTACACTTTCATCGACTTCGTGGTGTGCATCCTCCTCCTGTTCTTTATTTGCGTGACACGCGTATTCCTTTTGTTCCGCACCTGAAGTTCTTGGGCCTACACCTCGACAGCAAACTCACATGGGAGCACCATATTCGCCATCTTCGTGCTTCCTGCAATCGTTCGCTTCGGATGCTCCGGGTGTTATCTGGGGCATCTTGGGGCGGCGATCGAACCGTCATGTTGAGGTTGTATGGCTCACTGGTCCGGTCCAAATTAGATTACGGCTGTTTTATTTATGGCGCGGCATCTGCCTCTAAACTCCGCCTTTTAGATACGATTCATCATACTGGTATCCGCCTTGCTACTGGAGCTTTCCGTACTAGTCGAATTCCGTGTCTGTATGCTGAATCTGGCGAACCTCCATTGTCTGTGCGACGCTCGGTATTGCTTTCTTCATACGTGGCACGGTTAGCAGCTCACCCTGGTCACCCGTCATTTTACTCTGTATTGCGTCCAGACCTAGCCCACCGTTATATGCGAAATAGCTCAATATCCCGCCCCAGCGGTATTCGGTTTCGTGAACTGCTCGCCACACATTCTTTGCGAATGCCTGCTGTAGAGCGGTATTGCCATGGTTGCTTTCCTCCTTGGCAACTCCACCGTGCCCAATTCGACCTCAAGCTTGCAGCCCATGCTAAAGTAACTACCCCTCACTCGGTGTTTCGTCAACTCTTCACCGAGCTCCTGGGACGTTACCCGATTTACTTTCCGGTTTTTACCGATGGTTCCCAGGTGGGTGGTGCTACAGGCTGTAGTTTTGTTTATAACAATGAGGCTCACAAGTACCGCCTTCCGGACGCCAGTTCTGTTTTTACCGCCGAGCTGTTCGCCATATTTTATTTTTTACTCTTTATCTCCAGCTCAGGACCTGGAAATTTTATGATTTGCTGTGACTCTCTGAGTGCTCTCCAGGCCTTACAGCAATTTCTCGGCACTTCAGCACTCATAATTAAAATACAGACACTCATTTCACAGTTACTGACTCACGGATACCAGTTTGTTTTTATATGGATCCCAGGCCATGTGGGTATTCCTGGTAACGAGGAGGCGGATGCGGCTGCAAAGTCTGCATGTCGTCTGCCGGGATTATCCACACGAACTCTGCCTTTTAGTGATGCGCAACGATATTTCCGGCGCCATATTTTTTCGTTCTGGCAGAAGTCGTGGGAAGAAATATCTGGCACCCAATTACGGACAATCAAAGACACAGTAACACCCTGGCCGACATCCGTCAGGGATGCGCGGCGGTCGGAGGTCATTCTCACCCGGTTGAGAATCGGTCACACTCGCGCCACACACGGTCATCTACTGCGTGGCGACCCGGCCCCTGTGTGTCAGACGTGCGGTGTACAACTGTCCGTCCCACACGTTTTGCTTGATTGTCCACGATATACTAGAGAGCGCCAGTCCCTTGGCCTGGGTTTTACTATGCGGTCAATTCTGGGCGACGACCCGGTATCGGTAGATAAGGTTCTGCGGTTCGTCACCCAAATTGGGTTTGGGAAACAAGTTTAACTTGTGTTTTAGTTTTGGTGTTTTATTCTACGGTTTTTAGACAATGAATCCCGGTTTTATTGTAGCACCGTTTGTTTTTACTTTTTAGCTGTTTTATTTTAATATTTATCCGTAAGATTTTTAACGTTTTAACTGTTTTAGATTTTCACGTTTTACCTTCTTACAAGTTTACTGCTTTTTTAGTTTCCCCTTTTTAACCGTATTAATTTGTTTCAGCCCGTAAAAATTGACCTGGGGCCCAAATGACCCAGCTGTCGACGGGCCCTTAAACTCCACACTCCACTCCACTCCACTCCGTTAATACAGAAAGGAAGAGAAAAGAAAAAAATGCGCTATATGGAACTCGATCCAAGCTCAGGGTAGTACTCTGGGAACGCGGTAACCCATTTTAACCATTCAGCCATTACTAAGTACAGAAATTCACGGATGATTAAGTTTACGTTGGTAACAAAGGGTTCAGCACTGGCATCGTTACCCCAAGTCCACTATTTAATCAAAACCCGATAATAATATATTTTGTGTAGGTGTAGTGATGTTGAATTTGTAATATTTGTGCGTTAGTGTGGAATGATGCTGAAATGTTGCTTTTCAAAGCTGCGAGGTGAGCTAATGACTGTCATGCCGTCTGAGCAGCGAGGGAAGCATATGTATATGACAAATTTCATTCTCATACCATCTATTTAGGAATTCCTGTGACCCTTCGCGCAGGTCTCACTGGACTACATTTGTGAAAGATAGATCCTGGTTGCTTGCGAAATAGTGTGATCCGTGTATACTGACAAAGTCTTTAATCGACCAGTTTTCTTCACGATTAATTTGATGGTACACAAGTACAATCAGAGTTGGTATATCAAATTATTTATCATTCATTTTAAGTTAATTTCCAATGAAACAGATCATTATCACACCGTAATCTTCAAAATAATGCTATTTAAATACGTTTTGATTATTGAAATGACTTTAGGTTTGTAAATAAGTTTATAGTGTAGAGATGTATTTTTTGATAAGTTAGTGCTGGAGTAAGTAAAATTTGTACGCAGCATTAAACACCCCTTTAATGAATTATTGACATTAATAAACAGCATACCTACCCACTTTAATGTACTTCTTTAGAACTTAAACAATGGCTCTGCACACCTCTGGGATGAACAGTGATATTGTTGAGTATCATAGGTACTGGAAACAAATGCATAACAAAACTATATGAATCCCCAGTTACCAAAAATCTCAATGTAAGTACATTGCAGTTTCACTTCAGTTGGTATGCCCAGTAGAAAAGTCGGATCACATGTCGATATGATAGGCGCTACCAAATCTAGAAGATGTTCAAAATGAGTATACTCATACAAGTTAACAAGTACAACCTCGGGCCGCATGATGCGAGCAAACCTACGTGGCAGGCAATCTTGTTGCTTAAGTTACTTAGTGTAAAGTCACCTTTGCTCAACTCATCAGAGCTGCCCAAAATGCCAGGCTCTATGTGAGTTTGTTATCTGTTTTCCCTTATTTCTTTTTAATCGAGGAAACATTGGATCTCCGATTTAAAGTTATAAACAGTTAACAGGAATTCTGAAATTAGTTACAAATACTTTGCTAATAAATTATACACTGTATTGTTATTGTTTATGTAATGAAAATAAAACCAGTAATCAAAAACATAGCCAGTACTATAAGATTCAAATGTTAACTCGCTCTGTATGAACCATACCTACTTCATTTAGTACAGTTTTAATAAATAATTCTTAATGTATTTTCGGCAGCTTATGTTCTACTCCTTATTATGAGGTGGGCACATTTTCCATTTTTGTTTTCAGAGTACGGGTAGTTTCGTCCTCATCTATGCTTTGTATTTCTCGTGTAGAATTTCCGATGCTTAATTACTTACATCATTATTCAGGTAATTGGTGTTAGAAATATACCACAAGAGAAGCATAATAACCTATAATAGAACAACGTCATTCTACATTTCTTGCACATTTTCTTTTATCATTGCAACTGTTGTGTAAGTCTGTAAGTAACTGCACCAAGATTCTACAAAGACCGCACCTCGCGTTTACATCAGATTATGTATCGTTATACGCAGCCTTGACGATTTTTGGTCACTTTAAGCCACGGTGCAATGATGTGCCACTCCTTTTGCTAGGTAACCTTAACAAATAACTAAAATAAAGAACACAAAATGGTGTAGAAACGACCGTATTGGCGAAAAGAGAAAGAGGGAGTGAGTGCATTCAGTTTGTCATACATGCATCTTATCAGGATTGGTAGCCATACCTTATCGGCTAGTGTGGAAAGTGCCTGGGTAGCTCAGTTGGTTAGACGCTGGCCTACTGATCTCAAGGTCGCGGGTTCAAATCCGGCCCAGACCGATGGTTTTTAAGTGTGCTTAAAAACGGCAGCTCCATGTCAGTAGATTTACTGGCATGTAAAAGAACTCCTGCGGGACGAAATTACGGCACACCGGCGACGCTGATGTGATCCTGGCAATTGACAGCGTCGTTAAACAACAAAATAATTAATTTAATTTAGAAAGTGCCTTTGAAGGGCTTAAAATTTAAAGTGAAAACTTGAGCGCTCAAGCTAGCGAAATGCTTAATCAGTATGTGTAAGATTTTCAGGGGATGCAATTAAACCTTGAAATATATTCACTAAATATATAGCAAGGCAAAGGTATATAAGAAAAAACTAACCAGGACAGTATTCTCAGAGTAATATCAATGCACAGAAGCAAAGATAAATCCACAAATAAATAATAAGTAAATGAATAAATAAATAAGTAAATAAATGAATGAATAAGTAAGTAGGTAGGTGAGTAAGTAGGTAAGTAACTAAGTAAGTGATCGATTGATTGAATGAACTGTGATTGATCGAGTGAGTCAGTCAGTCAGGTAAGTAGGTAGGTAAGTGAGTGAGTGAGTGAGTGAGTCAGTCAGTCAGTCAGTCAGTCAGCGAGTCAGTGAGTGAGTGAGTGAGTGAGTGAGTCAGCCAGTCAGTCAGTCAGCCAGCCAGTCAGTCAGTCAGTGAGTCAGTCATTAAGTCAGTCAGTCAGTCATTAAGTCAGTCAGTCAGTCAGTCAGTCAGTCAGTCAGTCAGTCAGCCAGCCAGTCAGTCAGTCAGTCAGTCAGTCAGTCAGTGAGTCAGTCAGTGAATCAGTCAGTGAGTGAGTGAGTTAGTCAGTCAGTCAGTCAATCAGTAAGAAAGTTAATAAACAAATAAATAAATATTATTTATATATGTATATTATAAGCGAACGACCGAACGAACGAACAAACAAACAAATAAATAGACAGAGAGACAGACAGGCAGACAAATAAATAATACAAGTTTTCTTTGGCAGCGTACATAAATATATAACAAGTTCTGTGTTCATGCGTGTGTGAATTTGTGTGTGTGTGTATGCGCGCACGCACGCGTGCATGCAGACGTACGTGTGTATGGGTGTGTGCCTGCGTACGTTCGCGCGCGCGCGTGTGTGTGTATGTGTGTGTGTGCGTGCGCGCGCGCGCGCGCGCGTGTGTGTGTGTGTGTGAATCTAAATATATATCACTGGATCTTTTCGAAAAAAGCAAAGTCATCAACCACCCCTGCCCCCCCCCCCCTTATTAGTCTGTTATCAAGCCACAACGTTCTGTAATAGGTAGGGTGAAGAACACGCCTCAAAGGACGCGAGGAAACGATACAAAATCCGCACACGGTTTTCTTAGGCTGTTTGTACAATGGACTAATGACATTGAACTGCATACATGACTGAATTTGCAGGGTACTGAAGTGAAAGAATGGGAAGATCCTATGGTGGAGCCAGGGCCTGTTGAAGGTTGAGAAGACCAGCCTACAGACTACCTGCATATCGTTCGGATAGGATAGCCACATGCGTATTTAGAAATCAGTTTCTGGAAAGGGAGATCCAAAAGAGAACTACACGGAATATGCGATTCTTCTCAAGTACTGCATATTGAAACAAACCCTCTCATGGGTTTCCAAAATAGCAGAAGAGTATTTACTTTCTAACGCATTAACACAAACAGTACATTTACAGTCAAACCGATACAGTGCAACCGAAAGTGAACTCTATCGTTCGGTGTAATATCCTCAGCCCGTCTTATTTCTGCAATGTATTGTGGCTTATCCATGTGTACGCCGAATCAACGCACACATGGAATACAATAATGTAATATAAATGTCAAGGAAGTACAATTGAGGTTAGTATCGATGGAAACTATAATTTTCAAAATCACCTTCTAAATAATTTTCCCCTCGAGCATATCTTACGTTTGAAAATGTATCAATATCGGTTATGACAACGATACAAAAATAAATGAAATTAACAAATATATCACTATTAATTTGTCTATTTCTTTCACCTTTTACTTCTATGTATGAGTGAAAATAAAATTGCCTCTTAAAGCAACTAAGGCACGTAACTTCCTATTCGTTTCTGCCTGCTTCCTAAAATCAAGGAATTGAAAACAAGGATACTTAAAAATCATATAATTTTGCAGTAGCCACTCCTAAAACGACTAGTTTAAATTGCGTTGTTTACTCTGGTGTTACACGGTGATCCCCGTTCCTCTTTTATCTGTCCTTTCCTTTTAGCAGTGTGATGAATAAAACTTAACTCCGTTCCGAATTTTATTTGCACACCGCTTACGTAGGAAATCCATTTTAGGTAGATTATACTTTGATGACCTAAACATGCAATACTTAGTAGTATTAGTTAATACTAATACCTACTTAGTTTAGTAGTAATAAACATACTAAAACAAATATTTAAGTGCACATAAATGCAAAACTAAACTCATCGTTATAGTATGAGTGAGACGTTTAGGCTGAGCCATCATGACAGCCTGGATTCTCAATCACTTTCTTTAGTGGCTACCAGCTGCATATTGCCTCATATTATGTTACATGACCTTAATGTAATTATTTTGAAGTGATAAACTTCGCTTCAAAAATAATGAGGCGACTCTTGGACCTAGAACCACGATTCGCAATATGCGACAAACAGGAAGAAGCCATTGCTACAAAGTGTATTAATGGATCTACACATCCCTCTACATTTATAGTGTACTCGCTACTAATAGAGCTCTAGGACTAGAGGTAAGTATTAATTTCCAAACTCCGATTTTGGTTTTGCTTCTAAATATTTCTGTTTATAAGGTTGTAACATAACCTTTTATAATAAAACTTATTATACTAATGACTAAAGCCTGGATTTCTAAGCAAAATAAAGTAGTAAAATAAGCTAGCAAATAAGCACGAAAAACGACGAAAATAAGATCCAAAAACAGCAAAAATGAATGCATGCAAATATGATAATAAATAGTTTCGCAGAGTGCTTACCTTATTGAAGGCTGTTACAGTACACAAGGAAGGTCATCCCGAGATTTTCCTGTGTAAAACTCCTGCGTCTATCAGTGAAAAATGATTTGTACAGTGAAAATGTCCTTTCCACGTTGCATGATGTCACAGGTGCATGAGAAAAGCACCACAGTTCTTCTCCGGTGAATTGCTCTTCTATGCGTTTCTTCGCCAGAAAGCTTTTTAGAAATTTGACACTGTTTTGTAACCGGAATTTTTCTGTAG
Source organism: Tenodera sinensis (assembly GCA_030765045.1). NCBI lineage: Eukaryota > Metazoa > Arthropoda > Insecta > Mantodea > Mantidae > Tenodera > Tenodera sinensis. Next base: position 303,089 of record JAUKNM010000040.1, read on the forward strand.
CACCTGATTGAGTTTATCAAACGCAATTTTTGCAACCCCGTGTGTTTCTGACGACAATGTTACTGAAACTTCGTGAATCAGAGAAAGTGAATGTTCCAAGGGCTTATTTCGAGCTTCCAAGTGCTTTAAAATTTCAGGTATTTTGGAGAAATGATTATGGATGTACTATGTCTTTTCTTGTATGCCGTTTTAAGCAAAATATTACAGTGCTGTGGCAATACTGACGGTATCATCTGCATTTAGGGAATTCAAAACAGTTTTCACTTCACTGAAATGTCCTGCATAGTATAACACAGCCTCTAGCCATGTTCCCCATCGAGTCAAAACTGGCTGAGGAGGCAAAGATAAATTTGGAAGTAGTTCACGGAATTTTTTAATTCTAATCGGTGATTTTACGAACACTTTCTTCACGTTAGAAACAAGAAGATCCACGTCTTTATACTGGCTTCTAACACCTTCAGCGACGCGACGTAAGTCAAGGCACGTTAGATGAACTAATTTAGGGTAAAGGACTTTTAATCCAGCTCCCGCTTTAACAATATATGAGGCAGCATCACTGACAAATAGCAATAAACTGTCATACCGTATCCCTTCTGGCCACAAGGAAGGTGCCAGATTTTCAAATGACTCGTTAACAGTTGAATGATATACCTGTTGGAGTATTTGTATCTATTCAGAAGAAATGATCTACTACCTGCTTTCATTGCACCAACTACAGCACTGTCCGGATGCATCTGTGGTTTCATCAATAGAAATTCATGTGTTTTCATGCTTCATGTATTCCGAATATTACCAATCACTTCTTGAAAGTACTGTGACACATAGATTCATCCGGCACACTTTTACTTGTGTATTTTTCTAAAAATACAGGAAGCTACACATTATTAAATTTATAAAATGGAATATCTGAACCCGCTAATGCTAAACATAAGTCTTTGGAAAATGTATCACTAGAACTCGATTGTTCACCAACATTGCCTTCAGTCAGTTGCTGGTTTAACTTAGGTTTATTCTTAAACCTCTCTTTATGCCGCGTTGTATTACTGAGCTGCACAATGTCATATTTTTCTTCGCAGAAACACTCTTTTCACACACCAAACAAAATAAGACACTACCATGTTCACTGAAAATATTTTTTCCAAACTCGTTCACACATTTGCGTGGGAAAGCTGACTGAGAGGTTTTTGTGGGCGGCATCCCGTAACTGCAATATCTAACTGAACTAAAAACCGTAGCGCAAGAAGATGCAGCTCGGATCTCAGGGAATCAGCTTCCTTGTTTATGACATTATTGCTATATCTGACTGATAAGTTGACACTCTACGCAATCATGCACACCTTGCTGGACTAAATGCTGCAGCTTGGAACTCGGGGAATCACCATGCTTGTTCATGACATCATTGTGTTGTCTCAGGCGATAAGTGACTGATGAATTCACTCTACTAATTGCAGCAAGTAATTGTTTTCCTCGCAGTATGATTTCACAACACCGGTCTATATCCTAGTGTTTCTTTCTTACGAATTGAGCCGAGAAAGTAGCGAATTATAAATCACAGATAACTGTGAAATATGCACTTTTAAATTTAAGTTTTGGGCAAAATATGCTGCTTTAATTAAACATCGTAAAATAAGCAAGCAAAAACGTTTTCCTGCGAAATAAGCATAAATAAGCACAAACAAAAATAGTTAAAAGTTTCTCATCTTGGTGTGTCTTATGAAGTATAGCGCTTCTGCTTACCTTTGAAGCTGTAGAAAAAGTTAAACATTTTGCTTAGAAATCCGGGCTTTACTAATAACATTATGAATATACTATTGCTCATCACTTCTGGAACATTAAAGACAACACTAATACTTAATAGATACAAACACAAAACAAACGTTATCTAAAGGAAAGTGTGAGGCCTTTACAGTTCTAAGACTACTATACTTCACTACTACTACACTACAAAAATGTATATTACTATTGCGACGAGATTCCAACGTGGAGCTTAGTCTTCAACCCTACGCAGTCACATGCCTTCACTATCTCAGTTGTTCATATTGCACAGCCTGCATGTGTGGCCATCTTGCTGCTTGCATTTTCTTGCCATCTAGTAATGACCTTATTTCAGCTGTTGGAGACCCTGATTGTTATTAGAAACATCGCTACATTCAATAGTACAACACAATTTAAAGTCTCAACAGAGTCTAAAGTATAGTTTCATTACTGTTAGGTACTTTGTGAACCAGGGCTATGTCACGACGAACATGCACAAAGCTCTGCACCACGAACTTCGACTCTTGCGGTGGTTCATTATTTCTTTCTGGCAAGAAGTGTACATCAAGTTAATAGGGAAAGTCTACAGCTTTTCCGTTTAATTAAATATTCACATTAGTAATTTCTCATTAGCAGGCACCGAAACTTGGACACCGATGAAACAGATTAAGGGTAACTATACCACGACTTGTCACGGGCAGTAGGGCAGAGGGTGCGGCAAGACAAAACAAACCGATATACATATGACGCAACGCTAACGTACTATCCAATAGACGGTAGATTTCGTTCTCTCTTTCACACAAATAAATACCCCACTTCAGTGAGACCTGCGGGAAGGGTCACCTGATTCTCAGGCGTACTTGCATAGGTGGTAGGAGAATTAAATTAGTCATATGCTTCCCTTACTGTTCAGAGGACGTGGCAGCCATGTCACCTCGCGGTTTTGAAATGCAAAACGCGAGTTTAGTCAGATACGCCAGCTCCGTGTGTTCGCTATAGCGGAACTGCCTAGAAACCTAGAGCGGTGGGCTAAAATTAGTTCGAATCACATTTAACATTATTTTTTTAATTCCCCCTTTCTTGTATATTTCTTAACGGGAACATCATTATTTATATGACCAGTGCGAAATATAAAATTATGCAAACTAACGAAATCTTTCTCTGATAAAGCTCCTCCTTTACACACTTTTATACCATATAGCATTGTAACCTTTTCCACCGTCTCATGAATTCTGCAGTACGATTGCAAATTTAAAACTGAATGCTTTATAAGATATTAATTGCAATTGGTGAAAATGAAGCAGGGAACACGCCTACCTCAATTGGTTAATCATGCCTCCCGAAATCGATAGTTTCCTTTAAATATTCACATTCAAAGGCATCTCTACAAATTTCCTAGACATTACCATGTTAAAATATATAAGTGTTTAACATTGTAAACTACAGTTTTAATGGTCATACGAATGCATTGTTACAAGGTCTGGATGCAATGAATAATGTAACTAATTATATATTAAAGAGAACAGAATACTGTTGTAAATTACTTCAGCGTGAAGCAACTTTGCTACTAGCAAGGCTGCGATGTCGTTTATTTCCATGCACTACACAATATTGCCATGTCCCCATTAACTCACTTTCCAGCACTGTACCTTCATCCGATTCCCCATTCCTGATAAAAAGCTGTAGAGAATTAAACACGTTTGTTAATTTTGTATTTCAGAAAATATACAGGCGAAAGGCGGGATCGAACCCGCGGCAGCTAGAAGTTCTAGAATTCCACAGTCAGCGACTCGACGCTCTCAGCGATTCTTCACTTGGGCATGCGCGCTGTATCATGCGATATTAAGCTTGTTACTAATTTGGCAGCTAGTTTCAGTTCAAGGCGAAAAGTTCGTAGCACCTTTACTGACGGTTTAAAAACGTGTTTTTTCTAGATATTCGTTTACATTTATTCAGAGGAATAACAGAAGAGAATGTTTCTATAACAAGCACTAGCATCACAGAGTTCGATGTGGAGCTTCAGTTTCGTTTTCATTAACGACAGACAAATAAGGATAAAACGATATAATAATAATTGTACGTTCCCGATGATAGAAATATCATTAATTGAAAATAATATCCAACAGATTTAAGCTCATACATGACGGAGGATTGAATAATGAATACGTGGTGATTTACAGGCAGCAGTTATGTTCTAAACTTAAGACGTGATATTATCTAATAGGTATTATAGCTCAATAAAATTAACTTAGTAGTCAAACCCTCCACCTTGCGTAGCAGTAGATGCCTACTTTATAAATTGGAGATTAAAATCGAATCCTGTAAGCAAGAAATGGGTAACTTAATCCTCCTTTCAGGGTTTCAATCATGTCTCAATTTGTTTATTTCATTGAAACACACATGAGTCATTCATCTATGAGTTATTTGGTATAAGTAATTATCAACACAAAAAATCATTACTATTATTTTATCTAATGAGGGAGTTAAGGCAAAAAAAAAAAAAAAAAAAAAAAAAAAAAATCAAGTGTATATGTTAGTTTCGAACATACACCCTAAGACAAAAACATGAGCAGACCCTGGAAGTGTATATTTCTCTAAGTCCATGTCGTTGCCGCGGCCGGTTTACAACAATGGTGTCACGGAATGCGTGTCTTTAGCGTCGTTCTGTTGTCATTTCTCATATTGAGTCTCAACTATTCAATGTGAGCGGATGGCCGAGTGGTTGCACTTAGACAAATATACGCTTCCACAGTCTGCTTTTTTTTTTTTTTTTTTTTCTCACACTTGCCTTCAGAGAGTGTCTCTTAACATAAAGTAAATGTAATGAAAATAATCCTTCACAGCGTGATGATTTAAAAACCTTAACTAAAGATACGAAACAAACATTTTCTGTGTGCCAATGAAATCAAAGCGATTATTGGTGTTCCTTGTTTACAGGACGTTAAAAAACAAAACTTTGTGCTGCAATAATCACTTTATTTGCACAGACCAAGAACAAACGAGACACTTACATTAAACACACCTTCAAGTGCTAGAAATATTGAATAAAATAAATGTTTCCAAAGTGATGCTTTTTAAAAGCGTTCTTGAAGACAGGTAACGTCTTAAAGACGTTCCTGTTCTTGAAGATAGGCGTATATCCTGAGTAGGCATTAAATATAAATTAATTATTGATATTAGCGATTTCAATCTTACTTGTCTGTTATTAATAGAAACAAAACCAAACGAACTTAAACTCCACAGTGAACACTGCGATACTTCTCTTTTTTATTCCTCTAAATAAATGTAAGCGAACACCTAGAGAAAAAAAAGCAAATTTTTAAACCATTTCTAAAGGTGTTAATGAAGTTTCCGCCTTACAGTGAAATTAGCTGGCAAGTTAGTGACACGTTTAATACCATATCATAAAGCGCGAAGGCCCAAGTGTGTTGACTGTGGAATTCAGAACTGCTAGCTGTCGGGGGTTCGATCCTCGTCTTTCGTATGTTTATTTTCTGAAATACAAAATTAACAAACGTGTTTAGTTTGTTAATAGTAGTCTACAGCTGTTCATTAGGAATGGAGAATCAGATGAAGGCACACTGCTACAAATTGAGTCAATGGGGACACGGCAACGACATGACAACCTTCCTGGGTGCAAAGCTTGCTTCACCCTCAGGTAATCTACAGCTGGATTCTGTTCCGTTTAAGATACCTATCATTAATTACAGTATTCACTGGCATCCAAATCTTGTAACGATGCATTTTATGTTCATTAAAACCGTATTTTACACTATTACACCCTTATATACAGGATGGAAGGGAAGTCATTACATTCCTTCTAGTATGTGCTTCATAGAAGCATTACACACAAAAAGTCGTATGGCATTTTGATCTTTGACCAGCCGATTTCAAAAAAATAAATGGTTTTTGTTCCAAATTGGATGTGTAATTCCACAAGAATGTACGAAGATAACAGTTTGTTACTTGTAAGATGCGTAGAGTAACTTATTTCTGACATAGCGTCGGTAGTAATTATGGGACATCACACAGGGTTTCAAAATAATTAATCACTTCAAAGAGGTGAAGGAATACTCCAAACGACTTTTTCAGAGGCGAGGTATGTCGACAACGTTGCGTTGAGGTTGGTCAGGTACTTGACCTGGTTTCCGTATGTAAACAGGTCCACCACTTTCACTTTTGCCTATGCTTTGGCAGGCAACGGTTGTGATTGGCCTACTTTGGCACAGTAAACATAGGAGACGCGTGGTAGCAGTAGTGTTTGTTTATGTACGGAACCAGTGAATGTGACAGGCACACAATCGCTAGTGTCGGCAGCTTGTTTTCGACAAAACGATCTCCGTAGGAAATGGTCAGAGACAAAAACGTAGGACACGAAATGTGCTCCAAATACCGAGATTTACCACTGGTTTAAATTAATGTAATGACTTCCCTTCTACTCGGTATGAATCCTCTGTTTTTTTTTTCTTCGTTCTGGGGAGGCGTGAAAAGCAGCATCTACAAAACAGCAACTACTCGAATCTTTGAGGAAATGCATTTATCTGCATCAACTTAACAGTTGCGCTATAGCGAATACACGAAGTCTGTCTATGTGACTGAACTCACGTCTGTAAGACTAGCACCAGACACTGGAATTATTTTTAGTTATAGTCCACAACTTAATAGAAACACCATAAGAACATATTTTCTGCAGGTGCACTGAAGTTGAGTATGCAATGCGAATTATGTAACCCTTAGCGCAGGTCTCACTGAAGTTGGGTATTCACTTTTGCGCAAAGGGCAAAGGGGTACAGACCCAGAGTGGGACACTTCGCTCACTTCGACCTACGCAGATCTATTGTGGCTACCATCCCCCAGGAGGTAAGGATGAAATCAGGGAACCGAAGGTACCACACAGGGTCGCAGCTAGACAGGCCACAGAGACGCGCCCGCCCCTCCCGAAGGAGGACAAGGGCCGGCCAAACGCCACCTAGCGCCGAGAACAGCAGTTACCATGCGCAATCAACCACGCCATCTGCCCGGCACTGCTAACACTACACGCCCGAAAACACACTTGAAAGATGATAAGGAAATAGAATGAAGGAAAATGATAGAAAGGAAACCGTGGTATGAAATAATGAACACCAGTATTCGCCTAAGTAACATGGGGAAACCACGGAGAAACCCATGTGAGAGTGCGCGGCTACAGGGAGCGAACCCGCGACCTTAAGAATGCGGGCCACAGATGTTACCACCTGAGCCATCCCGCTCGGTTTACTTTTGTGAAAGATAGTACCTCACTATTGCACTCAGACACCTGTGTAATGTCTGTCGTATCATCTACGTGGACAGAAAAATCAACAGTTCCCAATTCAGTTTTTAGGAATGCTACTATGTAGTCCGAAATGCAATCCAATAGTTCAGTTCGTATACCTTTTGATTCGCCACTGAACACACTTTTTATCTTGGAATATTGGTCCTTGATTCCTAGACACCAGCAACATCAGCAGTTCCTTAAAACTTCCACGATTAATAATGAACCTGTGGTTTCGTCGTGACCGTGGAATGCTAGTTCTTGCTTGCTTAAATAGAGTACTGCATTAATCACTAACTGCAGGAAAGGCCTTTTCAGACATACATTTTTATTGAATTGTACGTTATACAGTCTAGCATTCTCCTTTAGTGCATCGAAATTGTATTTCGGTTTCTTTCAAAAATTTTCAAATTAACTTGGCATTTTAAACGCTCTGTCGAATCCGAGTGTTTGTGTAATGCATGTGTTATTTTCAACAAAGCAGCAAAGCTTTCTCTATTCGAGACATTGCTTTCATTGTTAAAAAGCAAGCAAGGCCAACAAAGCAATTTCTGTAGAGTGGGGAATTCCACAAACCACGATTGTTTGAAACTAACCATTTTCCTGAATATTTCACTTCTTTCTTACCACATACGAGTTGTAGAGATTCAGTAGGGCGCCCACAATTTAAAACTTGCTTCTTATCTTCGTCTTTCCACCGTGAAAATGGTATTTCTAATAAAATACACACTACATCATAAGCAGGATTCATATTTAAAACATTAGTGCACTAATAGACTACTCCACGTGTTTCACAACCAGGAAGTACTGGCGAGAAAGAGCATGTCTACTTCACTTCATGTCCCCTCCACTAACAAACTTAAGCGGGTGCGGTCGCGATTGCTATAGCAACCATGCAGTAAGCTCAGACCGTCGGAGGTTGAGCAAGAAGAAAGCCGCGTTCATTTCACTTCTCACGAATCCGCGCTTGCTTCTACAGCAGAGCACCGCGCAGTACGACAATAGGGAAATGGGCAGTAAACACCAGCATGCCTGTGAAGTCGGTCTGGGTGGCTCAGTTGGTTAGACGCTGGCCTACTGTTCCCAAGATCGCGGGTTCAAATCCGGCCCAGGCCGATGGTTTTTAAGTGTGCTTAAAAACGACAGCTCCATGTCAGTAGATTTACTGGCATGTAAAAGAACTCCTGCGGGACAAAATTCCGGCACACCGGCGACGCTGATGTGATCCTGGCAATTGACAGCGTCGTTAAACAACAAAATAAAAAACGCATGTGAAGATAAATATATTTGAAAAATATTGCAAATATTGCAAATATTGGTGAAGTGCCACTTCACCTACTACCCCTGACTAGTCACCCCTGTTTTATGGTTGTAGATTTAGTATTACAGCACACTACACTATATTTCATAAAAGTCTCAAAAGTAAATCTGCTGCACTTTTCACAAAAACAATGTTTGTATTGTGAGAAGATGCACTGGAGGTCACATGTGATAGAGGTAACGCGCGAATATTTTTACAAGCTTTCATTTAACTTGCAATGTTGGTATGTTTCTTCGGGCCAAATCTTGCTATTGAATTTTAAAGCAGATATCCTCAATCGATTGAGCTGAAGTTTTGCATACAAGTTTAGTTTGGATGACAATGCATGGTTAGCTATGTGACGTCATTCTAAATCCAATATGGCGGACCATCCAAACTGGCGGTCTAGTTATTTTTGATGCACTCTCATGATATGGGTATCAAACGAAAGGGTTTGCTGAGAAGAATATTAACTAAATAAATAAATTGATACTAAAAATTTAAAAAACAAGCTTTCATTTAAGTGGTCTAAAAAGAAGAAAATAAATTAATAGTAAAAAGAAATTTAAAAACAAACTTTTATTTCAATGCTCTAAAAAGAAGAAATTAAACTTTAAATTAAATAAAGTCCATAAATTTATTACATTACATAATTTATATGATATAAAAACTTGTGGAGATTTGCCTGTGTAGATAAACAATAATACAATATGTAACTTGATCTTGATATAAGTAATTCTAAGAAAAAAATAGCATGTTTGTTATAAAATAGGCAAATCTCGCGACAAGCTTTTACATCATATAAATCATGTAATGTATGAGTAATATATTGATGGATCTGATTTAATTTAGAGTTTATTTTTTTCTTTTTAGAGCATTAAATAAGAGCTAGTTGTCAAACGTTTTTTACTGCACATTTAATAGCAATTCATACTCTTGGTTATTCTCGCGTGGACTGTTCCCATCAACACGTCCTTGATTGCTCACAATTTGGCATATCCAAGAGTTTTATGTAGAACTGCAACGATGCTAACCCACTCTCAACTGTAAACAATACTATGGTACTTTGGAACACAGTTAACCTGACATCATCCGTCTCTCTCAAGTTCGCTGCCTGTTCATTAGTTTGCGACTTCCTAAATGTATCCAAGATATAAAGTTTTAACGAAGTGACGTACTAAAATGTTGCATGTAATAAAATACGACTATTATTATTATTATTATTATTATTATTATTATTATTATTATTATTATTATTATTATTATTATTATTATTATTATTATTATTATTATTATTATTATTATTATTATTATTATTATTATTATTATTATTATTATTATTATTATTATTATTATTATTATTATTATTATTATTATTATTATTATTATTATTACTATTATCATCATCATCATCATCATCATCATCATCATCATTATTATTATTATTATTATTATTATTATTATTATTATTATTATTATTATTATTATTATTATTATTATTATTATTATTATTATTATTATTATTATTATTATTATTATTATTATTATTATTATTATTATTATTATTATTATTATTATTATTATTATTATTATTATTATTATTATTATTATTATTATTATGTGAAAACCCATCATATGCAATGGGTCTGAGTAATGTCTCCAATACACTTAGATAATATCTATACTACGTACACAAAACTGCTATGCAATAGTGTTGATGGTCCTGCCAGCCATTCTGTTTAATTCACACTCCGTATCGATATTTTGATCCGAATGAACACACCATTGGGCTACATTGTTCACGCGCTCATCGCTGTTTCTGGGACATGCCTTCAAGCCTTTACTGATGAGAATGGTCTCTTGGCACTAGTCACAGGAACAGGCAGGGTGGCTGAAACTCTGAAGGCACTGCGAATTGCGTGGTATTGTTTCGCAGGATATACCTACACAAACAGAAATAAGGATATCATTTGATGTTAACATTTGTTCTATGGATTTCTATTTCTAACGCCAACAGGTACCATACTGGGGTTCAGTATGACTGGTATTAAATCCAAATGCAAAAAACGTCCATTTAACACGCCAGCGACATTTTCTTGATCCATTTTTAATTCTTAATTTTGTCAATAGCGACATGTGACAAACAGCTTCAGTTTTCTTTCCTTTTTTCTTCCTCATCTCATCACCATCACCATCGCCATCACCATCATCATCATCATCATCATCATCATCATCATCATCATCATTATTATTATTATTATTATTATTATTATTATTATTATTATTATTATTATTATTTTCTTTTAATTTCACCAATCGATCACCTTTGAACAAGCAGTTATCTCCCCAAGAATCCGCTTTCTCCTGATTATAACAAGAATGGCCAAATACGTGTAATATTTGTAATCAATAAACAGACGTGAAATAAGCTCATAAAACATAGGAAAGCTCCTTTCGGTATGCAAAACTATAATATGCTGAGAGAAGAAGGAGCTTGTAACTGACGTAAATGAAATTAAATACTTCAATATCGTCGTAAATGAAACTACAGAGGTTTTGGAATACGGGCAACTCCCTGTTTCAGTAATATGTCTAATATCCATTGTTTGCTGAGATACGGTTGCTTGCGTTCTGTGCCTATGTATGATGTAACCGGGAAATATATGCCAACTACAGAATGGCACTATGATTGTCGCTGATTGAAAAACCAAGGTATATTTGTTTCGATAGAGGGATATAAAATGTGCTGATATCCCCTATTTGAGTGGACCCGGGAAAAGTGTAGCCATAAGAGAGAGAGAGAGAGAGAGAGAGAGAGAGAGAGAGAGAGAGAGAGAGAGCTTTTCTTGAGCATAATTTGATGTAGGTACGGTATCTGTATTGTGAGAGATATATTACAACTCCTTGGGGTTGTCTTGTATTTCAGGGACTGCCAAACAAGTGATTAAACTATATTGACAGTGTTTCATTATCAAATACAGTGCAATCAGTGTGAAGAGTGAAACCGATTGTAGGTAGTAGTGAAATTGTTGGCTTTCCCCACTACAATTACCCTAGTTATTATTCTTTTTCTTCCATTCTTTCTTGCACCAGTACACGAACGAATATTTCTCCCCTTGGTTCTAATTGTCCCTCATATGTTGTCACTAAGGGGCGGATCAGTGTGACCGGTTTTAGTGAGGTTGCCTTATCCTGTGTTCATGTTGAAGGAGAGAGGGTGAGTCCAGATGTAAACAACGTGCGCGTGCCTGCAGTGCTCGAACAGGTTATATCAAAGGAATGCTTATATGCACTATGTTGCACATGTTAATGTTTTTATTTACCTACTACCTGTTACGTATATGTAAAGTGAATACTACATAGTCTGTTCATTGAGGTGGACAATGACGTGCATGCAGGGGTGAACGTTCTCCGCCGCTCACTTAAACAAAAGCTATATCGTGAGATATCGCAAAAGGTAATAGGTGCGTACACTGTATATCACCGTATTACATATTTCTTACACCTTTTGGTCGGGAGGGCTCAGTTACTTTCTTCAGCAAGATATCTCGCACAACACACATTATTGAAAAACCAGTTCTTTTTTCTAACACATTCTGGAGTTTATTGTTCAAATTTGTCTAATCTGATTGAATAAACAATAACAGTCGTGCTTTAGGAAATTTAAACTACTCAAAAGGTCCACTGAAATTAGAGATTTTGCAATTTGAATAGCATATGACACTTTGGAATCTAAAGCATAGTTCACTTTCACGGCATACTTCGGTATTCTTGTTTACTCACAGTGTTACCAAGGAGAAACGCATCAAGGCAGTATGCTCCCTGCGTCAGTAACTTGAAATCACGGACCAGGTCACTCTAATCCTCTAATTATGATACTGTTGCTTTTCTTCTTCTTGCAAAACTCGGGAATGAACTCATGAAGATCACTTTCGTGCTTTAGTACGGACTGTACGGACAGTTTGTAAAGTTCAGTTGAAATGTTGAACATGAACAAAGATCTTATAGCTTGAGAGAAGATTTCCAAAATGATGATCCCAATGATCCTTCCCTCCTGATACCCGGCCACTTCCTCATAGGAGCTTCTCTAAAGTCGCTTCCTGATCCCAATGTGACTGAGCTTAATCTCAGCAGGTTGTCCAGATGGCAACGCCTTCAGCAGGTGCAGCAACATTAGTGGGCCCAAGGACTACCTACACACTCTCAGAAAGTAATGAAGTGCACCTCTTCCAAACCTGCAGAAGGGTTCCCTGGTCCTGCTGAAGGGGAAGACTTGCCTCATTTACATTGGAAATAAGGAATCGTCGAGGAAGTGTATCCAGGAAAGGACAGTCTGGGGTGGGTTGCCTCAGTAAGACGTGGCCCAAAAATACTGAGACGTGCTACAAGCAAATATGTGCCACCGCCTACACTACAAGAATAAACCTATTCATTTGGTGTCATTTGGAGCTTTATGTCGCTATGTTTATCTTGAACAAGTTCAACGGGGGAGTATGTGCAATACTAGCAATAGAAGTTCGGCTGTAGACAGAGTGTGTATGTGCCGAAAGGCGAGAACGGCTGACCTTGTTAGGGTTTCAACATATGTTGCCAACAAACTCAACAGTCCTATTGTCGCTAGTCCAGCGTGGGACCGACTGTCGTTCAGTATGGACAATATTCATCTTACGAGCAGCTTCGTTCTGCATTATTACTTCTCCGCATTAATTAGGTTGAGGTTTTATTATAATTGCTATTGGTATAAGTTATCAGTGTATAGCAAGTGTAAATAAATAGTAGTTTATTTATTCATTTATTTATTTGTTTGCTTGTTTTTGTTCGTTCATTCATTCGTTCATTCGTTCGTTCATTCATTCATTCATTCATTCATTCATTCATTCATTCATTCGTTCGTTCGTTCGTTCATTCATTCATTCATTCATTCATTCCGTCAGTAAGTCAGTCAGTCAACCAGTCATTTGTTTATTCATTTATTTATTTAATGTATCTACTTATTTATTACTGATTTATTTTACTCATATGGTAAGGTGCAGTAAGTTGCTTGTCAGCATATATCGTATTTCTAGGTTATGTGTGCAAAAAACGTCTGAGACGCACATGTCTATGATTTTACTCCGTATTTCGCAGGCTTATATGGGATATAGTGCTTGAGGCGGCAACGTCTATGAAACCTCTGAAGTTCTTCATTAGCGACGACATGCTGTCCAAGAAGACAAAAGATTTTTCTGCAGCCTTGTATCGGTGCAATATTGTCAACCGCTTTCTTTCTTACTTCGTTGTGTAATCATCAGAACGGAGGCACCTTACCAGACAGTTGAATATTTCGGGACTCATAACTAGCCGAAGTATTTCTACTGCATATCCACTACATCCCACCAGCGTCATTATGTTAGCATGTAACATCCCGGCAATATATGTAATTATAATAACCCTATGACGGCTTTCATTTCAACCAAGTAGGTTGAATTTGAATCACGTTCTCACTCAGAGCGAAAATATTATTCATATTGGCCTTCATAATATTCAGGTGAGGTCTTCATCGTGAATGCACAATATCCGTTGGTGTTACTTAGCTTCACAGCTTAAAGTACGGGAGTTATACACTGAATACATCGGCTACAAATTCGTTCACAAGGGACATGAACATAATTGGAATTGCTCTAAGTGCTGTATATGTGGTAGGTTTCTCCAAACCCCCTCCCCCCCCCCCCCCCACAAAAGAAACTGTCATACAACTAAGACGGGGACGTGTACATATGAAAATCAGGAAGCCAATACCGACAACTCACCCTTGCATGAAGACGCAGATTCAAGATAACCAAACTTCATTTCGTCATTGGAAAGTTTAGTCTGTTACCTTCTTGAGTGACCCTAATATATTAGCGAATCGTTAACGTTTCTTCTTGCATTACAAATTTGAGCTAAAATAAGGCTGTTGTCAGAGACTGAAGTAATCATCATGGGACTGAAATAGTCTAGAGCTATAGCCTGACATTTAGAAAAGAAAATTCGCTTCCCAAGAAATTCTAAGCATACATTTAGTTCACTTTCTTCCAGGAACATCTGTAACAAGGCATAGAGTGCGTTTGGAGCCATTTAGGAATGGAGCTTTCATAGCTGTGGTGTATTTTTCGTCTGTAGAGTAATGATGTGATATAACGTAATGTGGATAGTTTTAAGTTGCGCTTGCTAGTGTTTGAAACACACAAGCCATGCCCATGTGTGGGCGATGTTTGAGAGTAGAATTGGAACTGCCCGGCTGTGGCATTGTTTTTCACTACCGATTCTGCCTCTCTATCTGAATTATATTTATCACCGTGCATATAAACACAACATACTACACTTGTTTTATTTCCTCCTCGTCTCCCTATTCTATCCTAATATCTTGTACTCATATTCCCACATTTTGGGGCTATAATTTAAAGCATGTAAAGGATACATTTATGAAATGGGGTTAGCTTGCGATAATTATACTTCTCAACATTTACATAAACCCGCTTATTGTGTTTTTTCCCTTTTAGTCTCTCGTTAGCTAGATCTTAATATTGTCTACCAACTCCCGCATATTGTGTTGACTGTAATTTGAGGACATAAATGATATATAGGCATGAAATAAATCGGGGCTGTATAATTTAACGCCTTTATTTTGCAATATATTTCAATGTTTTCCTAATTCACGCATTTATTATAACACATTTCCACAATTTTCTCTTTCACATTCCTGCTTCACACATAATATGCACTTCTCCCTCATGTTCTTCTTTTATCTTAATACCTTTTACCAGCATTTGCTATAATTTAACACATGTAGGTATGTAAAGGAGATATAGGTAGGTATTATGAAATGAGGTTAGTTTGTGATTAATGATGTCTAAATGTTCATGTGAACCCAGCCTACTATGTTCTTTTCTTTTAATTTCACCTCAGTTCACATATTATACTGGCTGTAGTTTAAGGGTTGGAAAGGATATATGATCGAAAATAAATGACAACTACATACTTTAATAGATTTATTGTACCACACATTCCAATAGTTTTACAAATTACAATGTATTCTTTGATATGCATTTCTATAATTTTCTTTTTCCCCATTCCTTCTTCATGCATAAAATTAACACATTGATGAATGAACTTCGTTAACTTGTGAAAAAAAATGTTTCAATATGTCTAGTACATGTCAAGTCCATTGTAGGCTATTTATTTCACTCGTACATATATCACAGGGATTCATTAACTCTTAATACATTCCTATGATTTCATCATGTATAGGTACAATTTCAGTATATGATCAGGCTATTTTGTTCACTTAGTTCACATATGCTTATAGATACATCATGATCATTCAGTCGGGTATTAACACATTTCTTATGCTTATTTACGAATACAATAACACTGTATGCATACACTGCTTGTTAGCTATAGTCAACTTATGGAAGTTTACTCACGCTCAAAGGAGCTTAAACATCTAGAGACACTTTATACGATGATGCTCCAGACAATTTGCACTCTTGTGCATAACGCACTTATCATTCTTATTTACTGGGAGGAAATTGAATATATGATCAGGCAAAAACCAAACAACCTTAGACCGTGAGTTACCTAAGTTCACACAGCGACATTCAAAATCATCATGCATAAAACGTACCATTTGAACATTATCCTAGAGGCTTGTCACTTTCTTGACATATATTTACCCTACTACCCTTTATTTGCTCTTTTCTTCCTTTCTTCACTGCCCGTAATCTTCCCAACTTTTTCCCCTTTCTATTTCACTTCTTCGACACCCCCTGCAATCTTGGAGACATCCTGCACTACGGTGTATTGTGGGGATATGAGGTTTGCCTAGAATCAGAAAAGTTAAAAAGTATTACACCGTGCAAAGTGGTTCATTACTGTTGCTATGGCTTGCTGTGCTATGACTAGCAAAGCCTTCACCATTACTTGCAGCCTATTATAAGAATTAATTTTAAGGCATATGCTTAATTTTCTCTTGGAGAGAAAAACACTGAGAAAGTGAAAGTGTTTCTATATGCCTTCACCCAACTAAGCAATGCAAGGCAGAGGGGAGAGTATAGTCCTATCATTATTAACATGTAATGCACATATCAAAGGATGATTCTTTTCATTTTAACATTGTGATCCATGCTATCCTGTGAAGATATTGCGACTTGGTACGGTTTTCAAACTGTCATTTACTAATTTTCATTGCTACTGAATCTCATTCCCTCTTCCTTGAAACTTTACTGAGCTCACACTGTCACTTCACTAACTGAACTAACTCCACTGTTCACTGTTATTTTACTTTGTTTCTACATTCGCTTCACTTTCTTCGCGTCGACGTAGCGGCGTAACGACATACGCCCGTCGTAACCTCTTCTTCCAGACGGTTCACTCGCCGGAGAGTAGAACACAAGACGTCTCCAATTCCTTGTAGTAACACCGCAGTCGTCACCAACTCGCTCGGAGAATAGCGCTTCTCGTCGTACCAGAAACGCAGGCGCTAACGCATTTACTCGCTCGCTCCGTGAGACCAACTTCGCCAATTCACTGATTTGCTTCACTAG
>JAUKNM010000040.1:325000-350000 GCA_030765045.1 Tenodera sinensis
GGCATGTCACATGAAAAATCTGCGATCAGTAGGGCCCAGATTTTGTCCTAAAGAAAAATAATATTAAAAATCTGATGTGTTGCACTCACATGACTCTCTCTACTCTTGTGGTACCAACCAGTCTTACAAACTGTTATTCCTATATCTTCTTCGTATTAGTTAATATAAACATTTGTACAAATTATCTTATTTCCTTGTTTGTGCAAGGGGAATATTAGAATACAGTAGGCTTTGAGCGATAATCAAATCTTTTAAAACTTTGAGATCCCGTTCTCTTTGGTATACAAACATATAACATATAACATATAACAAAATGAACAGCGATGTTCCATTTCACGAGTTTCAAGTTTTCCGAAACTCACACACATAACAAGGAATATCTACGAAATGGTTCACCCTACAAGAAAATTTATTGGGACATAAATTGTGTATTTTAGCAAGATCTACATTTTTGTACAGTAAGATCTGGTCTGTCTCTAACGGTTTACCAGTTATGCAAAAGTCGTCCAGAGTAAATACGGCTACAGGGGCTATAGCCAGAAAATTCAAGATATACATTTCATTTGTCATAAAAATGTCTAAAACATATGACATTTTAATCAAAATCGTTAGAGCTATTTTCAAGAAAATCAACATTTTCGAAAAATTTTCCATGTAAAAGGTAGTTTAGGGTGGGGTTATTTTCTTCAAAATCTTTGTGTCGCATCCTTGAAAGACATTACACTTAAATACCAACTTTGGTTTTTAACCGACTTTTCGTTTTTTAGTTATGCTGTCCACAGACACACACACACACACACACACACACACACACACACACACACACACACACACACACACACGGACCTTTCTCTAAAAATGCCTTTTTTTGGATTCAGGGGGTCTCAAAACATATACCTACTTCAGGTGAAATCTCGACATCGAATTTTTGGGTGGAATACAATACTTCCTTCTACTTACGAGTAGAGAAAGTAAAAATGGCCTTAAAATTGTGACTTCATGACCTCGAAATGTATTAAAATGACTTAAAAGAACAAAGAATGATTTAAAAATTATCTTTCTTTGTCGATCTTCACATTTCACTTGCGCTTTATCACTGAACATGAGTGTGGGGAGACTTTTTTCCAGGGGGGGGGCACATTTTGGAAATTTGCAATCATATAATATTAAATCATTATTTTACTGTCAACATTTATAATATTTGTTGCAGATAACCGTATTAATTTGTGCTAAATAAAAACTGTTCTTTACATCAAAATTAAAATAATAGTTCAATAGTCAGTAACTGGCTGCACATTAAGTTCACCAACTTCCAAGGGGGGGGCCCGGTCCCCCCCCCCCCCTTTCCCCCGTTTCGCGACGCCCATGTCACTGAATACTGAACTACGTTACAGACAGCTTTTATAGCATGGCCGTCGCAAAGGGGGCGGCAAGGGGGAGGGCACGACCCCTCCTTGGAAATTAACGCATTTAATGTGCAGTCAAATATTATTAGACTATTGCTTTAATTTTGATGTAAAGAACAATTTTTATTTAGCACAAATTAATATGCTTATCCGCAACGAATGCTGTTACTCATATCTTTTGCAGTTTTTGGCAACAGAATAGTGGTTCAATATTGTTTGATTGCATACTTCCATCACTTCGAACTTCCCTCCCCTGAAAAAAACGTCTCTCGACGCCCATGTTTTTTAGATTTTTAAATTTGAAGGACTGCTTTTTGTCAACTAATAGGGACTCATACCTTGAGGAGCTTCTCTCAACATCGACAGAAGATACCTACAAATGCATTAAAGCAACAAATATCACGGGTTTGCAGCTCTTCTTCATCAAAGCAATAGTTCTTGCCGGACACTCCATCTGCAATTTTGCCCATTGTATTATATCCATTGTTCTTTTTCAACACATTTTCCATTTTTGCAAAGACAAGTTTGCCCACTTCACCCTCCATATGACTTCGATTGCTTGCAACTGGGTTACCATTGCTATTTGATTTGACATAAGATAACCACGTTGTTCCAGGGAAGTAGTAATGCCCAGCAGAAATCCAAAATTAGATTTTATGCAGGCCAATATCCCTTGAATTTCAGAGTTAGAGGCTCCTGGTATATTTTAATGGATATCTGCAACGTCACTAAGAAAGGACTATAACTTTTTTCACATTTTCAAGTAATAATTACAGGCATCTAACTATGTTCCTCATCTAGTGGGTACTGCAGCCGGGGGAAGACATCCCATGGTCTTCATTTTGGAGTATTTTCACAAGAGAAGGTATTTCAAAAATACGCTTTTTGACATTTCCGATTAATTTACCCACATCTGGAAACTTAAGCCATTCTTCTTCCGCAGCTCTCTGGCAAGTATGTGTCAAGCAAGTTACATGTATCATCTTTAGTACACTGAGGAGAACGAAACATTTTTTCCTAAATGAAGGATATGACGTTTAAAATGAAGCGGTAAGATTCTTTTTTACTGCGCGATACCGTTATCGCTGTGCAAGCGAAATAATAAACGCATCATACGTCATCAACTCCATCCACGCGCTGCAGGCACGTGGAATTTTATAATTGGGTTACTGCTGTTTGTGCTCTAATACGTTTTTATAAATTGTTCTTGTTGATATTTAAGTTCAAGAGTAGTGTACTTGATGGTGGCGTTTTGATGATGTTACTGAGTCAGTTTAGTAGGTAATATAAACACAATGTAATAGTGTGAACAACAAAATACCCGAGAAAACAAGTGATAGTGGGAACGCTACACAAGTGAAGCTATTACTCTGCACTTTAATTTGGTGTAATCATCTAAAATCAAACATCGTCTGTGAAAACGACTGCTGAGTTTGATGCTACAAAGTATATGAAACAACTGTGAGTAAAGGTAAAAGTGGGGCTTACCTCTACTTCACTTTATTTTATTTTCAAAATCAACTCTGTTGATTTTTAGCGTTAGCTTAACCTAAATAACAGAAACAGAAACTAATCTCTTGCATGTCCACATCTAACATAGGTAGGCAAGACGATACCAAGCTAAAGAAAGAAAATGCAGCTAAGATCGACTGCCCTAACTTGAATGTAACCAATACTGACTGTAACAACGTTACTTATACTAATAGTTCTAAGGTAAAAATGACATCATTGAACACTGATACTCATAATAACCATACACACAGAAATCCAAATGAAGTAAAGAAATCTTCCAGTACTGAAATTGCGCCAGCTACAAAACCAAGCTACTCCGACATAACTATGTCAAACCCTTCAAAAGAGCAGGCAATAGTTATAGAATCTCATGAGGGCATTACCATCAAAGACTACATGCTTGCGCTAGGGAAATTTATTAACCCAAGCAATATACGCTGTTTCCCGTATATCACACGGAAGAATATGTATATTCCTATCCAGTGAAGAACATGCAGAAGAAATTACCACAAAGCACTCCAAAATTATCATCAATAATGTTTTATTAGAAATTAGACCCCTACTAACAAAGAATAAAAGAGTAATACTGTCCAATGTATGTTCGGTTATCCCTAATTACACTATAGAAGAATTAAGCAAACTAGGCATAAGGATAATGTCAAAAATATCGCAAATCAGAGCTGGCTTATCAAACCCAGGATTTTCTCACATATTAACCTTTCGAAGACAGAAGTTCGTCCACAATGAAGACTTTGACAAGCTCCCTGAAATTCTTCAAATTCAACATGATGGGACGAATTACTTTATTTGCCTTTCGTCTGACATTCCTTCCTGCTTTCTTTGTAAAAGTGAAGGACATTTAGCAAAGTTCTGCCCTAAAACCAACCAAACACCTGAAAGTACCCCTTCTGATCTCTCCCATAGCACATCTGATGGAAACCTATATTCTTCTGAATTTCCCGTCCTTAACAAGAAATTATCAACGCCAAAATCTATAGATGAAGAGAAACTATCCATACCTTCATCTCCAGTAAGGGAAAGCACCTCCCGATGCACTCAAGATACAAATTCTGTGAACAGACCGGGTGAAATTCAAGTTGCTTCAAAGCTCTTTGAAACAAATGCAGATTCTAGTCTCTTTGCACAGATAGAGCTCCAAAACTCCTGTTCACAACCCAACCTCACACATCTAAAAGACTAATTTCACTAACCAGCAATGAAACTACCAGGATTGATAACAAAGGAACCTTCCAAGTCAATCTAGTGCAAATAAACAGATTTCTAAATTTAAACCTAACCGATCTAAGAAGCCTAAAAAGGAAACACAAACGTCATTAGACGTAGTACTGCAACCAGTAAAACAGGTAATGGAAACCGAACCAAGCTCCTTTCCAATCAATTATTTATAGCTTCTAAGGTTCTTTGAGAACACAATAGGGGTTTGCCGATGTATCCTCAGTTGCAGCTTACTACACAAACGACCTAGAAGGCTTAGCTCGTGCGATTCAAAAACTACACGCTCACTTTCCTAACAGTGGCATACAAAACAGAAGCACGCGCATTGTTAAAACATTACTTAAGGCTGCAAACAGAACAATGGAATATCCAAGGGACGAATCTTCATATCTTACACAATAATGATCATAAAGCTTCTTGGAATTTGTATTCTTCTTTATGGCCTCATCTATAATTCAGTGGAATATTAACGGTTTTCAACCACAAATCGAATACTTACAACTTCTAATAAACCGTCACCTGCCTGATGTCATTTGCCTCCAAGAAACAAACTTTAACAACAGTTTTGTTTCCAATTTAAAACAATTTAAGGTGTACCACAAAAACCGTACAACCGCCCTTCATGCAAGCGGAGGTGTGGCAACGTACGTAAAACGTAACTTGAATACCAGAGAAATCCCACTGCTTGGAAGCAGTAGCCATTGTATAAAAATCTGTCTTCGTCAATCTGCATCTGAAATGTTCACATTCCAAACAGCTATGCACTCCACATAGATGTTTTAATTGATTTAATCATCAACTACCAAAACCTTTCATATTATTGGGAGAATTCAATAGCCACAACTTATGCGGAAGTCGTTATACCGACAGAAGAGGAAAGATATAGAACAATTACTACACGATTTTGACTTAATTATGCTCAATTCCAAAGAACCAACCTGTTATGACTTAGCTCATGAAACATCAAACAGTATCGTTTTAACAATTTGCTCACCTGAAATTTATGAATTACTTATTGGTCTGTCCACTCATGTTTATTGGGCAGTAACAATTCGCGAATAACAATTTCCTTGAATAGTTCCAAAAGCACACATACCTTCAATACTAAATGGAAATTTCAAAAAGCTAATGGGCCGCTGTATCAAAACCTTATTAGAGAAGGCATCCGGGAAAATCCTCCACTCGCTAATTGTTCTTCCGGTGAAATCGATACTGTTATTGCTGAAATTACAACATTAATTGTTATATCTGCAGAAACTAGCGTACCACAAACCACAGCATCTAATATTAATAGATGTGTACCATGGTGGAACGATTCTTGTAAAATTGCTCTTAAGAACAAGCATAGAGCATTTTACAAATACAAGAGACACCCATCCTTGGAAAATAAAATTAATTTTCTGAAGCTTAGATCAAAAGCACGCAAAGTTATAAAGGAAAGTAAAAAGTAAGCTGGTCAACCTTTCTGTCTTCTTTCAACCCTAATACTTCCTCTTCTGTTGTTTGGGATAGAATTAAAAAAATAAGCGGAGTATACAGATCTCCTCATATAACTAGTCTCTGGAATGCTGAGGAAAATAAAAATCCTAGTTCTTGTACTGACATCGCCACTATTTTAGCAGATACCTTCGCAAGTATATCAAGTGGTTCTAACTACAATGAAAAGTTATATCAATACAAAACATCTAAACCAGAACCAGGGTTGACTGCACTATCTGAGGACTATGAAGATAGCTACAACGAAGAATTAACTATCCACGAACTAATGAACGAACTACAGCCATCCACATCAAAACATTCTGGGCCTGACAACACACCATATGAACTGCTAAAGCAACTTGCTCTAGAAGGACTTGTATGTCTTCATGAAAATGCAACTTTGTCTGGACAAATAAAACATTCCCTAATCAGTGGCCGCTAGCAACAGTTGTTCCCTATAGCAAAGCCCAACAAGGACCTTTACTTTCCACAAAACTTCAGACCTATTGCTCTCACAAATACAACGTGCAAACTAATGGAGAAAATCATTACCCGAGGATTAAAATGCATCTTGGAGCAACAGAAATTCTTCACCAAAATTCAAAGCTGCTTTCGCCGTCACCATTCGACCACCGATACCCTAATTATACTCGAAATAGAAATCCTAAATGCATTCTCAAAATCACAGCATCTCTCCATAATACATTCAGACGTAGAAAAAGCATATAACATGGCATATAAACCGCACATTATTAAGACACTGCTAGATTTAAACATAAGAGGAAGAATGATAGCATTTATTTACAATTTTCTTCATAATCGCAGCATAAGGGTAAAAGCCAACGGCATACTCTCCAAAGAAATGAAAATTAAAAATGGAGTTCCTCAGGACTCCGTGATTAGCGTGAACCATTTTCCTTGTAGCTATAAACAATGTTATAACATCTATTCACCCACCAGTTAAGGCGTGCTTTATGCTGACGACCTCATAATTTTTTGCCATGGTAAAAACATAATCACCATTCAAAACCTACTTCAGTCAGCTTTAGATGATCTCCAAGAATGGTCGTCTACTACTGGTTTTAAATTCACCAGTACCAAAACTAAATGTATCACCTTCACAAAAAAACGAGTTCCTGAACAGGACCTTGAACTATACCTTAATGAAGAGAAAGTCAACGTAGTTACGACCACAAGAATTCTGGGTGTCATTTTCGATCAAAAACTTTCATGGAAACTCCATGTCAAAGCCTTAGAAGCTTGTACAAAACGACTCAACATTATGAGGACCCTCGCCGCAAGAAACTGGAGTGCTGATTTATTCACACTTCTCAAAAACTACACGGCTCTTATTAGATCCAAACTGGACTATGGTGATATTGTGTACAAACCGTTCAACTCTTAAAACCCTAATCTCCATCCAGTCTACAGTCCCAAGGTTAGCATTAGGGGCATTTGTTACCAGCCCAATCTTATGCCTCCGAATGGAAGCAAATGAGCCGCCTTTAAATATTCGCAGAAAATATTAAGCATAACATATGCCATAAAGATTACCTCACATCCATCTCATAAAATGCATAACTGTTTTTCCACTACACAAAGCTTGCCTGATGCAAACAGAACGACACAGAAGTCCGTTTCACATTAGAATTCTCCAATACTTGAAAGAAATAGATTTAAAAATTCCTATGATCCAACCCAGCTATATTAGTTGCTCCACACCCTACTGGCAGATACAAAGTCCACCAATTGATACCGGCCTTTCATCTCACTTGAAACTTCAAACTCATTCCTGTATCCTTAAACAAACGTGGAGTTCTTTACTGGATAAATATAACTCTAACACGAACATTTTCACTGATGGATCAGCATTTGAAGAGGGAAGAGGATGTGCAATTGTGTATCCTGATCAATCAATGCTCTGCAGTTTACTTCACCTGTTTAGCATTTTCTCCTGTGAAGCATTCGCCATTAAGGAAGCGCTTCTATATATAACCAATTCATCCGTTTACAGTCACTACATCATATTCACTGACTCCTTAAGTGTACTACTTGCCATACATAACTCCGAGCCAAACCACGCACTGATCCATGAAATTCGACTTTTGTGTCACACTATAACTAAGACCGATAAAAAGGTATCCTTTGTATGGACTCGCTCTCACGTTGGCATAACAGGCAATGAAACTGCAGATGAAGCTGCAAAAGAGACAGTTAAACATCCCGTCAGTGATGCCTTGATCGCTTCTCCACACCAAGACGTCATCAATGGTACTAAACATATGTACGTGCAAAAATGGATACAGACATGGTATATATTTCCTATACTGAAAATTGCTTGCTTCTCACAAAAGGCTGCATAAATTAGACCTCATTTGTATATGTATGGGAAACAGTAACCCGAGTTTATAATAAAATGAGTCTATAGGTATGTACTGAATCCTATTCGTTGCAGCAAGCTGGCTAAGAGTAATATGTACTATTATAATTTACATTCAGGACGCAAGATTAAATAGATTGTATCTTAATTTTCCAAGTGTGTCGTCACAATCCAGCAGCAATGGAACATCACCGCATGATTTGGTATTGTGTTTCTTGACAAAATTATCAAGCTTATTAATACACATAATGCTGCCAATTTTTGCTTCACTTGCACTTTCAAACACGGATTGAAGAACATTCGAATTACAACTGGTAGTACAATTACTTCTGATAGAAATGGTTTCTACGTATGCATTACTATGCACCAAGCAGCTAAGCTTCGCATGTTAATGCTCACTTCACACTGCTACTTGATGGAAAAAAGGAAGCACATTCTTTATACTCAATTCAAGCTAGCAATCTTACAAAACTGTTGCTGTCTTTTACTTGGCCAAAGCTGCTATTAGTAATATTTTTTCTCATTTAGAGTGAATTATAATCATTAAGTGTTCCTGTTATATGTTCTACACTTTCAGTAACATCACATTCACATTGACTAAGTTTAATCCATGCGTTTAATGTTAAAAAACCCAAAGACATATTGGTTGTAGTCTCATGTGCTTGAGGTTAAGATGAGGTAAAGGTAAGGTGAAGAACCAAGTGGGATGACTCAGGCGGTAACGACTGTGACCTGCATTCGGCAGGTCGCGGTTCGATCCGCGATTCCTGACCGATGGGCTTTTTTCCTGAGGTTTCCCCGGGTCGCTGGGCGAGTGTTGAGGACTTCCACATCCTCCAAATTTCCTGTCCCTCAGTTTCGTTACACTAATCATTTCATTTCATCTGTCATCCCGTTAGGTTTCTTTCAGGCTTGGAAGCGTTGGCAAGAATCACGGCGGTAGCACGTCTGGAGGAACAAATACGTTCGGGATATCTCGCCCCGCGGATTGAAATGGGCACATGGGATGGTAAAAGCCCGAGGGGGAGGGGAGCCAGATTCCGTGTCCCGCCTCCCCCTTGGGAGTAGGAGCCCGAGAAGATGGGAGAGGAACTGGGCCGAGCCAGTCGCAACCGGGGTGCTTCTAACTGGGAAAATATACAAACCCTGCCCTCTGCTCTGTCGTGGCAACGTTCTGGCCGTCCTTCAGATATATTTGCCTCATTCCTCCTCCCAGGGGTGCACCGTCAGGGGCATAGACAAAAGATCACCTTTCGGTCGAGGTGCAAATCCCCCTCCGCAAGTTATCATTGAGTCAAGGTCGATAGACGGGAACCTCAGCACTACGGCCATGCGCCAGAGGGGGAGTGCGTCCCGGGTGGAAACAAAGGGTGGTCGACTCAGGTGCCCCGACATAGCAGAGGGCAGGGTTCTTACTATTGCCAGACAGAAAATCCCCGGTGACGCCTAGTACAACATACTGGAGCCGCACACACCTTTCGTGGGGCTTGAAGCCGGAGACCGCACCAGAGAATCAATTCCCTGCCAAACAGCGCCCAAGACATGTCGAAGCGGCTCAATTATGGCTGGATCAAGCGGATGAAGTGCAGAGTTAAGTGGGAGTGGAGATTAAATGAAGGGAGAGGAAATTCGCGTGATGTAATGAACCTTCCCAGCATTCACCTAGAGACCCGGAGAACACCGACAAATCCCATGGATCAGAAAGGTCGGTCTCAGGAATCGAATCCTCACCTTCCGAATGCGGCTCATACACGTTACTTCCTCAGTCATCCCGCTGGGTGTGTTTAACGGTTCAGTTAAAGCAACATATTTATTCCCTTACACTCAATATTTGTTGCATATATCCCTCATAGAAGCTTATTCAACTTATATGTACAATAATTAGCTCCCAATTTTAATCCATGTTCTCCTTCTTGGAACGGCGAGATCCAGTAAAGAACGCAATTATTTCCCCTTCTGACTGCGGTTACTATTTTTGTGGTAGATAGACCACCATTCCAAATACCAATAATGCGGCCTCGTGTAACATCTGCTATTAGTCATATTGTTCTTTAACAATTCCTATTTACAGGACACACTCCAACTGCGGAAACGAAACCATGATGTTTTCTATGCTTTCAACTCATACGTTTATATACCACAGGAATATTTGATCTTTAACCCTTAGGATACTACAATGTGCTTGAATAGTCGACGATCACAAACCCTTTTAACTGCATTACCTATATTACAAGTTTTGAACAGCTTTAAAACTCTTTTTGAATACTATCTGTTCCGGAACCGTTAACCCAATGAAGTTCAAGTGAGAATACAGTGAACTAAACCTTTATGTTGTTAAAAATGGCCATTTTTAAGCTGTTTTGTTCACTAAAGCTTGCTTTTCATGTTGTTATATTCATTTGATTTTTCCATCCTTGTTGGCTTTCCTAGGCTCTGTATCAGAATAGTTTACGGCACCCGCGTTTTAATAAAACTTAGTGGCTCGTTGGCTAAAACTACTTGGAAAACTTCCAGTGGGCGTGGGTGTGTCTGCATCAATGAAATACCTAGAATAGGGTAACTACAAAATTTTACTTTAAGGTGAGTGGTCGTTGAGGAGGTCAAAATTTGCATGACTTTTAAATGTCTCATTTAAATAAGCACTCTTTTCTGAACAATTAATTGATAATTAATCTATGTTATACATAAATGTACTTGCGCATATAAATTGTAAATATTTAAGCCAGTGCGTTACAGTGACCATGCCCCAACCCTGCCATGTCCCTCATGAATAGTTTCTCAACTTTCTGCAACCTCTATACTATTAGTAATATTTACATTTGTGCTTGTGGCAACGTCCACTAGCAAGTGGCTGTGAATATAGTCACTAGTGCACTCTGACATCAGTTGTACTTGAGGAAATCAGGCCAGTACATAAAGCTCTTTCTGAACCTAAACTACTCAACTCAAGCAATGTCTCCATGGTAAGGAACAGACGCAGAATGAAGAATTCAGCTGCTGCATATGGCAACGACTTCTTAAAACTGTGTTTGTTGAAGCAAAGTAGAGGTCTACCGAGGAAACTAACACGAGTCGGTTGGAGAATTTAATGTTATAAAGGATTCAGTGCTC
This sequence comes from Tenodera sinensis, assembly GCA_030765045.1. Taxonomy (NCBI): domain Eukaryota; kingdom Metazoa; phylum Arthropoda; class Insecta; order Mantodea; family Mantidae; genus Tenodera; species Tenodera sinensis. Next base: position 336,125 of record JAUKNM010000040.1, read on the forward strand.
TTACACTGTTCTTGCACCCCTCTCCTAAACATTTCGTTTGCTTTCCTTGGATTTTTCTTATTTTATGCCAGGAAGGCAAACTACATCTTCCAGCTTAAAAGGCATTTTTAAGGCGAAATAAAGCTTAGGAAAATACATTATACTATAAGTAGTAATCGTTGCATTCTTTTTACCAAAATAACAGTTGTCGCAGTGCTCTGAAACAACTAATTCCAGTGTAATTCAAGAAGGGAAAACAAAAAGAGAAAAACACTTGTAAACGTATTGTGACGATGCTTTTATGTTCCGAGTTTATACCTGGATAGTGCCTACTGACTGGCCAGTTAAAGAGATAAATAGAGAAAACGAGGAATGACCTCCCCACGACGTATATTCCAGAAGCATTGGTGACGCAGGGAGATAATACTGGAACCCATTTCCCCCCTTGGCATGAAGCTTTTGGAAATCCTTGTGTGGTATATAGGCGAGTGTGCTCTCGACTCAGTGAGTTGGCGAGTTGTCTGGTCTGCTGGTTATACGAACAAGGTTTTGATGAGAGTTGTAGCATACATAGAGTACTACTGCGAATGATTAGGGAAGTTTTGTGTTTGACCTCCAGCGAATAAAGCGGAAGGAAGAAGAGGCTACTCCGTGCGTAATTAATTTCCCCATTACGCCAGGAGAAAAAATTAAGTGACAGCGCGAATAAAATTAGATAGCATTTTTGTAATATGACAGTTAAAACAAGAATGAAGCTCTGGCGAAAGCTGGTCAAAGTTACAATCGTTAGTGTGAGAAACGTGCTATGAAATCTTCTATAAGAATACGGCATTCCTCTATTCCTTCAGGATGGTGTTCTCCAACGTCGGTAAATGTTGGTCTTTCTATCGGTGTTTCTAATGCCAAATAATTGAATAACACTCATTTTCATATTCAGCGCCAGTAAAGATAGTGTACCACTTTTGTGATCATTTGCATATCACAGTCAGTGCCAATGAATTGATCACAGGCGTTTACGTATGTGTTTTGTCACCTGTAACTTCTCTGTTGGGTTTACCTCGAAACTTCGCTAATAATTTTATCATCATCACCATCATACTCATAATAATCATCATCATCAACATCATCATTTCATGCTTTCGTAAGAATTTACATAAGAATATAAACAAGTAAACTTGGCCCTTAGCCCTTGTTCTATTTCCTCATTTTAAAATACGCAAATGATTGCGGTGATTTGACTGATGCTCTCCTATTTTAAATATTTCATATACTCTGTGCTTACAGTTACCAAACAAGATCATAGCCATTTATATATTTTAACATAGAGAAGATACGCTGAAATAATGTTTATAAAAATGAGCAGCTTTGGCTTTCACACCATAATGTTTACGTTCATAATAAGGTCAACTAATACGAGCACTGACGCAATATATTATAGAAAATAATTTGGCATATATTGTGTGCACTGAAATAAACTAGCATACTAACATTGACCTGAGCTGGATCTTGAACTGGTGTCACTTAAGCTTATCACGAATCTATCAACAGCATCGTGATATTCTGTAACTTCATTAAATTCCCTTACTCCTTGATAACATGCATAATATCTTACCGCCGCATCATGTTTCTGTGTGAGATATTTTCTTCCTCACAATACATCATCCTTATCAACTATAGGATATGAGTGGATAGCACAGGATAGGATTGAGGGGATTGAGCACGTCAATCTTGAAGATCTTTTCTAACTATGCCCCTTGCGGGTCACTCCCGGGAGGAAGGATGTGGCGGGAGGAGACGGGGGGTGACTGACCCAAGGACTCACGACATAACATGGGGTAGCGTGCCTACCGCTTCCAGAATGAAACTCCCAGCGTCGTATAGTACAATCGGAATCCCTCCTACCCGCTATCTTAGACATCCTGCAGGTAGTTTCGGAGACCGGAAACCGCCCCTCGAATGACGAAAGTTTACAGAGCGCATATTCCCTGCTATGCAATGCCAAGACCCCCGCCGATACTTACTGCCCTGAAAGAGACCAGCCAGATGAAGGGTGGAAGAAAATGAGAAGTGAAGTGAAATGGAGGGACAGGGAATTCGGGGATGTAATGAACCTACCCAGCATTCGCTTGGTGATCCAGGGATACCTCTGAAAAAGCCCATGGATCAGGTGGGCCTGCCTCTGCGATAGAACCCGCGACTTCCCGAATTCCGGTCACAGTCGAAACCGTCTGAGCCGGTAGCGCCTGATACCGCTCGTTATCAACTGTAATATTCACACCGCTTCTTTTCACAAATGAAAATTCCACTTTTACCAGCAGAGTGTGGAAGCCGGTTCGCTTAGAAATTAGGGAAATTAGGATCACTGTTGACAATACTCAGAACTTTATTTGCTGTGGGTGGCTCATTATCAAAGAAAAACGTATATAAGTTACCACGAATTGCGCATCCAACAATATCGTGCACATTTTCCCTCTTGTTTACATGGTGTTTAACGGTACCAGTCCTTTTAAATTCCCTTCGAGCATCCATAACACTGAATTCTGATATGCCGGTGTAGTCGACAGTTAATTCCACAGTGCTATTAACCCCAACATCATCATGAAGATCCATTAAATTGTGAAACACGTTTAACACAATCATCTTTTCACCACGTTTCAGAAGTACAGCTCTAGAGTGTTTTTGTAATCCTGAGAACTCATGTTTATCACTGCCACAATTACGCAGCTCACATGCTATATAGATTGGCCCCATATTGCTACTGATGTCTGCTTTTCATGTCGTGTTCAGCTCATCATGGCCGCAATAGCTTATGTTTACTCAAATGAACTTTTGTTGGTCTTTGAAAACAATTATAAATGTGCCATGATGCTATTAAAATATTTAGGGTTTAATTAGCTCATTTTATACAAAAATAACATCAAGAAATGACGAAAGTATTGTTCCGTCCTCATGATGAGCGCATCGCTTTGGAACCAATTAGAACGTTCATATTGATCATGCGTTTCTGAATTCCTTTGCTTTTGTATTCAGCAAGTGTGGTTCTTACTTCGGAGAGGGTATGGGAGATGTGATCGAAAGGGTGGGTATTGTAGGCATTCGAGGGCAGTTCTTGGAACAATTATTATAGTATATGGAAGTGTATACGCGTTACTTGTAGGGATATATGCTATTCAACGTATCTGATATGCGATGTCTAACGTAATATTGTTGATTGTGTCTAAGCGTAACCTAACATAACCTAACCTAACCTAACTCTGTCTTCATTTCTTTTGTAGATTTAAGGTAGCACATCTGTCTTTAATTAGTAGATTTTTCCATTGATGTCCATTGATTTTAGGCAATGCCTACTGTGTGTAGACCTCCAGTATGCACAATTCCATACACTCTGACATTTCCAGGCTATTTTGATAGTACTTTAGGCGCCTTTATGGTATTTTTCAACATTTTTATGAGTATTTTAGATGTAGTTTCATGTATTTTAATGCTTTTCAGAGGAACTTTAGCCGTTGATAGCGGTATTTCAGTTCCCTTTGAGGGCTTTTCGAGATATCAGTACGGGTATTCAAGGTGTTTCTTATGGTTTTCATCGGTACTTTTGATGCTATTTTAGACTCCTTTATGAATATTTTGAGCACTGATAGTGATATTTTGAATGCTTCACATGTTCAGTAATTTCCCTGCTATTATAAGAGAGCCTGCTTTCATTACTGTTTATCTCAGATAATAAGCGTTTCTACCGTTTTCACAGGATTGTTCGCGTGTTTTAGTACGACTGATGCCTTCTATGAGCCTTCACTCTCTTTTTAGTGCCTTTATGCTATACCAGTCACATTGCGTCGTTTTGCACATATCTGATGGTAGCATCTAGAATATAGCTTGCAATTTTTCTGAGATGTATTTAGCTATACTAGCCCAGAGTTAACCCAATCTTTCATTTTAGTTACATTTATTACATCAATTACATTTATTACATTAATTTCGTTTATTGCATTAATGTCATTAGTTACATTAATTTCGTTAATTACATTTCGTTAAATTAGTTACATTTTTTTGTTGCATGCTACACTTTCATTACAATTAGGTCATCACCATCTATTCTATCGTATCATTTTGTATTACAGGTGCGCGTTAGTTCTTGAAGAATGAAATGTTTAAATGTGAAGCAGGATGCGAGTCGCTTACTCCCTCTTTGAGAACACTGGCACACAGAAGCAGGAAGAGCAGTCAGATGTTGTGTTCTTTACTCTCATGTTTCTGCACTGAAGTAGTACAGTAACTACAAAGCAAATTATCACACCACCGGTTATGTCAGCCACATGTATTACACTATAACTAGAGCTAGAACAAATATCCTTTTGCTTGCAATGTGTGCGCGCTGCGAATATATATGGATAGTGCGGTGAGGGGAAGGGGGCGACACAGGTAACCAGGAACTGTAAACATCACAGTCCGGGGTGAAACAACAAATCTAATTTTAAAAAAATATATATGTATTGTACTCACATGAGTTTCTCTACTCTTGTACTAACCATTCTTACAGACTCTTCTGTACCTTCTTCGTGTTACTTCAAATAAGCATTTGCAGAAATTATCTTAATGCGTATTTCGTTGTAAGTGCAAGGGAAATATAAGAATAAAGTAGGTTTCGAGCGATAGTCAAATCTTTTAAAGCATTCAAATTCCGTTCTATTTGCATGATTAACATATAAAAAGGAATACCGATGTTCCATTTGACGAAAGTTTGTTTTACTAAACTCACACAAATAAATAGTAAGATTTTGTCTATCTCCTCCGGTTTACGAGTTATTCAAATGCCATCCAGAGTAAACAGGACTACATAGGCTATAACTAGAAAATTAAAAATGTACATTTCTTTTATCATACAGATGTCTTAAACATATGGCATTGTAATCAAAAAATTTTACAACCATTTTCGAGAAAATAAAAATTTTTGAAAAATGTTCCATATAAAGGGTTGTTTAGGGTGGAAAAATTTACTTCAAAATCTTCGTGTCGCATCCTTAAATACCAACTTTGATTTTTAACCGACTTTTCGTATTTGAGTTATGCTGTCTACCGACACATACAGATGGACCTTTTTCTAAAAAAAGCTTTTTTTTATTCAGGGAGCCTCAAAACATATATTTCGGGTGAAACCTCGATATGAAATTTTTGGGGGAATGCAATACTTCTACTTACTATATGTAGTATACGTATACACGTATTGCCAAAAATTGTATCAACAATGTATGTTTTCTCCATTCACGGTGAAATTATTTGTACCAAATTCTTCCAGAAACGTTTTCAATGTGTCAGGCAGCACGCGATGATCCAACATACTGAACTTTGTATAGCGTAGAACAGAACGTAAACACAGAGCCACCAGCCCTACACTGTCAGTACTGAACTATTGACCGTATACCTCTGGATCCGCGTGTTCAGTATGACGTCACGTGTACTAGGTATAGTGGCAGTTACGTTGATTTCCCGCTCAGTGGATATTTGTCCTCGCTCTTACTATCAGCCTCAGTAACTGTTTACGATGTTTGACTATTTAGATGTTTTCCTTTTAGTTTTGGCATTATAGAGGAATGTTAGTAAAAAGCAGCTCTCATTTAAACACTGCCAATGGCATACACCTATACCGCACATAGCTTTGCAGTTGTGTTAACTCTCGAAATGTAACATACGTAAGCAGAGCTGTTTTTTGTCGTAACATAAATTACTTGCTGACTTATTGATTAGGAGTAGCTCCTTGTACCTTCGCTGAAGGACGTTCGTCTAGAACGAAAGATCGGTTTGTGACTAACAATCCTGTCCTCTATTTCATTCTCACATCACTAGCCTAATCTAACCTATCTTAGCTACTTCTCTTCTACTCATTTACCGTACCATAACCTGTTCTAGTCGATAACTGATGTTGATCAAAGCTCAGTCATTTTTTTTTTTTGTGATTTTTAGATCTTTTCCAGTGATTTTGAGCATTCTAAAGATATTTCTGATGCTATTATGATATTTCTTATTACTTTGATGGTATTCTGGTATTTTTTTAGAACTTTTTTGCCACTGCTAGAGATATTTACGATTTTTTGGAGGCATTTGAGGTTTCTTTCTTTCAGCAAGTTCTATCGTTTTATAGGAGTTGTACCAGTTTCTATAACCATTTTTCTTGTTTCACAGTTATGTCTCTTGTTTTTACAGTGGTTTCAAGTGTTTCAGTATGACTTGAATTTTTCTATGGGATTTTACTGTGCTTTATACCCATTTTGATATGTTTTTCAAAGTCACATTGCGTTCTTTTGTAATTCAGTATTTTATCGAACATGTAGAGTTAATCAGAGCTAACACCAAGATTATGTTTCTTGAGAGCTGATTTGTGTTTTAATGAAGTTTTATTGTTTTCCGTCCTCCCCAATTGTTTAATCATGGATTTGGCCCTAATAGTAGAAATTGGTCTATCATTGTTACTGAAGTTCTCATAGTTTAGAATTAACTAAAACTATTTCCTTTTTGGAGTGACACATACCTGATATCTCTTCCCACATCATTTTTATTCTTGTTTTACTTTATGCTAGATTCCTTATACACACCATAATGTTGTAAGCTAGGCACCTCTCCTCTTTTTATCTGGGCTTGAGACCAGCACTAGAATTTTTATTCATAGTTGCAGAGAGAACGCCTTCCTTTATTGTTCTTAATCCTCCTATTTGTTCTTCTTTATTGATTAGAGGTCTGCTAAATAGATGAGCTTGATAGTTTAGCAAGCTTCTATTTTTTGCTAGCTCATGTAGAGAAAACATTATCTGGAGATACTGTTAAAAACCTGCAATGTCCATAAGCATATACAGATACACCATCATTTGTGTTTACTCTCTTGCCATCGTGTGGAGACAGAGGCAGTTTGTTGATATCCACAGACGTAACATTATGCTGATGAGACTGAATTCAGTATATCGATGTTCCGATAGCCACATGTCTTACTGTAATCAAAGAAAATAGAGAAAGATAAAAGGTAACTGGGCTTGAGATTTTATTACAATTTATTAATTTGAAATATGTTCTGCTGAAATATATACGAAAACCTCGTAGTAAAATCCCGTTGTATAGCCACAAATACAACACTAGCCTATCTGGCAGAAGACTGCAGTTAAATATTTAGGTTTTGCTAAGCACACGAAATCAAAGTAACAGTTTTGGTCCAGGGATAATGAATGTAATGAGAAAGGAACATCAATGTGCATATTTAGACTAAAACTACAGTTAAAAGCCCTCTATCCGAACAAGAAATAATTTAGTAATTAATACTGTTTTAATTTCCAATGTTTTAAAAATTGGTATATTGTCCTAATTTAGCATCTCTGCAGTCCGGAATTATCATATTTTCCACTAAACGTAGATTTAACAGTCCCATAGAAACACAGAGTTAGGGTTTAAAGTGTAATGTAAATAGTTTCTGAATTCTGATTTTTAAAATATACCCTGATGCCTAACACAAGATGATCATTTGCATTCTATTATTATGATTATAATTTGCAATATGAAGTTTTAAAAATATTTTCACCATTTACGCCATATTTCTCCAGAAAATTAATGGGAACCTTGTCTTAAATTAGTACCAAATTAAAGACACAGTATTATGTTTAAGCAATATTCTTTACTATAGAAATAAACAATACGTGGTGTTAGGAGTATAAGTACAGATAATTCGATAATTGGTACTATCTTTCACAAAAGTAAATACCCAACTTCAGTGAGACCTTTGTGAAGGGTCACCTAATTCCCAGGCGTACTTGTATGGTTGGTATGAGAATTAAATTGTTCATATGCTTTCCTTGCTCTTCAGAGGGCATCCAACTGCTAATCTAGGAGTTTTGAAAAGCAATATTTCAGTAATCCTTCTTCATTAACGGGCAAATATTGCAAATTCAACTTCAGTGTACCTTAGAAAGCATGTTCTTATTGTGTCTACATTAAATTGTGGACTAGATATGAAAACGTTTCAAGTGTTGGATGCTAGGCTTGCAAACGTAAGTTTAAACAGCAATGCATGGTTTCCATGCATGGAATAGCAGAACTGCTTAAAAATGTGTTACTGCAAATCAACAGCGGCCATGTAAACCTAGATAGAATAAAATTTATCTCCCCGGTTTTTATTTTTGTCTTGGATTGTATATTAAGCGAACATCATTGTTTATATAACCTGTGAGAAATACAATGTTATACAAATCAACGGAAACTTTACTGACAAAGCTCCTCCTTTAGAGGAGAAAATTACATGGCTATTCTTATTTCGAATAGCTGTAATTTTTCTCTGCATCTCACTAACGCTACAATATGATTCAAATTTTACAATTGAATGCCTTATGGGCTTGACTTACTTGACTTGACTTACTTCCTGTGGTTCTTAGATGGAACATAGGACAGCAGTAAATTGCCTCCATCATACTCTGTTTCCAGCCAACTATTTCACTTCTTCCCAGCTTTTCCCACAATGCTCTGCCTCTTCTTCCACTGATCGCTTGCATGTTTTCCTAGGTCTTCCTCTGTTCCTTCCTCCCTGAGGGTTCCAGTCTAGTGCAGTCTTCTCAATAGCTTCATCTGACTTTCTTAGCGTATGGCCTATCCACTTCCACATTCTTTGTTTAATTTCATAGCATATCCGATATGACACACTGTTGGAGGATGTTAATTAAAAAAATGAAAAAAGAAAAGAAAAAGAAAAAAAAAAAGACATTCGATTTTGATTAGTTCTTTTCAATAATTCTTCGTTTGATATTGTTTCCGGGCATTTTATGTTTATAATACACCTCAAGCATCTGTTAACAGAAGTCTGTATCTTTTTGTTTATTAAATCTGTAATTTTCCATGTTTCGCAAGCATAGAGAAGAACTGCTTTTACGTTGGTGTTAAACAATCTTAGCATTGTCTTCAATTATATGTTATTATTCCGCCATATGGGTTATAATTGCGCATATGCTCCATTTGCTAAGCAAATCCTTCTTTCCACATCTTCTGCTACACCTGGTTTTGTGACCACACTTCGAAGTATAGGAAAGTGTCCACCTCTTCTATTCCTGTGTTGTGTACTGTTAGTTTATCTTTACATTTACAGTTTACCCTCATCTGTTTTGTTTAAGAGGAATTAATCTTTAGTCCAACCTTCCCAGCTTCTTCATGTAATTTCTCAACTTTGGTCTCCATATCCCTAAATCTCTGTGCTAGCAGACAAATATCATCTGCAAAGTCTAGGTCTTCAAGACGATAGTTGATCCCTAATTGAATTCCTCTCCTTCTCTTTCCTTTAACCTTCCTCATAACTCTGCCTTATAGGCTTACACGATGTTAATAATAACTGCTGAAAAATAAAACAGAGAATACCCCTAGTTTGACTGTCAATCATTCCTTAAAAAAGTATAATTTTCCTTAAATATCCGCATTCAAAGGCATCTCACTAGAAATCTTGTAGACTATTGCATGTTGAAGTCCATCATGTAATGCTAACATTCACATTAGCTTATAATGGATATATATCTTCTTCGTGCTAGAAAGTCTCGACAAGGAAGGCACAACAAACGAAAATAATTATTTTAGAAATGTTTAGTGAGCTCAGCATGATTACATTCCGTTATGGTAAATTATGCAGTAGTACGACAAAAATGCCATACTAAGTGAGAATAAGATGCACAGTATCCAAAGCAAATGAATTTAGTTTTTTACATATCATAGGAAAGGTGGCTCCGTGGCCGAGTGGTTAGATAGCTCGCCTACCACCTAGGTGGCTCGGGTTCGGTCTCAGGAATCCTCATGTGGCATTCGTGGTGGACGAAGTGGGGTCAGGACGAGTATTCTACGAGTTCTCCGGTTTCCCCCGCCACTCGTTCCACTAATTGCTCCACAGTCACCCTTCCAATCACCGATTTCGCTTGCATTTCATCCTCTTCCTCACTCACTATCATACTTGGTGCTTAGCTGACCACCCGCTGCCAGGTCTTCATTCTGTCCGGCCACAGGTTCCTGTGCTCTCCAACGGGCGTCCCGGCTTGTAAGTCCTACGGGGTGTAAGTCCTACATAAAGGAAGGGTAATCACATAAAAAAAGAAACTTATCATAGGAAAGCATTTAATAGCATAAAATGTGGCTTTAATGATCATAAAATATATTACTATAAGATATGGATACCAATAAATAAGGTAATTAATGACACATTAAACCGAACACAATGCACTGGTAGATTACTTCAACGAGAAGCAACCGTTTGAACCTAGTAACCTTGGCATGTTGTTTATTTCCAAGAACTATACGATGTTGACACGTGCCCATTAGCTCAATTTATACAAGTGTGTCTTTATCCTGACTCTCGATTCCTGATAAAAAGCTATAGGTCGGTAGCAAATGGTATTGTTAGTCGGAAAGTTCGTAGTACCATTAAAAGTGGTTATAAAGGTTTGCTTTTGTTTCCATATATTTGTTTACATTTATTGAGATGGTAATTGCAGTGTTCAGTGTGAACTCTTAGTTTCTATAATTTCTTTCATTAACTACAGACACATGATGATTAAATTGTTAATATCAACAATTACGTTATAGTTATTACCTCCTCAGAACATATATCTGTGTTAAAGAACGCTTAGAAAAAGCATTACATTTGAAAAATTTGTTTTAAGTAACTTTTCTAAGCTTAAAGTGCTTCTAACGCAAGTAGCTCTCTTGTTTGTGGAGTTCTGTGGAAACAAAGTGGTTACCAGAACAGAGAGATTTCTTTTACTAACTTCTTCTAAACAAGGAACACTAGCTATGGCTTTGATATCATTTGCACAAGGAATGTTTAATTGTTTGCTATTTTCAATGAAACTTTTTAAGTTGTTAAAAAAAAGTACGCGGTGGGTCTTTAAGGTTATTTTGATTAAAATTCCTGAAAGTTAGAGGAAGTTGTCTCAACAGAGGTGCTCTGCTATTGTTCCCATGAGCCCTAAAGTTTAGGGCAGCCTAAATGTTAAGAGCAACGGAAATTACATGTTATCTAGTTGGTGAAATATAAATCAGTGATATTCAACCGGGGGTACGTAAAGACATCTTATGCCTCTATGTTAGATATCTTTATGTAGGCTTAGGCCTACGGGTACAGGATGAAAAGGTTGAATACCACTGATATGAGTGATTCATCAGGCTCGCTTAGAAAACACGGATTTGAAAATAACATATACCTACTGTTTTGTTTTGCCATAAGTCCCCTTTTGGAAATACGTATCTATAATAATTATTCTTCCTTTTGATAATTACGTATACCAAGTAACAACTGAGATTTAATAAGATGAATGAGTATTACGAGTGCTCAAAATAAATAAATGATGGGTGGATGAACTTAGATTTTAAGTAGAAAAAACTTAAGTATTATTAAAGGAAGAGAAGACCCTATAGAGTTAAATATTATATACTTCTAAATTTTACAAATTGAACCATAGTTTCTAAAACTTCTAAATTAAATTTTAAACGTTAATGTAAAAGTTAAATAAAAATTAGAAATCCATAAAAATAAGAATTAAATTGGACGGACGGATGGAGGGATGGACGGATGGACGGAAGGACGGATGGACGGAGGGATGGATGGAAGGATGGACGGATGGACGGATGGACGGACGGATGGACGGATGGACGGATGGACGGAGGGACGGAGGGATGGATGGACGGAAGGACGGATGGACGGACGGATGGACGGATGGACGGATGGACGGATGGACGGATGGACGGATGGACGGATGGACGGATGGACGGAGGGACGGAGGGAAGGACGGATGGATGGAAGTATGGACGGACGGATGGACCGATGGACGGATGGACGGAGGGATGGATGGACGGATGGACGGATGGACGGACGGATGGACGGATGGACGGATTAACGGATGGACGCATGGACGGGTGGACGGAGGGATGGATGGACGGATGGACGGACGGATGGACGAATGGACGGATTGACGGATGGACGGAGGGATGGATGGACGGATGGACGGATGGTCGAATGGACGGACGGACGCACGGATGGACGGATGGACGAATGGACGCATGGACGGGTGGACGGAGGGATGCACGGACGTATGGACGGATGGACGGACGGATGGACGGATTGACGGATGCACGCATGGACGGGTGGACGGAGGGATGGATGGACGGATGGACGGATGGACGGATTGACGGATGGACGCACGGATGGATGGACGGAGAGATGGATGGACGGATGGACGGATGGACGCACGGATGGACGGATGGACCGGTGGACGCATGGACGGGTGGACGGACGGCAGGATGGACGGATGAATGGATGGACGGACGGATGAACGGATGGACAGGTGGACAAATGGACGGGTGGACAGACGGGTGGGCGAATGGACGGATGGACGGACAGATGCACGGATGGACAGGGGGACGGATGGACGGATAGACGGATGGACGAACGGACGGATGGACGGATGGACAGGTGGACGGATGGACGAGTGGACGTATGAACGGATGGACGGATGGACGGACGGATGCGCGGATGGACATGTGGACGGGTGGACGGATGGATGGATGGATGGATGGATGGATGAATGAATGAATGGCTGGATGGATGGACGGATGGACGGATAGACGGACGGACGGACGGATGGATGAATGGACGGACGGATGGACGGATGGACGGATGGACGGATGGATGGATCGATGGATGGATGGATGGATGGATGGATGGACGGGTGGACGGATGGCCGGATGGACGGATGACGGACGAATGCACGGATTGACGGATGGATGGATGACGGACGCATTGACGGGCGGACGCACGGACGGGTTGACGGGTGGAAAGACGGACGGATGGTCGCATGGATGGGTGGACGGACGGACGGATGGACGGATGGACGGTTGGACAGATGGACGGATGGACGAATGGACGGATGGACGGACGGACGCATGGACAGATGGACGGATGGACGAAGGGGGATGGTTGGATGGGTGGACCAGTGGACGGATGGACGGATGGATGGATAGACGGATGGAGAGGTGCACGGACGAACGGATGGCCGGATGGACCGGTGGACGGACGGACGGATGGACGATTGGACCGATGGAAGGTTGAATGAATGGACGGACGGACGGACGGATAGACGGACGGACGGATGGTGGACGAATGGACTAATGGGCAGATGGACGGACGAATGGACGGAAGGACGGATGGACGGATGGACAGGTGGACGGATGGACGGATGGACAGGTGGACGGATGGACGGTTGGACATATGGACGTATGGACGAGTGGACGGATGGTTGGACGGATGGATGGACGGATGGACGGATGGACGGATGGATGGTTGGATGGATGGATGGGTGGAAAGATGGACGGGTGGAAGGATGGCCGGATGGACGGATGACGGACGAATGCACGGATTGACGGATGGACGGATGATGGACGCATGGACGGGTGGACGCACGGACGGATTGACGGGTGGAAAGACGGACGGATGGTCGCATGGATGGGTGGACGGACGGCCGGACGGATGGACGGACGGAAGGATGGACGGATGGACGGATGGACGGTTGGACAGATGGACGGATGGACGAATGGACGGATGGACGGACGGACGGATGGACAGACGGACGGATGGACGGATGTGTGGATGGTTGAATGGGTGGACCAGTGGACGGATGAACGGATGGATGGATAGACGGATGGAGAGGTGCACGGACGAAAGGATGGCCGGATGCACAGGTGGACGGACGGACGAATGGATGGGTAGACGGACGGACGGATGGACGAATGGATGGGTGGACGGACGGACAGGCTGATGGACGGATGGACGGGTGGACGTATGTACGGAATGGACGGATGGACGTATGGCCGGAATGATGGATGGAGAGGCGGACGGATG
>JAUKNM010000040.1:357500-367500 GCA_030765045.1 Tenodera sinensis
CATAGGCACAAAGGATCTTCTATAGGTGAGGTGCTAAGTCCTCACTCGGAACCTTCTTTATCTCTCTAACCCCAGTTTACAAGGCATACATCTTCTGCTAGACATGATGGAGGGTTTCACTATTAAGTTAATATTATTGAACTATAATACCTCCTAAATATATCATGTCCTCAGTTAAAGCATCACTGCTGCCTGCAAATCACCACTTATTCAGTTCTCCGTCATTATGAAAGTGAATCCTAAGCTTATTATTTTCAATTATATAACGATATCTATGCATGGGAACGTGTAATAGGTATTACGTCAGTTTAATCGTTTAGTTGTATTTGACTGTCGCTAATAAAAGCAATTAAAGACACTAATACTCCATATTGAGTATTGCAATACTCATGTTTCTTCTAAAAATACTCTTCTGTTATCCTCTAAATAAATCTAAACGAATATCTAGAAGCAAAAGCAAACTTTTAGAACCATATCTAATGGTGCTATAAACTTTGCGCCTAACAATGAAATTTGTTGCCAACTTAGTAGATAATAATAAAACTAAAGATCACATGAAAAGAGCAGGAATGCCCGAAGTGGGCAGTAGCCAAGGTCGTTGCGTCGCTATCCGTGGACTTCAAAACTCTCACCTGCTGGCTGTTCAATCCACGCTTTCCGCATGCTTATTTTCTGAAATAGGTACAACATTAACAAACTGCTTTAATTCTCTATAGCTTTCTATTAGGAATAGATAATCAGGATAGGGACTGAGCTAATGGGGAGAAGGCAACATTATGTAGTTTTTGGAAATCAACAACATGTCAACGCTAATAGCACCAAACGGGCTGAGTGGGTGACTGAGTGAGTCTGTGAGTGAGGGAGCGAGTGAATGAGTGAATGAGGTTTAAGGGTCCGTCGACAGCGAGGTCATTTGGGCTCGAGGTCCAAACGGTTGCTTCTCGTTGAAGTAATCTACCACTGCATTGTGTTCTGTTTATTGTATCATTAATTACTTTATTTATTGGTATCCACATCTTTTAACAATACATTTTATGGTCATTAAAACCATATATTACACTATTAACGCTTTCCTATGATACGTAATATATTAAATTCATTTGATTTTGGATAATACTGTGCGTCCTGTTCTCACGTAGTATGGCGTTTGTGTCGTACTACTGCATAATTTACCATAAAGGAATGTAACCATGCTGAGTTTAATAAACACTTCTAAAATAATTATTTTGGTTTGTTGTTAGCTTAACACATAAACTAAGAAAAACCAACCAACCAACAAACAAACAAACAAAAACAAAAACGGCGAGTTAAATTGGTTTGGATCTAGGTTTAACTGGCCACTGTTGATTTGCAGTAACACGCGTTTTAAGCAGTACTGCTATACCATACATGGAGACCAGCTTACGTTTGCAAGCCTAGCTCCCAGCACTGGAATAGTTTTCACATCTAGTCCACAATTTAATGTAAACATAATAAGAATATACTTACTTTCTACAGGTGCAATGAAGTTGAATTTGCGTAGTATACACATTAAGGTAAACGTGGTCAGCCTGAGGGGCTTGCTAAATTTATCGACACATATTAACATATCATAAGCGAAAGCTACATTGAGTACTGGAGACTCCTAGCCGTCGTTCAACAAACTGTACAGCTATTGAACCCGTATTCGGGAGGTCGCGGGTTTGATCCCCGAGGCCGAGCACTCTGATAAGGGGTTTCCCTTGGTTTCGCCATGTTACTTAGGCGAATTCTAAGGTGCATTATTTCATTCCACGGTTTCCTTTCCATCATTTCCTTTCATTCCATTTTTTATCATCTTTCAGGTGGTGCAGTTTCGGGCATGTAGTGTGGCCAGTGTCGGGCAGATGGCGTGGATGGTTGTGCATGGTAACTGCTGTTCTAGGCGCTGAGTGGCGTCTGGTAGCCCTTGTCCTCCGTCGAGGGGGGGGGGGGGGGACGCTTCGTACGATACCGCCGAGGACTCGCGGTATGATGCTGGCTCCTTGGCGCGGCCTTGCGCCGGGATGAAGACATCTCGCACTGGTTAGGGACTTCCACGCGTCTCTGGTGGGCCTGTCTAGCTGCGGGTCTGATAGCACCCCTTCGGTTCCCTCATTTAATCCCTGCCTCCTGGGGGTGGTAGCCACAATAGACCTGTGTAGGTTGACGTGAGTGAGGTGTCCCCCTCCGTAATGTACCCTTTACCCTTTACCTTTACAGCTATGGAAAAATGATTGAGCGCATTAAGAGAGCACAATATTTTTATGTTCCACGTCGTGTGACATTGCGGTTTACACAAGTCGATATTCCAACATGCAGCTGAGCTTATTGATAGTCTGTGATCCATATGTTAACCGTCCATTGGACAGTCAAATAGGCTGTGTTTTGAATCGCGAGTCGCATTTGAATTTGCGAGTATGTATGTATCCTACAAATGCAAGTGGTGATTCAAGACACAGTCTATTTGAGTGTGCGATAGATGATAGCATATGGATCAATAATCTCAGCTGCATGTTGGAATATCGACTTATGTAAACCGCATTGTCACATGACGTGGAACTTAAAAATCTTCTACTCTCCTAATACGCTCACTCATTTTTTTCCATGGCTGTACACTTTACTGAACTACTAATTTTGACCTTTAAGACGATTTATCAATTTTATGGTAGCATTTCCTAGTTCATATTTGGTTTATTGGCTTCTTCTAGATTAACCAATTCTTAGCATGTTAACGTAAGAGCCCCAGTGAGCTAGCGCTTACATCGTGGCCACTGCATACTCTGCTTCCATTCACAAAGTATAGGGTAACTGGGGTGTCATCTCCCTCGCGAAACCAGATGACGCTACTTCTCCATCTGGTCCTCAGGGACCTCAAGAGGCTGAGCGCACCCTTTGCTAGACTTCGTAGTCGCAAGATAACGCAGCGTTAGAGCCTTTGCCTAAATTGATTACAACAGAGAATGAGCCAAAAAACTGTGTACGTAACTTGGAGATATAGCATAAATTGGCACCCACATTCATGGAAAGTACTGCATTCGACATGCAGTTTCATTGAAAATACTTGGAAATCAAGAGAGCCCACAACTCATAGCCCATTTAGGTGTGTGTATGAGTGTGTGTGTGGACGTGTGCCTGCGCGTGTGCGTATGTAAGTGTGTATTTGTGTGCCTCTGTGTCTATGTTTGTGTTCTGTGTATCTGTCTATCCGTCCGTCAGTCAGTCAGTGAGTCAGACAGTGAGTCAGTCAGTCAGTGAGTCAGTCAGTGAGCCAGTCAGTGAGTCAGTCAGTCAGTGAGCCAGTCAGTGAGCCAGTCAGTGAGTCAGTCAGTCAGTGAGTCAGTGAGTGAGTCAGTCAGTCAGTGAGTCAGTCAATCAGTGAGCCAGTCAGTGAGTGAGTCAGTCACTGAGCCAGTCAGTGAGCCAGTCAGTGAGTCAGTCAGTGAGTCAGTGAGTCAGTCAGTGAGTCAGTCAGAGAGTCAGTCAGTGAGCCAGTCAGTGAGTGAGTCAGTCAGTGAGTGAGTCATTCAGTGAGTCAGTCAGTCAGTGAGACAGTCAGTGAGTGAGTGAGTGAGTCAGTCAGTCAGTGCGTCAGTCAGTGAGTCAGTCAGTGCGTCAGTTAGTCACTGAGTCAGTCAGTGAGTCAGTCAGTCGACAGTCAGTGAGTCAGTCAGTCAGTCAGTCAGTGAGGCAGTTAGTCAGTGAGGCAGTCGTTAATTGAGTCAGTCAGTGAGTGAGTCAGTGAGTAAGTCAGTCAGTGAGTCACTCGGTGAGTCAGTGAGTCGGTGAGTCAGTCAGTGAGTCAGTCAGAGGGTGAGTGAGTCAGTAAGTAAGTCAGTCAGTCAGTCAGTCAGTCAGCGAGTCACTCAGTCAGTGCGTCAGTCAGTCAGTGCGTCAGTCAGTTAGTGAGTCAGTAAGTGAGTGAGTCAGTCAGTCAGTCAGTGAGCCAGTCAGTGAGTCAGTCAGTGAGCGAGTCATACAGTGAGTCAGTCATTGAGTGAGTCAGTCAGTGAGTGAGTCAGTCAGTGAGTGAGTCAGTCAGTGATTCAGTCAGTCAGTGAGTCAGTGAGTCAGTCAGTCAGTGAGTCAGTCAGTCAGTGCGTCAGTCATTGAGTCAGTCAGTCAGTGCGTCAGTCATTGAGTCAGTCAGCGAGTCACTGAGACAGTCAGTGAGTCAATCAGTGACTCAGTCAGTCTGTCAGTCAGTCAGTGAATCAGTAAGTGAGTGAGTCAGTCAGTGAGTCAGTCAGTGAGCGAGTCAGTCAGTGAGTCATACAGTGAGTCAGTCAGTGAGTGAGTCAGTCAGTGAGTCAGTGATTCAGTCAGTCAGTGAGTCAGTCAGGCAGTCAGTGAGTCAGTCAGTCAGTCAGTGCGTCAGTCATTGAGTCAGTCAGTGCGTCAGTCATTGAGTCAGTCAGTCAGTGCGTCAGTCATTGAGTCAGTCAGCGAGTCACTGAGACAGTCAGTGAGTCAATCAGTGACTCAGTCAGTCTGTCAGTGAGTCAGTCAGTCAGTGATTCAGTCAGTCAGTGAGTCAGTCAGTCAGTGAGTGAGTCAGTGAGTCAATGAGTCAATCAGGCAATCAGTCAGTCAGTGAGTCAGTAAGTGAGTCAGTGAGTCAGTCAGTTAATCAGTCAGTCAGTGTGTCAGTGAGTCAATCAGTCAGTCAGTGAGTCAGTCAGTCAGTGAGTCTGTCAGTCTTTGAGTGAGTCAGTAAGTCAATCAGTCAAAAAGTCAGTGAGTCAGTCAGTGAGTCAGTCAGTGTGTCCGCGTGCCCGCGTGTCCGTGCGTCCGTGTCCGTGTCCGCGTGTGTATATGAATGTGTGTGTGTTTGTGTATGTGAACAGCATGGCCCAAAAAACGAAATTTCAGATAGGCAACACACTTCGTACGAGTTTAAGGTTGCGACAGGAAGATTTACGAGCAAATGCCGTCAACCGAAACTACATATGGGTAAACCTTTTCGTTATTTTGATTTTCTAAACATGCACTTTAACGATTTTCATTAATTAACCCACCGAACGTTTAAGTCATTTGCGGGACAAATAAAATGAACATCTCCAAATAGCCGGAGAACTCGTCTTCATTTGGAATGCATTATTCATAATTTTGTACAACTGGTGATCCGTCAGAGATAGACAAACACTCACTATTCCATAACTGTAGATCTCACACCATTAATTTCAATTCTACTGCGGCAATAGTCATTTTATAGCTATTCGTTGTAATTAGTTGAAGAGCTGTCATTAAACTGTTTGTCGCGATTATGAAAGGAGTATGCGAGTGTGAGGCCAGCATATAGAGACCCGCTTTTAAACGTTTGACTATGCTTCAATCTCTTTTAACTTCTTTGTACCTACAACGGAATGTGTCATGCAACTACTTCTACAACTGTTTAACATGGCATTCACATTTATCAAACAAAAGCCCAGAAATGATTTTCAATAATCCGGCAAATCCGTAGTGTACAAAATAAACCCTTGTCTAAAGAATCACATCTTATACTATCATTCTAGAAGCTTGTGTTTTTTAAAATAATGCATTTGTTGTTATTTGTTAACATAAAGTGAATTACATTAACGTTAATATTTCTGTGGATGAACCACCAGCCATAATCTCAAAAGCAGAGGCTGGAATAGCAAACATAAGGATATGAGACATAGCGGTTTTGTAATACTAAATAGTTGTATAAAGTTGCCCCATAAGTTCGTTCGTTTCTCGTTACGTTTCAATCACTAGGAACGCTTGGCAACACACTTCACCAGCAGCACAGCTACGACAGAGTAGTCGCAAAGCTTTCTGTTTTAGGGAGAAATTCCCAACTCGAAATCGACTAAACCACTTTTGATATTCTTGATTCGTTACTACATCCTTACCGTAGACACAGATTTTCTGCCGGCATTGTGAGGGTTTTTCCCATACCATTATAAAACAGCATAAGATGTCGCAAATGCTTCATTTTGCTTTCCACAGTTTGCAAACACAAGTTCACACTGTTCCATCCAACGTCAGTCATAAACACACATTGACGTATCCAACGGCGAGTCTGCTTGTTGACCTCTGAGTCATAAGACTGATTAGGTAACTATGACAATTTGAGTGTACAGAGGGTTAAGGATTTTCAGGAGCTATAGATGGAACTTGCGAGCAAAACGAACCAAATTATGAGAGCCTAATAGTATTACTAGTGGTAGTAGTAGTAGTAGTAGTAGTAGTAGTAGTAGTAGTAGTAGTAGTAGTAGTAGTAGTAGTAGTAGTAGTAGTAGCAGTAGCAGTAGTAGTAGCAGCAGCAGCAGTAGTAGTAGTAGCAGTAGTAGTAGTAGTAGTAGTAGTAGCAGTAGTAGTAGTAGTAGTAGTAGTAGTAGTAGTAGTAGTAGTAGTAGTAGTAGTAGTAGTAGTAGTAGTAGTTGCAGTAGTAGTAGTAGTAGTAGTAGCAGTAGTAGTATTAGTAGTAGTAGCAGCAGTAGCAGTAGTAGTAGTAGTAGTAGTAGTAGTGGTAGTAGTAGTAGTAGTAGCAGTAGTAGTAGTAGTAGTAGCAGTAGTAGTAGTAGTAGTAGTAGTAGTAGTAGTAGTAGTAGTAGTAGTACTAGTAGTAGTCGTAGTAGTAGTAGTAGCAGTAGTAGTAGTAGTAGTAGTAGTAGTAGTAGCAGCAGTAGTAGTAGTAGTAGTAGTAGTAGCAGCAGCAGCAGCAGTAGTAGTAGTAGTAGTAGTAGTAGTAGTAGTAGTAGTAGTAGTAGTGGTAGTAGTAGTAGTAGTAGTAGTAGTAGTAGTAGTAGTAGTAGTAGTAGTAGTGGTAGTGGTAGTAGTAGTAGTAGCAGCAGCAGCAGCAGCAGTAGTAGTAGTAGTAGTAGTAGTAGTAGTAGTAGTAGTAGTAGTAGTAGTAGTAGTGGTAGTAGTAGTAGTAGTAGTAGTAGTAGTAGCAGCAGCAGCAGCAGCAGTAGTAGTAGTAGTAGTAGTAGTAGTAGTAGTAGTAGTAGTAGTAGTAGTAGTAGTAGTAGTAGTAGTAGTAGTAGTAGTAGTAGTAGTAGTGTAGTGCTGTTTGTAGTAATAGTAGAGGTAGTAGTGGTTGTGCTTGCAGTAGTGGTGATGGTGGTTGTGGTAGTGAAGGTAGTAATTTTAGTAGTAGTAGTATTGGCCGTGAAGGTAGTAGTGGAGGTGTAGTAGTAGTAGCGGTGATGGTGCTGGTGGTGGTTGTGGTTATGATGATGGTGGTGGTGGGGGTTGTGGTGATGATGGTGGTGCTGCTGCTGGTGGTGGTTGTGGTGATGGTGGTGGTGGTGCTGCTGCTGGTGATGCTTGTGGGAATGGTGGTGGTGGTGGGGGTTGTGGTGATGATGGTGGTGCTGCTGCTGGTGGTGGTTGTGGTGATGGTGGTGGTGCTGCTGCTGGTGGTGGTTGTGGTTATGATGATGGTGGTGGTGGGGTTGTGGTGATGGTGGTGCTGCTGCTGGTGGTGGTTGTGGTTATGATGATGGTGGTGGTGGGGTTTGGTGATGGTGGTGCTGCTGCTGGTGGTGGTTGTGGTGATGGTGGTGGTGGTGCTGCTGCTGGTAGTGGTTGTGGTTATGATGATGGTGGTGGTGGGGGTTGTGGTGATGATGGTGGTGCTGCTGCTGGTGGTGGTTGTGGTTATGATGATGGTGGTGGTGGGGGTTGTGGTGATGATGGTGCTGCTGCTGCTGCTGGTGGTTGTGGTGATGGTGGTGCTGCTGCTGGTGGTGGTTGTGGTTATGACGATGGTGGTGGTGGGGGTTGTGGTTGTGGTTATGATGATGGTGGTGCTGCTGCTGGTGGTGGTTGTGGTTATGATGATGGTGGTGGTGGGGTTGTGGTGATGATGGTGGTGCTGCTGCTGGTGGTGGTTGTGGTGATGGTGGTGCTGCTGCTGGTGGTGGTTGTGGTTATGACGATGGTGGTGGTGGGGGTGGTGCTGGTGGTGGTTGTGGTGATGATGGTGGTGCTGGTGGTGGTTGTGGTGATGATGGTGGTGGTTGTGGTGATGATGGTGGTGGTAGTTGTGGTAATAATGGTGGTGATGGTGCTGATGGTTGTGGTGGTGGTGATGGTGCTGATGGTTGTGGTGGTGGTGGTGCTGATGGTTGTGGTGGTGGTGGTGGTGATGGTGCTGATGGTTGTGGTGGTGCTGGTGGTGGTGGTGGTGGTGTTGGTGCTGGTGGTGGTGGTGATGGTGCTGATGGTTGTGGTGGTGGTGGTGGTGGTGATGGTGCTGATGGTTGTGGTGGTGCTGGTGGTGGTGGTGTTGGTGCTGGTGGTGCTGGTAGTTGTAATGATGGTGGGATGGTGCTGATGGTGGTGGCGATGGTAGTAGTGCTACATTTGTATTTGTGCGTCAAACTTGAAAATAAGTTTTATTTATTATGGATTGTTACTGAAATATAATTTGAAGGTGGATTTATGATTGGTGTAACGTTGGTTAATTGTTCAGGGAAATCAGGTAACTGCAAATTAAATGTTAATTGGAACCAGTGTCGGATTTGCAAATTCAATAACTTATACAGCATCTCAACGGTTCACGTCCATGAGGGTAAAATATAGCTAGTAAATGGTATCTTTTAAGAAAAGGAGGTAAATTTGTGTAATGAAAGCGAAATTTAATTAGCTATCACAAACCGTTTCAATTAGCACAGGAACATGATGTGAAGGAAACGATAGCAGCGTCATTTCACATTGGCTAATAATAGTGAATGCATTGTTAGCACCGGGAACGTGCACTACAGTGTGGGCAATTGATTTACTGTTCTACTCTAAGCTACTGAAATCCATAAGGAGAGATACCAATTTGATACAACCATACCTGCTTTTATTTCGTTGAACTGCAGGTAACGTTTAATCCAATCGTTGTAAATGCAGTGTCACACACACGTTGCTTTCATTTATTAACTTGCTAGGTCACCAGTAAACAAAACAAACAAACAAAAGCTATGCCCATACAATCATTTCATAAAACACTTGTGCAGTAAATGATTAGATTAAATAATTAATTAGCCCGGGTGGATTATCATTTCAAAGAATTAAAACTTCAGTGTTTGCCAGTAGTAGAAAGAACCCTAAGATTATGTGAATTGTTTCGCAATGCTTGCAGGAAAAGTATATTTTTCTTCGAAGTTTTATTTGATGTTAAGTTTGCAAGATCACAATGAATACAAGTGACTATTGGGTCATGTTTTGCTCGCAGCCTGGACCATTGCAAACTGTGTAGTAGTTTTTCGTTTCGGAATATTAACTGCTATGTGTAGCGACAAGAGGCAGACTAAGCTGTTGGCTACATGTTAAGGCGATCGATAAGCCGTTTCGACCCGCTGCTACGATGGAGTACCGTATTTCTGATGGTAGGCAGTCCACAAACATGCGCACGCCTGCCTTCAAACAAGAGTTGTGGAAAAATGGTGTGTCTTTTCATGCTGTTTTTCTCTGTAAGTGAGTTATCTAACAACGTCCATAAGATTATGGTGGCCTTATTCTTGTGCAGTCAAGGAGAACTACAGTTGATACTTATTCGTTGATTCAAATTAATTGGCGAAGTCTGATTTGCTCTATAATCATGAACGATTTAGCAATACATAGTGTGATACAAATGTCGGCTTCTACGAAAACCCAATCACAGAATGCTTTATAAAGAACGTTAACTATAAATCAAAATGTCTTTGATTTGGATTCAGTTCAACCTTAATATATTACGTTAACTCCTGTATTACATAGCTTCGCTCATTGTTTTGTTTTGTTTTTATTAGGTGTACCTATTCCTGCTATTGTATCATAGACTCCCACTTGAAAAGTTGCTATTTTGCTAGCGTTGGCAGAGTTCATGGACACCTAAAGTTCCCTGGAGTCTCAAGCAGAGATACGCTCAATGATAAGTTAGTTTGGACCCGAGATTAAACGGCTGAGCCTCTCAAACGGCATAATGTTGAATTGCTGAAACTTGCCTGTTCACCAAACCCTCTAAATCTGCGAAGCCTTTCAGGTGCAGTGCATTTTGAGA